>OY725501.1:3786506-4204055 GCA_963281255.1 Aphrocallistes beatrix
TTTTTTCAGGGTAATTGTAATTACTTTGTTTTTTTAGGTTAATTATAGTGACCACTCATTGTATAGTGGATCATTTGTATAGGCGCAACTTGGGGCATTTTCACATGTCCATCCAGATTTGCTCAGCCTGTAATACACAAGTACGGGAAACACAATTTAGCTCACCTAAGAGCAATTGTCCTATTAATAGGATTCCTCAATTGACAGTTGCATTGTAACAGGTAACATTGCCCACCCTGAATTTCCCCCCCTGAATTCGCCCCCTTCCATACTATAAGTTAACAATTATACCACCTAAGTACCATATTAGGAAGTGGAGTTTTCTAAATGTAATTGTGTAACTTATAAAACTCAACTGGTACATTAATGGGTGTGTTATATGTACTATGTACTATGTATTTTCTGAAATTCTACAAGTTTCAAATAGGGTGTTAGATGTTCTCATCTAGAAAATTATAATTGAATTTTAACCGGGGAATGGGGGATAAACCAGTTTTATCCCGTCCCATGCTCCCCCACTTATGGAGGTTATACTGTAATTACAATTACCCTGAAAAAGTCAGGGTAATTACAATTACCCTGAAAAAAGTCAGGGTAATTACAATTACCCTAAAAAAATCAGGGTAATTACAATTACCCTGATTGAACCAGGGTAATTACAATTACCCTAAAAAAATCAGGGTAATTACAATTACCCTGATTTTACAGATACCCTGTAACATATATATCTCGAATTGATTGAAGAAACTGCCGGTCATAGAAAGGTAATTTTTGGCATGTGGGAGTCTTTTGGCTATGGCTCCAGTAAGTTCTGAGCTCAGAGCAAAATGTCGACTCATCATGGAATTATGACGTCATTGTCACATTTTTAAAAGTTAAGCAACAGAGTTATTCGAGCATAACTCAGCCATTATAAGAGATCGGAGGCTGAAATTTTAATAGAATCTGTATACTAACATGTCCCACATATGATGCAACTATCATCTAAATATGATGACTCATCACTCTGTTATGACGTCATCATTACTCATCAAAATTTTAAAAATTGACAAATTTGGTATTTTTCGACTGATATCGATTTTAAAACTAAGATGTACATATTTAGTGATGACATCTCCCTTATAATTAACCAATGTGACCTCCAGGCGACCGAAGGGAGCCTCCGGCGGACACGAAGTGTCTGCCAGCCGCTCAGCGCAATCAAGCAAAGCGCGCTTGTGTAATAGTAAGATAGATTGAATAACATAATGCACATTCTCAAGTTCTTTTGGGGGATTGAGGACTTCTCAGTCCTACACATACAGCCCTCCAGAGATACCCACCCTCTTAATCTCAAACCCATCAAATTTTCACCAAAGGTATGAAATGGTATTAGCCAATCATAATCCAGTAATTTAATATTACAGTTGGCTATCATTTTAATGATTAACAAGCGCGCTGGCGGACACAAAGTGTCCGCCGAGGCGCACTGCGGGAGCCTGAAGTCACATTGATTAATTATAAGGGAGATAATATCCCTAAATACATCTGTCCTACTGTTGTAATCGATATCACACGAAAAATCACTATATTTGGAATTTTTTAAATTTTGATGTGTTATGATAACGTCATAACAAGTGATGAGTCATCATTTTTTGATAATGGTTGTGTCATATGTGAGATATATTAATATACATATTCTATTAAATTTTCAGCCTCTATCACATAAAATGGCTGAGTTATGGTCGAAAAACTGAAACTTATAATTATAAAAAAGGTGACAATGACGTCATAATTCCATGATGAGTAGACATTTTCGTCTGAACTCAGAACTTAGTGGAGCCATAACCAAAAAACTCCCCCAAAAATCAGCTTTCTGCGCCTGACAGTTTCTTCAATCAATTCGTTACAGATATACATATGTAATCATTAATCGAGTTTTAATACTTAGGGCGGTCAGAAAGTTCTAATCAGTGCTATCATATACTCTTATTGTACCTTATTGGATCGATATTGAAGCTTGAATTTACTTCTTAACACATTCACAAGTGATACCAATTTACAGAATCAAAATCTAGAGAAAACTCTTTGTATACCACGTCCTATATATTGTGTCGCTTGAGCCACCGTGTAAAATTATGGCCACAAATCACCCGTTCACCACTCGTCCTTCCCTAAAAAGTAGGCTCCATTATCAGATATTTGAATCTGAGAGAGTATCATTCCCATCAACTTCCTAAGATTGATTTGTATTTGAGCATTCGTATCGCTTAGTAATGCCCTTGTAATGTCGTTACTCTTGAGGGAAGGTCGGGTGGTTTGTGGCCATAATTTTACACGGTGGCTCAAGCGACACAATATATAGGAAGTGGTATACAAAGAGTTTTCTCTAGATTTTGATTTTGTAAATTGGTATCACTTGTGAATGTGTTAAGAGTAAATTCAAGCTTCAATATCAATCTAATAAGGTACAATAAGAGTGTATGATAGCACTGATTAGAACTTTCTGACCGCCCTAAGTAGTAAGGATAAAGAATAATAGTAAGGATCTATGCAATTTTCTCGGTTAGCACATTTTGTCACATTTTGAGGAAATGTGAAAAAATGAATAATCGTTGCATCAGGTACAAATCAACACCTTATGAGGAATTATGTTCCGAGTTTGGTAAAGATCAGTCGAGTAACTTTCTTAAACATTTGAACAGACTTCACCATCCATGCTAATAGCACAGCTCTATAATAGGAGCTGCACTAAATCCCATTCAACAATTTCTATGTCTCAGAATGGATCAGTTTCTTAAAAATAATTGACGTTAATCGGGATACAGACAATTCGTGACATTACAATTCGTGACATTACAATTCGTGACATACAATTCGTGACATTACAATTCGTGACATTCTTGTAGTCGTGTAAACAATCATTAGTTGAGATTAAAGTGTTTCATTCAACTAGTTTATTGATTAATTAAAGATGAGAGACAATGACAACTAAAAGAATTACTTCCCGAGAGAGAAATTCATTCTCACATTCTAACATTTTCATCAATTCTATGTTGAATAGTCACGAATAGCAATGTCACGAATTGTAATGTCACGAATTGTATGTCACGAATTGTAATGTCACGAATTGTCTGTATCCCAGTAGTAAGATAGACTGAATAACAGAGTGCACATTCTCAAGCTTTAGACATTAAAAATGCTAGTTTACAAATTGTGATATATACTGCATATGCTTGCTACAAGTATTTCCACACAAATAATTATAATTTGAAATATTTAAGAGTGAAAAGTAATTGAACAAATACTCTGGTTCCAAATTTGTATCCTACTATTTGAAAATTCAATATAAGATAGAATATTACATTTATTTGTAATATCTTCAAAGAATTGAGACAAGAAACAATCGTTGAAAGCAAATCGAGATATTGCGAATTCTCATTCTTACATAAATCAACGAATAAATCTAAACAAATGGGCTACCATACTTCTATGAAGTATTTATATGAACAAATAAAACAACAAACACAATCAATAAAACTGTAAAATACGAGAAAAATTGTAAATTTGAATGGCTTCAAAATGTCAATTCATAATTATAACAAATAACATTATTACAGACCCATATCGCAACTAACCTGGAAACTTGAACTTTGCTCTTCTGAATGCCTCGATAGCGCTGCTCTCGTAGTTAGGCTTAGTCCGGATTGACATCATCACCTGGCCAATGTTAACTCGAGCTACCGTGCCAGTAGGCTTACCGAACGCACCCCGCATTCCTGTCTGTAGCCTAGATACGAGTAGCTATATTTAGAACTAGACCTAGGTATACAGTTAATGTATGTAAGTACAGTACACTCCGCTTAATCGGGACAAGTTTCCAGGAACGGAATGGTTCCCATACATAGAAGCTAATACAAAATTTCATCGGTTAATTGGGAACTCCGCTTAATCGGGATAAAATATCCGGGACCAAAGTGCTCCGATTAAGCAGTGCCACCTGTACTGTATTCGATTAATCCACTGTTTCATTCGAAAACTCTTTTTTTCTGAGATAATATTATAATCGTTCTAGCTAGTATTGAGGATATAAAGTTCTGACTTATCAAGTGACTGAGGAGGCTATTGGCTACTCAATGTGGCAGTGCCATTAACACAAAAGTGCATTGGCCAATCCAAGCCTGAGTTGAGAATATTTGGGTATGAATTATACATGAGTCTTTCTCCGAATAAACGCCAGGAGCTAGAATAAGCGCCTGGGTTCAACGTCCATGAAAAAACTAAGGAACGCTTATTCGGGGAAATACGGTATCTAAAATTTAAAAATTTCTGAGTCTTATGTTTTAGGTGGAGCAGTGAGGGAATCTGTGGTATGGCAGGATTCCACACAAACTAAATTACCAAAATTATGTTAATTGAATCTAGATATATATCCCAATCATAGGCGCCAAGTTTTGGAAAATAGAATAAAACCTGAGGAGGGGGGGCAAGAGCAACGCTAAGGGGACTTAGCCCCAGAAAAATTTTTAAATCTTAGATCATCATATATCGATATACAGCTATTGTTGTTACCTAGGGAATTGAAAATCTCGGACTATGGTGGAATAAAAATACAATTGGGATATATGTTGAGACTCAACATAATTTTGGGGTTTAGTTGTAACCTATAAGTTTGTGTGGAGTCCTACCATACCACAGCTTCCTCCACTGTTCCACTGCTCAGCACCACGCCCCCCCCTTGGTGCCTATGATCCCAATTACATTTTTATCCCATTATAGTCCGAGATTTTCTTTTCCCTAGGTGACAACAATAGCTGTATATCGATATATGAGCATCTAAGATTTAAAACATTTTCTGGGGGTCATAAAAGTTATATGGCACCCAAACAGTGGTTTATCTTGTAATTCCAGGGGTGATAGCAACCCGGAACTAAAATCGAATCACACTGCAAGCACCTTGGCTCCTCGTACCAGGCTGGCACCTATAAGTGCCGACCGAGCACCTAGATAAACCCCAGTACCTAACCCAACTGACCTATCAGCTCCTGCACACGATAACATCTTGTTGATCCTCAGTACGTGGAAAGGGTGCAATCTGATTCGCAGATGGAACTGGTCCTTTCCACAGAACTTGACCATGTACTTGTTGGCGCAGATGCGAGCTGCTTCCAAGGCCTCTGAGCTGATCTGCTCGTACTCGTCACTCAGGAGGTGGACGCAGAGAGGGAAGTTCATCACGGGGGTCTTCTTAGCACCCATGTCGTAGATTCTAATTTTAGCGTCTGGAACTCCTCGGCAATATCTGGATTTGGGGTAGGGTTTGTTCTTGCAGTAGCGGTAGCAGCGAGCTGGACGTCTCCCCATACTAACTCTGGTTAGAAGCTAGAGACCAATGTTAGCATTAGGAATGTCATGGAATTTAATAGAAGCTGTATACAGTCAGGGTCGCTTATTGTGAACCACCAGGGGACCAAAATCTGTTCATAATAGAGATACTTCTATTAAGCGAACTTGATTCAATACAAATCCTATCTAAAAATGAAATTGGGACCAGGAGGTTAGTTCATAATAAACGAATGTTCATGATAAGCGACACTGACTGTTATCTGTATTGCATATATTGTTCTCTATCGAACAACAGACAATACATATTCTACTCATGATACAGCGGTTCAATATTTTTGGTCGTGGACCCCTATAGTAATTCTACATCTTGTCCACCCTCTCCCATTAGCCATAATATACATTTTCAGACTCAGTGGATCCCAGTTCGGAGCCAATCCATCTCTCCTATCCCAACCACATAGATGGACTATCCACTGTGTTGATACGAACTGACACAGAATGTGGTGCATAACCAGTTACTCTAGGGGTCTGAATAAACACCCCTCCTCCCTGCTTATTAATTTATGGGTTTTCTTCCGACCCCCCCCCCCTTTCATTCGGACCCCTAGAGTAGAAAAAAAATAGAATCATACTTTCTAAGGTAAACTGTCGCCATCATACGAAGACTCGACGTTTCACTAACAAATGACATTTTCTATTGAAATATTTTGAATAAGGGACAATGGATTCATATTTCACTCTTGTTAGTCGAGTCAATATTTTGGTTCAAAACTCCTTTAATGCGACACCACTAAATACAGTCAGAGTCGCTTATTATGAACATTCGTTTATTATGAACTAACCTCCTGGCCCAATTTCATTTTAGATAGGATTTGTATTGAATCAAGTTCGCTTAATATGAAGAATCTCTGAACAGATTTTTGGTCCCCTGATGGTTCACAATAAGCGACCCTGACTGTAGGAATAAAGTCTCAAATGAAAGTGTTCTGATTTCACAGAGTGGCCTTTCTATAAATTTTAAAGAACCATGTCGTCTCCGTAGGTAAACTCCCATTGAAACACACAAATTCATATAAATTCATCAATTAAATTAATACATTAAATCCATATACCACAGGCAAGCCAGCTTATCAAAGCAAAGAGCACTTTATCCGATGCCGATGTCTTGTGTTGTTCAGTAAAGTGTCTGATTTCGTGGAAGGAAGACTGCCTTTTCCCTTTCCATTCACTCTGGACGGTGAAGAAGAGTAGTCGATATCTGAGTGGACGGGACTGTCTCTATTCTGCTGGGAGAGAGCTGTGGGGTAGGACTTAGATTTCGGGGTGCTTGGGTGAGTTTGTTCGACGGACTCTGCTTTGGCTTGGACTTTTATGACAATGGGGGAGTCCATTGGTTCGAATCCAGGATTGCTAGTGCTAAGCGGACGTGAAATCTTCCTGACGGCCTGCGTCCCGATTGCGCCTGGGAGGTTCAGTTCCATCTTCGAGTCAGAAGAACCTTTCTTTTCCCGCACGTACGCGAGGGTTGGATCGTGGGAAGTTTTAAAAAAGCTGCGATAGTTCTTCTTTTTCTTTTCTTTCCGCATGGGTACCTTCGTCTCTTCGTGGGAGGTAATGTCCCCTGAACTCATGCGGCGGATCGGATTCTCACTCGGAATTCTCTGTCTCTGACTGTTCCTGATGCTGAGATCGTCTCGAGAAGGGATTACTCCCATTCCGAACAGGATGGGAGTGTCTTCATCTGAACTGTGTCCTAAGATTGTTCAAAAAAAGTAGTAAAAAAAGGTAGTAAAGTTAGGTCGAAATAACACAAGAAACGGCAGAAGTGAAACGTTCAAATATCTAAATTCACTTTGTTAGGTCAAATTATAGCGAAATTTTGAGAAAATACTCTTGATTTACGCTTAAATATAACCGACAGTGTCCATTATCAATAATATTGAAGTTCTAGAGAATTTTGCATTTTAAAAATACACCGAATTCTCTAAACTGTTAAGATACACCATGGACACCAGTGGTTCCCAACCTGGGGTCCATGGACCCCTTAGTGGTCCACAGAAGATATCAGGGGATCCACAGGATTCGAAATTTTATATTACGGTTAATAGGAAGGGTTCCACAGAATATATGAAAATTGCTATAGGGCTCCACAGCCAAAAATATTGAAAACCGCTGAAGTACACAGTAGTACTGTATATGCATATAAAATGGATAGAAGTACAGTGGAATTTGTGTATTAGTAACTCAATGGTGGCTAATACGCAAAGTTGCTAATAAGGGAACAAAATGTAAACAAACTACACTTGGGACTTGAAAACTGGTTGTTAATAGAACAATATATATTGTTAATAAGCAAATTCCACTGTACACGAGTAGTATCTATGTACCTGGGGAGTCGTCTCCATGGGGAGATTGAGGGTATTTGAGGGAAGGAATGCTCTTAGCCTGATAGAGTCTGTTGCTCAGGTTGGAGCCTGTTCTGTTAGCTAGAGAGTCGTCTGCTCCTGACATCGTCTCCATGTCTGACTCTCCTAGCTCCGGGATAGGCAAGCTCATCCGCCCGCCGACCTTGTCTCTCACCGGGGAGATAGCTAAGGAGGATAGGAATGTTATACAGTGACTCTATGAGATAACAGAAATGGTTGAGATTTTTCCGTTATTAGTGTTTATTTACCATATGATGGAAAATGGTTGGATGAAATATTTTGTAATAGCTTCTATGTGTGAGAGCTATTCCAAAAGTGGCCCGATTAAACAGTGACCCTATTGAGCGGAGTCGACTGTAACTATTCTAAAAATAGAACTCACCCTGAGTGGGAGATCTGCAGTTGTTGTCCACAGGCCGCGCCCACTTGTCCTTGGTGGCGTCGTCTGGCAGGAAAGCTACGTGGGAGTCCTTCTGCTTTACGCGGGGAGCGCTGGGGATTATCTCCAGGGCGCTCTTCTTCCGGAAAACTCCGGTCTCAGCCGCGCCGCGCTTTTCGAATACGGTCGGGAGCGGAGACTGCACTGAGGGAGAAGTGTACTCAGCTCTCCTGGAGGTAGAATGGAATGTGTAGTTAGGCTATTTTTAGATCTTAGAGAAAGACATTATCTACTCCTACATACAAGCCAACATCATAAAAGCGGGACGCAGCGTTGAATTTCGCGGGACATGGCGGGACACAATATAAAAGTATTATACATAGAAACTAAAAAAGCGGGACATGTTGGGGAAATTTCATGTAAAAACTGGACACTCGTGAAAATAAGCTCAATAGAAGAGTGAAAAAAACAGGACAGTTGGCAAGTATGTTCCTGTCTAAGGTAACTTTGGAGTGAGTGCACTATTACTCTACAATTTAAATACCATGGCAACCAAACTGACCTCTGGAATCCGTCATCATCTGAGCTTGAGGAGTTCCCTGATTCCTGATATGAAGCTTTCTTCCTCCGGATGGAGGAGTTGAAGGCCTGCTTCTTCCTCAAGAACTTCTCCGCTAGGATGTAGTAGGTGGCAGAGATGTGGCTGTATGGCTGTTCTGTCAAGTGTCTAGATAGGATAGCCACCATAAACACTTTTATTTTTGATATTTTAAGCTACTTCGCTCAATTAAACGACAGTCAACTCCGCTTAATAGGGACAAGTCTCCAGGAACGAAATGGTTCCCATACATAGAAGATAATACTGAATTTCATTGGTTAATTGGGAACTCCGCTTAATCGGGACAAAGTATCCGGGACCAAAGTGTCCCGATTAAGCAGAGTCACCTGTATATGACACATATTTCAATCCCTAGCAACCGTAACTCACTTAAGAATGCTATCCTTGGTGGCCACATTTCCCTCCTCCATCTGCTGGATGATGACGAGTTTGTCTTCCTTGGAGAGTTCTCTGATCTTGGCGATGAGTGGCATCTGCTTGGAGAGAGGCACGTCTGACAGCCAATCACCTGTCAGGATCTCAGATACAGTGCAGCGATTATGCACGTCCCGCACCAACATCCTCTTCAGGAGTCTATAAATAGACACGAATTCTAATTTTATCCACCATTAACACAGCCAAGGAATTATCTAGAAGCGCGAGACGCTCCTTTAGGCGTATGATTTTAAGCTGCAAAGTGTTTATGAGCGTAAAAATTCAGAAAAATACCCAATTTACCCAATATTATAATGTCATTTAGCGATTTAGGCGTATGAAAATTTAGAAATTTTAGATTAGGAGCGTATCTCTTGAAGGCTGTATAATACCCTGAACACAGCTATAGTAGATCTCATTTAATTGAACAATTTTGGTAAACACCTATTCGTACCACAATGAACGACAGCTGCTGCCACTCACCTCTTGCATGCTGCAGGAATGTAGTCAGGAGTGAAGTACTTCTCGTCCATTATGTTAGTCAGAGTCTCGTTCTCTGTTCCAGCAGCGAACGGAGACCTCGCGACTAGCATCATGTACAGCAGCACTCCCATGCTCCAGACGTCTGTACGGAATAGCATAGCATAACATAGTATAGTATAGTATAGCATAGTATAGGATAGCATAATATAGCATAGTATAGTATAACATAACAGTCTTATAGTATAAGATTGTATGAGAATAAAATGATTTCTAAACCAATCAACCAATCAGATCATTCACTCACCTACTGCGGGGCCATCATAAGACTCTCCGAGGAATATTTCAGGCGCGGAATACTCCAGAGAGCCACAGAGGGTTTGCAGTTTCTGTCCAGGCCGACAGTTCGCCGAGAGTCCAAAGTCTGTCAGTTTAACCAAATCGTGCGCAAAAAACACAATATTTTCCGGTTTCAAGTCTCTATGCACGATGTGCAGTTCATGGCAGTACTTGATCGCATTCACGATCTGGAGGAATAGCTTCTTGGCGAACTCGATGTCTTTCACTTCCTTCATTCCCTGAGGGTACTTCTTCTGAATGAAATCGTAGAGGTCTCCCCCAGTGCCCAGCTCCAGGACCAGGTAGAGCTTAGCGTTAGTGTCGATCACCTAAATTTAGAATTGAAGATCTAATTTTAGACAATTGTAAGAATGGTATGGTGGAAATAGTTCGCACAAAAACCGGAAATAGTTCGCAAAAAAAACCCATTAATCCTAATGATAAAAGTCGAACTATTTTCTAAATCCGCAATTCGAACTATTTCCTTTTTCGAAAAGTCGAACCATTTCCGCATTACCTTTAAGAACCATATTAAGGAGTTAAGTGCCAAAATTCAATACAACAGTTGAATGTATGTATGTAGAACATTCCATACCTGATAGAGGGTAACTACGTTGGTGTGCTTGACCAGTTTCATGCACTGAACTTCCTGCACTAACTGCTCCTTCGCTTCTTTGGCATCAGAACGGTTGTAGAGTTTGGTTTTGTCTATCACTTTCACTGCCACTCTCTGCCCGGTGAACACGTGCCGAGCTCTCTTCACCACTCCGAAGTGTCCCTCTCCTAATGATGGTTTATAAATAATCAGTTCTATTTATAGGAAATGGTAGCTACTTCGTCGCATGGACATTTCGTCCCTGGAATTTTTGTCCCCTGAAATGCCTCTTTCGCACCTACTTATTATCAATCAAAAGCCCTCATTTTCACCACTTTTTTTCAAATACACTCCACTTCAACAAAAGCCTCAACTTCCGTTCCTTACGTATTAGCGCCCGTTTTTTTTAGTTTCTAATGAGACGAAATTCCCGTGAAACAGAGACGAAAATTCCAGGGACGCTACCCATTGTCAGGTAACTAATGTCCGTTTATTCATAGAAAGACTGTTTATCGTCTTTATAAGATATCAAAGGTACTTTGGTCCTTCATTATTTGACACAAGATGTCTATTGAATCCAAATGTGTCTGTCTCACTATATATTACAGTTGACTGCACTTAATAGGGTCACATCGGTCAGAGGACATATTACCCTGATTAAGCGGAGAACCCTATTAACCGAAAATATTTTGTATTAGCTTCTATGTGTTAGAGCTATTCCGGTCCTGACAAAAGCTTTTGAAAGGACTGGAATAGCTCTAACGCATAGAAGCTAATATAAAATATTTTAGGTTGATAGGCAAAATGCCTCTGACCGATGTGACCCTATTAAGCGGAGTCGACTGTAATTGAGAGTAGAGAGTTTTAATCAAAGAAACTCAATTAAAGTTGGCTCATTAATTTGAAAGATTAGTGAGAATAGGAAAGCTTTGAGACAGAAGAATAGAAGAAAAGTGAGGAAAAACAAACATATTCAATAGACTCAGATACATCCATCAAGAAGTATCATGAAAGAGATAGACAAGATTCTCTCAAAACTGATTCTCTTTTTTCGTGTTCCACTCAGGTGTCAAATAGAAGTACAGTTTCCACTAGAAATACGTTCCATTAAAACCACCAAACTTATAGACCAATCCTCTCCCGGCATTTCCATTAGATGAACTGCATAGGCTTGTTGTGTGGCATTTTGAGATCCTAGTATTAACTAACCATGGATTAATTAGTACCGTGGTATTTTGAGCTATATCGTAGTATGCTGAGATTTTGTTTCGCTTACTGAAATGGCCTGTGGTTCAATCGGTTTCATCGTAACTTGATAACCACCGCAACCAAATTGTGGCACATACCGCAATTTGAGGGGCACGCGACACAATTTAGTGGCACACGACACAATTTACAATGGTGGAACCTCATATGGAGCATGGATAAATTATCTTTTTAAGCTTGTAAGCGAAACATAATCTCAGAATACTACGGTACTAATTAATCCATGGTTAGTTAATACTAGGATCTCAAAACACCACGCAACAGGCCTTTCCCCAGCAACCATTGAATGAATGAAATATGTATCTCATACCAAAGTATGATAAATAGCAACGAGGATAAAAATCAGTTGAAATCCGTTTTTATTTTCGCTGTTATTTCAAATTTATTGTAAAATGAAAACAATTCGTGAGCAATGGATGCCAGCCTCACAACCAATCAACCAATTAGGAATGGAGTGAAAAGGAAAAGAAGAGTTTGAATCTTAACAACAATCTATGCCAACCATTCTAACAGCTAGGATAATAACATGGAGAGTACGAGAACAATAATGGACTGTTCAAATGTTAGGTAACGCAATCCTGGAGACTTCCCCCTCTTAATATTTCAGAAATTTCCTCCTATGTTAAATGGTCTGGGAAACTTCAGTATTTCCTCTCCTCACATGCGATACATTGAACGGTCCTCTAATAAGTTAGAAATTGCTCTACCATAGAATCATATAATAATCCAAAGAAATCTTGCAAGTTGAGAAAAATGGGATACACGAATCGAATAACAGATAATAAGTTCTCAGCCAATAAGATAATAGTTTAAATCGACTTGTTACTCAACAACAATAGTTATTTCTCGCAGGAACTCCAGAGGGTACATTTCAGAATTGTTATTGCAAGACAATGGGGGAATCAATGCATATTTGTTTAGAAGAGACACTCTCTTTCCTTCACTCACTGTGATCTCCGAATTAGACAATTGGACAGTTTCAAAGTAAACGCAGTGACGACTCAAATCAGTTTCGCAAACAAATGAAGCGTTCTACACAAAATGGACAAAACTGGATGGGAGTAATAAATGATTTTAGAAGAGACAGGAATAGTAATTCTACAAATCCAATATCAAATCCTCGAATTCCCCCCCCCCTCCCTCCAGCGACTCTATTGTCCCATTGGGACAGTAATTCTAACTCACTTCCTGACAACACTAAGCATACATAGGAATGTGTCACTCACCTATAGTGTCCTCGAGGTCGTAGCAGCCTGCGATGGACTTCATCCTATCGGGAGTCGAAGGGATGGACTGAGTTCTCCTTCCAGACATAGTGAGCGAGGATTAAAGCTTGCGATGCGACTATTCTAATTAGTTATGAGATCGTAGAGTTGTGTGTGCGTGTGTGTTGGCTGTTTGGTTAGATTTTATAGTTAGTCTTGTCATAAGCTAGAACTAGGATTGAAATCGAGTCATCAAACTGCATACAAGGTTAGATAGTAAAATGTGTCAAATATTTTAAATATTTTAGCATTTTTAGGAGTTGAAGCAGTAGCGAAGGAGACAACAATCTCCAAAAACATTCAATTTCAACTAGAAATGAACGTTAACGACACATACACTAAGGTAATATAACAGTCAAGATGGCCATTATGAGTTTAGTCCACATGTCCAATACAAATACTAACTCACGAGTGCACCAAATGGTACAGGCCTATGCAATGAATGAATTGAAGCTAATTACTATTTATAATAAAGGGATGTCCTCTAATTAAGCGGGGTCAGTAGTATAAGGGTGATAGAATTCTGAGCTTATTATCGTTCTTAATTTATCTGTTAAATCAATTAGAATAAATACTCCGTTTATTGGTCAGTACTTAATGACATTGTGGAGTTCACAATTAACTGAGTTTAAATAGCCATTCTGCATGAAAATGATCCGTCTACATGGAGACACAGTTAACTTAACTCAAGGTTACCGTGGGAATGGAAATTTCGTCCCTTTGGAATTAGTACACGCGTTTTCTATGGGAATGGGATGGGAAAATCCTGTGGTAACCCGGAGTTAGGAGTATGATTAATTTCAGAGATGGGACCGTCCTGGAAATCAGGTTCTAGATTTCCAGATGGTTCCATTCCGTCAGAGGAATGAAGCTTGCTTCTAATTCGGGTTTCCTAAATAAATAAAAATTAGCAATTTTTCCAAAAATCAAAAGGATAGAAAATCTAACAAATAACAGAGAGTTGGATAAAAAGGGAATAGTTTGAAGAGAACTGAATCTTAGAGTTTGTTGAAACAACACATAATTAAATACAAGGCTAGCTTTATACATGTTGGTAGATCTAGTCAGGAAAATTGATTGCAACATTGTTTATATTAAAATTCATACTCAGTTCAAAATTGTGATTAGTTGTAAGGCATAATGGAGCAATATATGATGGAGAATTATCGCCAGAAATGGAGAGTAATCAGTACAGATCACTACCTTGTAAATCTTAGTAGACTCTGTCTAGACTCAGTTTACATCAGAAAATTGGTTAATTTATAAATAAGACAAATCATATCAACGACAACTTCTGACCAATCAGATTGGAGTAAAAAGTAAATTAATTAAACTTTAACTTATTCTGTTCAAAAGGTGTGAAAATATGGATTTATATAGGTTTAGTTCTAAGTATAGATGAGTTCGCGATTTTCTTAGACAATTCAATGCATTATTTCTTATTCTTACCCTAACACTGGTCAGAGAATAGTTGCTTTGAGAAAACAGCTGATCATTAGTGATTCGTTTAAATTCACTAAATAACATTGCAACCGATACTATGATTAAAACATATTAAACTATTGCACATCTACGAGAATGATAAACACAGCTCACAAAGGAAATTAGTGATAACGATACAGACATGGATCTTTTCAACAATAAAGTGTAATGAATCAGTTTCATTAAGGCTTAAAACAATAAACTTTTCGTCCCTAAGATCTCAAATAATTTGACAAAGTAAAATTTAAGACAAATATAGACACAAAATTATTAACAGTTTTATATAGGAGGCAGAACTCAATGTCTAAACATTGAAAGCCATCGAAAGCAGAATAAGCAGGCACATGTGATACCACATCAATACAGGTTATATACTGAGATGGCGTATAATAGTGTGCTAGTCTCGGAGATACTTTATAGTTCAACTTCAAAGTAAATGAAGCTAAATTATAATCTCGTTACAGGTTGAACTTGTTTAGGAATTGAAATATATTCGAGTCAGGAGCATGTGGGATAAGGGAGATGTTAGGGAGTGTATAACCTGTAAGAGAGAAATTACACAATATTTGATATTTCGAATTTGCTCAGATAGCAAAATGCTTGGACAAAAGACTAAATAATCTAGGAATACACCAGTTTACTTTTGATAAAAATATGCTTATGATAGTATAAAGACCAATTTAACCTTCGTATACCATACAATAGTGAATATTCTCAAACTGGTATTAAATTTACTAATCATAAACTTCGCTTGTTCTCGCTGCGCGGCTGGCGGACACTTTGTATCTGCCAGAGGCGCCTTTTGGGCGTTTGAGGTCACAGTGATTATTTATAAGAGAGATAACATCTCTAAATACATCTGTCCGACTGTTATAATCGATATCATCAAAATTTTTATGCGTAATGATAACGTCATTACAGAGTGATGAGTCATCATTTTTTTATTATAGTTGCATATATGTGTGGTAGATTAATATACACATTCTATTAAAATGTCAGCCTTCTATCACCTACAATAGCTGAGTTATGGTCGAAAAACTGAAATAATTATTAAAAAAGGTGATAATGACGTCATAATTCCATGATGAGTCGACATTTTCGTCTGAGCTCAGAACTTAGTGGAGCCAAAGCCAAAAGACTTCCACATGCCAAAAATCAGCTTTCTGTGTCTTCTTCAATCAGATCGTTATTTAAGTATAGATTTATTATTAAACTTGAGCTTACAAGAGTCTTGTTTAGTTGCAATATTCTGAATCTATTAGGATGTGTAATATTATGTAGAATTTGATATGTCCTGCACACATCAATTACCTAAAAGAGATATCAAATCTATCTTAGGCAATTGATACGTTGCAGGATTATTGAATTACTTTATATGCATAATTCTAGCATTAAGTTAGCAATGGAAAATCAAATACAATCAAAATGAGACATCATTTAATCTCTTGTCCTATGTTTTCTTGTTGTTGTTGTTGTTTTAACACATATGTAATAACCGAGTTGGAATCGAGTTCGGGATCAGGATCGAGTTGAGCTTATAGTGAAATATAACAATTATTAAAGTCGGGTTTGGGTTATATAAAATACAGATCTAGATTAGGGTAGGATCCTGCAAGGTGTTCCAGATTCCAACTCTTAGTAATATAAACATTTTTTTCTTAGTTTAGTGACTTATTATCCTTACTATTAAAACTCGATGAATATATATATATATATATATATATCTGTAACGAATTGATTGAAGAAACTGCCAGGCAAAGAAAGCTAATTTTTGGCATGCGAGAGTCTTTTGGCTATGGCTCCACTAAGTTCTGAGCTGAGAGCAAAATGTTGATTCATCATGAAATTATGACGCCATTGTCACATTTTTAAAAGTTAAGCAATACAGTTATTCGAGCATAACTCAGCCATTATAGGAGATAAAAGGCTGAAATTTGAATAAAATCTGTATGCTAACATATCTCACATATTATGCAACTATCATCAAAGAATGATGACTCATCACTTTGTTATGACGTCATCATTACTCATCCAAATTTTAAAAATTGATAAATTTTGTGACTTTTCGTGCGATATCGGTTATAACAGTAGGACAACCAAATTTAGAGATGTTATTTCCCTTATAATTAATCAATGTGACCCCAGACGCCCAAAGGACGCCTCCGGCGAACACAAAGTGTTCAGCCGCGCTGCGCAAGCAAGCAAAGCGCGCTTGTTTAATAAAGTTACCATTGAGATCACTGGGATACGAGTCAGTGACTCAATATGCTCAAGATTTTATCTGTTGCATATGCGACTTAAATCAAATACAGTCGAACCTGCTATAACGGCCACTCTATATAATGGTCACCTATCTATAGCGGTCACTACTGTCTATAGTGGTCACCAATGAACAGTTTCACCCGAAATTCCGTAATATTGAACCTGTGTAAAGCGGCCACCTGCTCAACACGACCAACGGCCCCCGTTTATAGTCCTTTACTGACTCTAAATTGTGTATAATGGTAATCACCTGCCTATAACGGGCACTACCTATCTATAATGGATACTACCTGTCTATCACGGACACTACTTGTCTCTAACGGTCGTCACCGCTTTCACTTTTTTATTTGCTTATTACAGGACCTGTTAGGAATGATAAACAAGTTTCATGGAATTAGTTAAAGTAATGAATTTCTAAAAACTGGATATTTATTGCACTACGTTGATGCCTTTTGGGGATTAATACAATCACCTGTATATAACAGTCACCTGTGTATAACGGTCAATTTTGTCCAGTCCCTTGGGTGACCGTTATATACAGGTTCCACTGTATAAGAAATCAAAACGCGCAAAATATGTGAATTTGAGGAGCGCTTAATGTTCTGACAATTAGTACCAGGAATCAAAAGTAGAAATTTTGAAATTTAGGAATTAGTAATTGAGTTGAGGTTCTCAATTGGACCGTTTAAAGTTAGTATTGAGTAAAGCTCTGTTCGGGGTTATTTATTATTGCTTCTTCAGTTCCTTTTTGTTTTTCAGGTAACAAATACTAGTACAGTTTTTAGTGCAGCTCCTAGCATAGGAGATGCCTTATGTAATGATCAGCGTGCGAAATCCGTCCGTCGTCCTTCCGTATGCTCGCTGCTGGAAATTATATTGGACCAAATTGCATCAAATTTGGACCATATATTCCTTATATGGTGGAGATTTGAACTTAGGTCCAAATTCTGAAAGGTTTGACACCTATTCTCAAAAGGTGTCAACATGTATTAGTCAAACAGAATCCAGGATTTTACATCACAGTTGGCTTAAGTAGTATATTAATAGGGAATATTTCTAACTCAATGGGGAATGGAGAGGAAATCGTGATAATAAATAAATTGTCGTAGCTTCAAAAGAAATGCGTATAAGGCATTACAGTGCTCGACAAATCAAGTAGTAGTTTGGTGGCGATAACCACCAAAATGTAGCGATAAGCCACCAACTTATGAGCGTGATGGCTAACTAAGCCAGCGAATTTGACCAAGTATTAGTCTATGTATATAAGTATATAGAACTTTAGAATTTGGTGGCTCTTAACCAACAGATAAGATAAAATGGTGGCTAAGATAACCACTATAAAATTTTGTCGAGAACTGCAAGATAACAAATATTGCAAAAGTTTTGGGAAAATATTGCAGCAGTCAATATGGTCAGCGACATACTGATACGAGTGTAGCTCCATTAAGTGACTCGTAAGTCAGGAAATGTGACATTCGAGATCTACAATAGTAAATACCATATAGTAACTAGTTTATTTCCATTATATAACATTGGTACATGGAAAAATGTTTACAACGCAAGTGTAGTATCTTTGCGTTGTAAACATATTTTTTCCATGTAAACCAATCAGATTTCAAGTTCGGAATAACTATGATTAATTTAGATGCATTAAGTTAAATCTAATTCCTATATTAGTCAATCATAACAAAGTCAACTGTTATAGTGATTATGTATTTTACAGTTCTAAGTTCAATAAAAAATACTTAAAATATCAACCATAATTTATTCGATTTTCCATTCGCATTGAATATGTCATTTTGATGATAATTAGATACTTGTACGGTGATACAAATACTAAACAGATGCATAAATGGCACAAGGACAAGATGAATTATTGAAAGATAAACTTCTTCAGATGGATTTAGAAGACAAGAATGTAATACTCATAATTAACAAAGGAGAAAAATTTTATGGTCGCCCAGAAACCTTAGCAAAGATGCTAAAAATTGATGTTAAGCTAGTGGAAAAGGCTCTAGTTGAACTAAAATCTCATAAAGACAAGCTAATTCTTTCGGAACTTGAGAGATTCAAACAGTTGGTCAAAGAAAATCGAGATACCAGTTTAGAAGAAATTGCTCTGCTAAATGATACTAATGAATATATTGTCTCAGCGTATCTAGACTCTTTAAAAACGAAAGAGCTAACTGAATCTCAAAAGAGTGTCATAAAAAAGCAATACAATGCTGGATTCTCAATCACTGAAATCGCAGAAGAATTAGACACATCTCTAGAGAATATCAGAGAATTCGTTGAAGAGAATTGTATCACATTCAATGGAACAGAGGGGCAGCGTATTCTAGAAATTATCAACAGATACTTTGGAAAGCAGCCACTCACGAAACTGAAAGAAATGATTATCACGAAAAACGTAAGACTACAAGAGAAACTCTGCTGGGATCTGGAAGACACTAATCCAAAGGAATATGAAGAAGTCAAACAATATTTTGAAAGATTTGAAGAATCTCAAAATTTCTTCGACAAAAATGCTAATACATTAAGCATCGAAGATAAAATCTGCATCAGAACAAGCTTCTTGGAGGACATAAAACAACTCAGTATTAGACTGAATATAGTTGAGAGAGTAATCCGAAACTTCCTATCACAATATTCTCCAGACGAAATCCTCATGCTACATCATGCTGAACAGCAAAGTGCACAAATTGAACATCTCTACACGACATTTGGATTGGACAGTCAAATATCCCATGTCACTTACAGAATGATCATTTCTGATTCATTTGAAAAGTTAATAGAAAATACAATAGCATCAATGAAAAATTCACCAAAAAAAATATTTCAAGAACTTTTACCTCTCGCATTCTACAAGTTAAAATGTAGTTTGCCCTTAGACAAATTCTCACAAATAATCGCTGACCTAACTAGCATATCTTTAACTACACTGGACATATTCCATCTAATTTTCCAGATGTCAGATCCTGTAGTGAGAGGTCTCTGCATAGAGCATTATTCATTCAGTAATCCTGTTCCATTCTACTATCCTATACTCAGCAAGAGAAACACATGTCAATTCGAGATTTGTAAAGAGCTCTGGTATTCTCTCCAACAATTCAATGGTTTGGTTTCATTTGGGTTAGGATGGGCCTCGTGGAATCCTATTGGAAAATCTCATTTACTCGATTTAATGTTTGAAACTAATTTTATGGATGGCAGTCCTCAATCCAGTCCATTTCATTTGAACTCCATTGACATACAAATGACCAAAAATCTTTTCGGAAAAAGAGGGACAACTATTCAAGAATCTACTCAATGGGCATACATAGACTGTCATGCATGTTCAGATACAAACGTAATACGAGACATTTGTCACAACCTAGACATAACATTAGTTCATGTCAGTTATTCTGATTTTAAGAAAAACTATGCTCACTTGCAAGGAGATTTAGATAAAATCACAATCAACACTAAACATGTCTATGTATTAGTTCGAGATTGTCCAGAAAGTCATCAAGATATACTTCAAGTCAAGGAAAGTGGGAGATTAAAGTTTATTTTCATCCCTAATCTAAACAAATGTGATATGCAATTATTATTAACTCCTTTGAAAAAGTTTGGATATACAATCCTACATTCAACTACTGAAAGCCCAAGATTAGTCGATAGCAATTTCCTCGAAAACATGATAAGTAAGTATTGTGCTAGGAACAATGTAACTGAAGATAAAAGATTAATCGAAAGCATTAAGAACACCATTTTAATACATGTACAGGATTCAAGTGAGAATAAATTCTCTTTTCTAAGCTACTATCCACATTTTGTTGAATATATGCTTTGTTTCTATAAAGCTTCAAACGAAGTTGACCAAAAGAAAGTCGATGAACTAAATGCAAATTGTGTGAATCTACAAAATATCCTCGAGAACAATAACATGAACAAAATTGTCGAGCATTTCAAGGATATTCTAAGTCAGGAAAATTCCACACTACTCTTGTGGAAATTGTCACAGGAACTAAAAATACTCGCTAAAGAACACAAAATTACTGTGTACACTTTGGAAATTCTCTGGAGAGAAGCAGTGTTGTCAAATAAGTATTATGTCGACAAAGGTGACTCAAATGAATCAGCAAAAAATTTCTTTGAAGAATTTTCATCATACTTCAGTAACCACGTGGAAAGAGGAGAACCATTCGAATTGATCGATGGTGATAACTTGAGATTCTTCAACCAAGACATTGATGCTCTACTATCCAAATTATATAAAGTACAAAATAATGAAAATTTAGCGATCGAGCAAAAGAAACGCCCTCCAATCGTGATCAGCACATTCGGACCTCAGAGCTCTGGGAAGTCTACACTACTGAACTACTGTTTCGGGTGCAAGTTCTTGACTAGTGCTGGAAGATGCACCAAAGGAGTGTATGCATCTCTCTCCAAACTCAGTCGACCAATCAATCACTCGAATCATTTCCTGATTCTAGACACGGAAGGATTGGATGCAATTGAAAGAGGAAAAACACTTCAAGATACTTCCTGTATAAACTTTGACAGGACAATGGTCCTGTTTTGTCTGGCAGTGTCACAAGTTATCATCATCAATGTGAAAGGAGATATCGGAGAAGAAATGCGAAATCTTTTACAGATTTGTGTTTACTCTCTAAACAAACTGAAAGTCAGCAAAGTAGCAGCTCCTAAAATAGTCTTTGTCCTCAATCAACAAGCAGATCCAGATCCAGAAAAACATCTGAGTTCAATTAATACTCTTTTGGAGAAATTGAACAAGGAATCAAATCTAATGGAAACAGAAGGAACTAAGATTTCAGATTTAATGCAAGTTTCTGTAGAAAATTTGTTTATTCTTCCTTCTGCTTTCAATTCAGAACCAGTGAATACACAGTTGAACAAACTGTTTGATTCGGATCTATTTAAACTATCTCCAACTGAGAGTTTCGCCAATAAATGTGCTGATTTGAGAATGTCCATCATCCATCAGTTAGAGAACACAAATGATACGAAAACACCTTTCAACTCCATGAGTGAATGGATGGAGATGTCTGGCGTTATTTGGGACACTATCATCAAATACCAAGACATAGTGAAATATCGAAATACTGAAGAGTTGAAATGTTGCCTTTCACTTCACAAAATAGTGAATGATTTGATAAATAGCACAATTTACCGCAATAAAGAAGAATTTCAAAATATTACAGAACAATTAATTTGCTCAATTAATGACATCACAGAATGGAGTCCTCTTAACGTGATATTAGAAGATGTGAAGAAAGTATTGGATGAAGTTTTCAATCAATATAGGAACAAAGCACTAACAGACTTTTTGGAAAAATGCCATGCTGATCCCTTACTTAAAAGAATGGAATATATGTATGATGATTACAAATTGAATATGAACAGACTTATCTACATGGAAAAAAAGATTTTTGAAGACCAACTCAAACTAAGAATCAGAGCTAGATTGATCGACATAAAGCATAATGAGAGTATGTTGAGGCTTCAGCAAAACATTGAGAGGAATGCTGACGCATATTTTGAATTACCAATTAAAAGGCAAAAGGAAGAATTTGACAAACTCTGGGTTAGCTGCTTCAGGGATGAAAATAAAGAAGAGGAGAGTGCAGAATATGATGAAAGTTTTGAAAATTTGTATTCTGTTTTCATGATCGAATCAAGAACAATGAGAAAAAAACAAGTTGTTTGTGCTCAATTTCGCAAATCCAATTTTAACATGGATAAAATTTTACAGGAGCTTGAAAGAGAAATGCTCTCAATTTTTTGTGGTGAAACTAGTAAAGAGACTGAGCAGTTCATCTATCCTTGGAGAGAGAGTAGAGCGCCCTTAAAGGAAATGACTCCATACTTAGGGAACAAAACGTGTCAATATTTAGATAAAAGTTCATTCTTCCACTTGAACAATGATAGTGAGTCTAGCGAGACAGGAAAAAATAACTATAAAATTTCAAAGTTTCTGCAATGGATACCAACAGAATGCTATTCATTGGTCAGTCATTGTTCTGGCTACTACAACCATCCTGATATTACTTGGAATACCGAGAAGAGAAAACAAATACTACTACTTGCCTCAAAACTGAAAGCTCCAGACAATTTCAACAGGAGTACCTGGGAAAAACTAATCAATGACGTTAAATTACGCGTTCGAGTGTTCATTAATAAATATCCAAATATCTCTCACTCAACTGTGAAAGAGATTGTGAACTTTTTGAGTCACATTTGTAAAGTGGTAAACTATGAAATCAATTATATCGAGGCCAAATTAACAATTGCTGCAGAGAGAACAATATCCACTTATGCTTTTGCTCTCGCTTTCAAATCGATATTGGAAACTAAAACAGGAAAGGAAAAAGAAAACGAATCAAAACAGAAGAAAGACAAGGAAAAGAATTATGAGTATTTCCTACAAAAGGTCAAAAATCTAAAATTAGCTAGGGGAAATTGGGACCGACCGGAAATGAGAAAAGGTGATCAGACAATATCTAACAAATTTGCCGAAGATTTCTTAGCAGCTGTATCAAGGGAAGTCAATACTGTTTGCAAACAGACCATCATTGAAAAATATTTCAATAAAGAAAAAGAAAATTTATCGCACAGTGGAATGCAACTCTTAGCAAATAACAAACTCATCGAAGAACTTAATAATCCAAGCATATTAAATGAAAAAAATTTTGTTGTTCAATTGATATGCAATCGCAAAGAATGTTTAAAATCGTTATTTCATGAAGAATGGCGTAAGGTTGCAAATAATCTCTATGGCAGAATTGTCAGAAATATGGAGGAAATCTTTAACAAAGAAATAGCAAGTGCCAAAAATATCATCGAAGGATTCCTAGAACGACTGAATACCATGTGTACTGATAAGAAACGCCTAGAGGAAATAGGAACTGATTCAGATAGCAGCTTTGAGTTAGTCGATCAAAAAGCAACAGAAGAATCTGCTACTAATATTAATCCTAAAACAAGAATAATTCCACTGAAAGCAATGGTATTATTCCTCAAAATGTACCTCGATCCCAGAGTGAGTCAGCAAGATTTCGACCAATTTTTCAATGGTGATTTTAAAATAGACGGCATAAAAGTAAGAAAGCATCTTCAAACTTACGTACTATTTGAAAAGACAAATAACTCAACTTCTGTTCGAGATAAGGAAACCTTCAAGAGGTTATCAGATACGAATATGTTTGGAAGCATTGAGACCATATTCAATGTCAATATCTACCTAAGCCAATTCTTAAGTACACTAAAAGGCTACAAATTCAATGTAGCTGAAGATGAGTACGAAAATCTCTTGGAAATGACAAAAGAAAAGTTTGAAGCAAATATCATTAACTGTCCACGTCAGTGTCCTAGTTGTGGGAAATTCTGTGAAAAGGAACTTCATCCGAATGGAGGGAAGTGTCAGATAATGACAGGTCATCAGATGTGTTCAATGGGAGGGAATGTCTGGAATACTGATGAAGACAGGACAGCTGTGTTATTGATGTGTGAAGACTACATGGACCACTCACCAGTACTCATTCCCGGTCAGAACATGACGTGGGGTGAGTTTAAGGATAAATTCTGTAACGAATGGGATTGGGACCTTCCAACTGATCCAAAATACGTAGCTCTCCAAAAGAAGAATTATGAGACAATGAAAACAATCTGGAAGATATTTGGAAAGGAAATACTCACTTATTACAGAAATAGAGGTACCCAGATAACATATATTCCTTATACTTCTCCAAAGGAGATATACGAGTCTCTATTCTCATCCATTTATTATATATGCTTTGTGATTGATGGAACCGATTTCATGGGCAGTGCTCTCAAGCAAGCTAAAAGATGGGTCTCAGATGTCATGAAAAGCGCTTCAGATGTAAAGGCACAGCATTTCAAAGTCATCGTCTATCATGGACATGCTGTTAAAAACGAAAAGTGCATAGAAATGTTTCCAACTGATTCTGAATTTACTTCAGATAAAAAAAGTATAGAAAAATTTCTCAAACCTATTGAAACCTATGGCAAAGAAGAAGATTTAACAGCAATGTTGGATGGTGTAGCTACTGCAACTACTAAATGTGAGTGGAAATCGGGATTAGGGGTTAAGAACTCAATTATCCACTTCTATACTGAACCTACGAAAGGACGTTTCAATATTTTTACAGCCCAAGGTAGTTGTGACAAGGGTTGTCCTTTTGATTGGAAAAAAGATATCCGGATTAGAATTAATGAATTAAGAATTCGTTATAAATGTAAACAGCTCCTCGACTCTTCACATCCTCTTTACGGTAACACTATACTGATCAATGATCATTCTCCATCTAGGATCAATCTCAACTTTAAGAAGGATTCCAAATACGATGGGCAGGTTTCAATTGGCTGCGAGAGAGACCTTTAAACTATGTATTGAATTAGTATATACAGTATTTAGAGTTAGCTGGCTGTAACAGTTTAGTTTCCCAACTTCCCACCGTTTAGGACTAATTCCTCTCTCTCTCTATAGAACTATGGACTGTTGTGTGATATAATATCTTGTATATTTATTCTTAATTTATTAGTGTACCTCTCATGGTATGAGCAGAGTTCGACGTCTGCCCATATAAGGAATGTTTATACGTACGAAGCTGCGAAATCTACACTCCAATTTTGCAAAATTTCGTATGTAAATTATCTTTATGCTGAAAATATGCGCTATCTATAGTTTTTATGAAATATCAGCACTTCTGGATTTATAATCAAAAGCGCGCTTCGCTTGCTTGCGCTGCGCGGCTGGGGACACTTTCTGTCCGCCGAAGGTATCCTTCGGGCGGCTGGTTTCATTGATTGATTATAAGGGAGATAGCATCTCGATATTACTCGAAAAATCCTCAAATTTGTCAATTATTAAATCTTGGATTCGTTATGATGATGTCATAACAGAGTGATGAGTTAACATTTCTGATGATAGTTGCATCACATGTGAATAATAATGATAAATACTTGTACATTCTATTAAAATCTCAGCCTTCTATCACCTAAAATGACTGAATTATAGTAGAAAAACTGAAATTATTAATAATAAAAAACCCCCCACAGACGGGATTGAAGTGTGCTTCCAAATCTCATAAGTCACCTTTATTATACTTAAATAATCAATTCCAGTCCATGTCGTTAAAAGTTATTTTATGATCGAATTGATTGATCGTAGCATATAACACACTTTAATTGTTGTTAACAATCAAATTATAGACTAGCAGTATTCAATCATTTATATGAAATAGAATCGTGTGAATGGCATTATAAAAGGCTGATAATTGATTGGTTGTCACATGAACCAATGAATTTCAATCACAAATAGTTCTTTTGATTGTATGCATAAGTCACTACTATTTGATTCCAATGTATTTGCATTATAAAATAAACGAATTTGATTGACCAGCACATTTTGTCACCTATCTCGGCGAGGTGTGAACTCGGCGAGGTGTAAACATCGAGGTGCACATCTCCATATCACTTTGCACCTCCTGTAAAAATTTCAAGACGATATCTCTTAAACTCCGATCAGGACACGAATTTCGGACGGCCGGCCCGACCGGCCGGAACATCCGCATTTTAGTACTGTGCATCCTATACTATTAGTATAGTAGCTATGCTACTATACTAATACTATAGGAAGCACACTAAAAGGTGACAGTGAAATTAGACTAAAACTCGATTAATGTTTAGTTTCCCAGCTCCCCACAGTATAGGATTAACCTCTCTGTCTGTATAGAACTCTTCTAGGCTATAGTATGATATCATATCTTGTACAATGTATTTTTTTCTTTTCTTAATTTATTAGTACACCTCCTGTAGGGAGATGTCCCTATGGTATGGGCGGCTCATAGACTCCTTTTAGTAAGGACTGTAGGCGTTCAATCTCGGGGCCTGGAACTTGGGTCCGTTGTGTATTATTGATATCCCATAATGCGCTCAAGTTAGATATGGGAGATGTATTATTGTTAAATATGAAATCGTATTTTAGAGTCCATTGGTCATGTTAACTTACTTCAACTACTATGTGTGGAATGTGAGCTATATAGTTTTTCATAAGGTACATTTTGGCAATATTCTGATTTTAAGCACATTTTAAAGCATTATTAATGCATTATTAATACGTTCCAGGACCTGAGATTGAACACCTACAATCCTTACTTAAAGGAGTCTATGAGCGACTAGACGTGGGCTGCTGCTAAATATAATAGCCCAATTTTAAAATTTCGCATGTAAGATATCCTTATGCTGTAAATCTGTGCCATCAATAGTTTTTGTGAAATGTCATTACTTCTGGATTTATAAGCACATATTTATTCATATTTTACACCTTCACTGCAAAGCATTTTAGTTATAAATGAGACTCAGCAACTAATAGAAGGGATTTAACTACTCTAACCGGACAATACTTGTAGTATTTGAAATCTTTACTATTTTCCATCATAACGAGTTATAAAGCGGGTCTATTGAGTGAAATGTAATCAAACTGTAACAGATACTACAATAATTTCGATTTCAAATTCATATTCAACGCATTCGAACTACCCAGGTTAAATGTCTTCTATTGATTTATATTCATTTTCAAGGATTACATTCGTCAAACTGTGCCACTTTGTGCCACTCCTCGTCATCATGTCTAATGGTATTGGGAGTGGAAAGTGACACAAAGTGACATATATATTAATAATAATTCAACTTATGAATGAATATAGTAATACAGTCAGGGTCACTTATTATGAACCCGCTTAATATGAACATGCGTTTATTATGAACTAACCTCCTGGTCCCAATGTCATTTTTTAGATAGGATTTGTATTGAATTAAGTTCGCTTAATATGAAATATCTCTATTATGAACAGATTTTTTGGTTCCCTGGTGGTTCACAATAAGCGACCCTCACTGTAGAAGGCTTCAAACATGAGTTAAAATTCGTTATTTAAATCTCAAAAACATTTATTAAACTTGAGTTTACAAAAGGTCTTGTTCAGTCATTATATTCTGAATATATTACGATGTGCAATATAATGGAGAATTTGATATGTAGTGCAACACATCATTTGCCTAAAAGAGATATCAAATCTATCTTAGGTAATAAATAATTGCAGTATCATATTGAATTACTTTATATGCATAATTCTAGCATTAAGTTAGCAATGGGAAATCAAATACAATCAAAATGAGAATATAGTAGAACCCCGCGTATCGAGGTAGTAGGATGGGAACATAGGCGTGGGACCCACCGACTACCCGGCATTGGTCGGGTGGCCCTAAGGGGCTGCCAGGCTTTACCCGGCTCGACCCGGAATATGCCCTGGTTCTACCAGACATCGTCGGTTATGGGCCGAATAGACCTAGAGGGCCTATCTGGCTGGGTACAAGCTTACCCGATACATTCCCAAAGTCCTAGAACCATGCAGTTTAATTACTGTATCCACTAAAACATAGCAATAACATCATGACAGACGACGGGGGAAATCAGAAAGGATAGTCGATTTCTATAGAGTTCTATTTATGTTAGTGAATTGTAAGTGTGATATTTATTTATGCCGTGAATGTAGCGGCCCCGGAGTCTTCGGGCGGGGCAGCCCGGAGGGCCAGTGGGCCTATTTCAAACGCCTATGGATGGGAATTTGTTTTTCCCCCCTAAAAATGGACCCCGCGTATCGGGGCACTCCACCATAGATTTTTTCTTTCAAGTAACATACCTTTTATGCTTGAGAATTATTATTTTTACAACGGTCTATAATGGTGGTATAAGCAAGTTGTCGAGGGGAGGGCGTACATGGAGGGGAGACAGTATGTATTTTGCACTATTATGCTCTTCTGAAAATCAAGAAAAATCACTCAAAAGATCCACTATTTATTGATAATTTAATCGATTTTTCGTTCGCATTCAATATATGCATTTGATTATATTAGATACTTAACGGCGATACAAATACAACTCAGATGCATGTATGGCACAAGAAAAGGACAACTTGTTGAGAAAAAAACTTCTTCAGATGCATTTGCAAGAGCAGCATGCAACATTCATAATTGAAAATGGGCACAAATTTATTGATTCCCATGAAATCTTAGCAAAGAGGTTAGAAATTGATGTCAAGCTAGCGGAAAAGTCATTAGTTGAATTAAAAGCTCATAAAGAGAAGCAATTTTCTTTGGAGCTTGAGAGATTTAAACAATTAGTCAAAGAAAATCCAGATGCCAAAGATCTAAAGGAGTTAGCTCTGTTAAACGATGTTGATGATTGTGTCGTCTCAGAGCATTTGGTTTCTTTAAAATCCAAAAAACTAACTGAATTCCAAAGGATCAAGGCTATCAAAGAGAATTTTAACGCTGGATTTTCAATCGCTGAAATCGCAGAAGAATTAGACACATCTCTAGAGTATATCAAAGAACGCGTTGAAGAGAATTGTATTACGTTCAATGGAACAGAGGGACAGCGAACTTTAGAAATTATCTACAGAAACTTTGAGAGGCAGCCAATCTCGAAATTGAGAGAAATGATTATCAATAAAAACGTAAAATTGCAAGAGAAACTCTGCTGTGATCTAGCAGAAAATAATCCGAAAGAATATGGAGACGTCGAAAGATATTTCTCAAAATTTGAAGAATCTCAAAATTTCTTTGACAAAAATGTTTCTATATTAAGCATCGAGGATAAAACTTGCATCAGAACAAGTTGCTTGGAAGACATAGAACAACTCAGCATTAAACTGAATAAGGTTAAGAGAGTAATCCGAAACTTCTTCTTACAATACTCTCCAGACGAAATTCTCATGCAACATCATGCTAAAATACAATTTCAGCAGATTCAAATTCTTCACTCAACTTATGGATTGGATAGTCTAATTTCGCATATTATTTACAGAATGATTATTTTAAATTCATCAAAAGAAATGATGGAAAACGCGCAAGAGTCACCAAGAAGGGTATTTGAGGAACTTCTACCACTCGCATTCTATTATCTCAAGTGTAGTTTATCCTTAGAAGAATTCACACATATAATCAATAAACTAACTGGTATGTCTCATACTACCCTGGACATATTCCATCTAATCTTCCAGATGTCAGATCCTGTAGTAAAAGGTCTCTGCATAGAGCATTATTCATTCAGTAATCCTGTTCCATTCTACTACCCTATACTCAATTCTCATATTTTAAACGTGAAGCAAAAACTCAGTCTTAAAAAACAAAGAAAAATATGTCAATTCGATATTTGTAAAGAGCTCTGGTTTTCAATCCAACAATTCAATGGTTTAGTTTCATTTGGGTTAGGATGGGCCTCGTGGAATCCCATGGGGAAATCTCATTTACTCGATTTAATGTTTAAAACTGATTTTGTGAATGGTAGTCCTCAAACCAGTCCGTTCCATTTGAACTCCATTGACATACAAATGACCAGAAATCTGTTCGGAAAGAAAGATGGAAAAAGTAATGAATCTACTCAATGGGCATACATAGACTGTCACGCATGTTCAGATACAAACGTTATACGAGACATTTGTCAAAATGTAGATATCGTATTAGTTCATGTCAGTTATTTTGATTATAATCAGAACACTGACCATTTTGAGAAAGAATTACAAACCATCGCAGCCACCACTAAACATGTCTATGTATTAGTTCGAGATTGTCCAGAAAGTGAACTAATGATAGAGCAAGCGTCAGAATATCATGAACCAACTACTCAGACAATAGTGTACACTTTCCTTCCTAACCTAGTCAAGCCTACTGTAAAAGTATCATTGAGTTTGAAGGATCTTGGTTACAGAATTTTACATTCAAATAATGACAATCCAAAATTAGTTATGAACAGCCTCATCGAAAATCTGACTCGTCAATTTTCTGTTTGGAACAAATTAAATAAAGAGAGAGAATTGATTGAAAAGATCATAAATTACATCAATTTTGAATGTAAGCAAGGTGAAAGTCAAAATGAATTTTCCTTCCTAAGTTACTATCCACATTTTGTCAAATACATGCTCTGTTTTTACAAAGCTTTAGACGAGCAAGATCAAAAGAACATTATTAAACTGAATGAGGAATGCAAGCAACTCGCGAATATTCTAGAACACACGGAGATGAACAGTATTGTAAAAGATTTCAATAAAATTCTAGGAAAGGAAAATTCCACACTAATCTTATGGAAGTTGTCACAAGAACTCAACAAACTCTCCAAACAGTTCTCAGCTAATACACCAGTATATACAATAGAGATTCTGTGGAGAGAAGCAGTATTGTCGAGTAAATATCATGCCAATAATAAATTTATTGACAAATTCTCGAAGAGATTCAGTAACTATGTGAAAAGAGGAGAGCCATTCGAGTTGATAGACGGGGATAATTTGAGATTTTTCAACCAAGACATTAGTGCTCTATTGTCACCATTATATAAAACATTAAACGGTGGATTAAAATTTGTAAATAAAAAACGCTCTCCAATCGTGATCAGTATATTCGGACCTCAGAGTTCTGGGAAGTCTACACTACTGAACTACTGTTTCGGATGCAAGTTCTTGACTAGTGCTGGAAGATGCACCAAAGGAGTGTATGCATCTCTCTCCAAACTCAGTCGACCAATCAACCACTCGGAGCATTTCCTGATTCTAGACACGGAAGGATTGGATGCAATTGAAAGAGGAAAAACACTTCAAGATACTTCCTGTATAAACTTTGACAGGACAATGGTCCTGTTTTGTCTGGCAGTGTCACAAGCTATCATCATTAATGTGAAAGGAGATATCGGAGAAGAAATGCGGAATCTTTTACAGATTTGTGCTTACTCTCTCAACAAACTGAAAGTCAGCAAAGTAGCAGCTCCTAAAATATTCTTTGTCCTCAATCAACAAGCAGATCCAGATCCAGAAAAACATTTAAATTCAATTAATACTCTTTTGGAGAAACTGAATAAGGAATCTTACCTGATGGAAACAGAAGGAGCAAAGATTTCAGATTTAATACAAGTTTCTGTAGAAAATTTGTTTGTTCTTCCTTCAGCTTTCAATTCAGAACCTATGAACACACAGTTGAACAAACTATTTGATTCAGATATATTCAAGTTATCTCCAACTGTGAGTTTCGCCAATAAATGTGCTGATTTGAGAATGTCTATTATCAATCAACTAGATGTTACTCAGGATGCTAAAACACCTTTCAACTCCATGAGTGAATGGATGGAGATGTCTGGTGTTATTTGGGACACTATTATCAAATACCAAGACATAGTAAAATATAGAAATACTGAAGAATTGAAGTGTAGCATTTCACTTCGAAAAATTGTAAATGATTTGATGACAAACACAATTTGCCGCAATAAAGAAGAATATCAAAATATTACTGAACAAATAATTCTTTCAATTAATGAATTTACAAAATGGAATCCTCCTAATATGATATTAGAAGATGTGAAGAAAGGATTGGATGAAGTTTTCAATGAATATCAAGAGAGAGCTCTAACAGACTTTACCAAAAAATGTCTTTCAGATCCACTGCTTAAAAGAATGGAATATATGTGCGATGAATCCAAATCAAACTTGAACAGACTTATCTACATGGAAAAGAAGATTTATGAAGACAAACTCAAAGATGCAATCAAAGCTAAACTAATCGAAATAAAGCATAAAGAGAGTATGATGATGTTTCAACAAGACATTGAGAAGAATTCTGACGCATACATTGAATTGCCAATTGAAAGACAAAAAGAAGAATTTGAAAAAATCTGGGTTGGTTGCTTCAGAAATGAAAACAAAGGAGAGGAAGATGCAGAATATGATGAAAAATTTGAAAATTTGTATTCTGTTTTCATGGTGGAATCCAAAACAATGGAAAAAAAACAAGTGGTTTATACTCAATTTCGCCAATCTGAATTCAACATGGATAAAATAGTACAGGAGCTTGAAAGAGAAATGCTCTTAAAGTTTTGTGGTAAAGGAGCTGAGTTCATCTATCCTTGGAGGGAGAACAGAGTGCCGATAAAGGAAATGACTCCATACTTAGGGAATAGAACTTGTCAATATTTAAATTCACTCTTCCTTAGAGAAGACAAAAAGTACCAAAGGAATTCGAAAAATCTAAAGTTTTCCAATTGGGTTCCATCAGAATGTTATCCATTGGTCAGATATTGTTCTGGCTACTACAACCATCCTGATATCATTTGGAATACCGAGAAGAGTGAACAAATACTACTGCTCGCCTCAAAACTGAAAGACCTAGATAATTCTAACAGGAGCACCTGGGAAAAGCTTATCAATGACCTTAAAGTAGGTGTTGAAGATTTCATTATGAAAGATCCGAATATTTCCCATTCAACTGTGAAAGAGATTGTGAACCTTTTGTGTAACATTTGTAAAGTGGTGAACTATGAAATTAATTATATCGAAGCTAAACTAACAAATGCCTCGGAGAGAACAATATCCACTTTCGCATTTGCTCTCGCTTTCAAGTCTATCTTAGAAGCTAAAATAGGAAAGGAAAAAGAAAACGAGTCAAAACAGAAGAAAGTCAGGGAAAAGAACTTCGAGTATTTCCTACAAAAAGTTGAAAATCTAAAATTAGCTAGGGGAAATTGGGACCGAACAGAAATGAGGAAAGGTGATCGGAAAATTTCAAACAACTTTGCAGAAGATTTCTTAGCAGCAGTAGTGAGAGAGGTCAATACTATTTGCAAACAGACCATCAATGAAGAATATTTCAATAAGGAAAAAGAAAATCTTTCTCACACAGGAATGCAACTCTTAGCAAACAACAAACTCACCCAAGAAATTCATAATCCAAGCACATTTGTTGATGAAAGCAACTTTGTAGTTCAGTTGATATGCAATCGCAAGGAATGCTTGAAATCGTTATTCCGCCAAGAATGGTGCAAAGTTGCAAGTAATTTATATGACAGAATCGTCGGAAATATGGAGAAACTTTTCAACAAGGAAATAGCAATAGTAAAAAATGTCATAGAAGAATTCCTAAAGCGACTAAGTACTATGTGTGAAGAAAAACAACGTCTAGGAGAAATAGGAACAGATTCAGATAGCAGCTTTGAGGTAGTCGATCAAACAGCAACAGAAGAATCGAATATTAATCCTAAAACAAGAGTAATTCCACTTAAAGCAATGGTATTATTCCTCAAAATGTACCTCGATGCCAGAGTGAGTCGGGAAGATTTCAATCAATTCTTCAACAATGTCTTTGAGATAGACGACGTGAAAGTAAGAAAGCATCCTCAAACCTACGTGCTATTTGAAAAACCGAATAGCCAAGAGCATATCCTCGATGAGGAAACCTTTAAGAAGTTATCAAATACGAATATGTTTGTGAGCACTGAAACCATATTTAACATCAGCATCTACCTAACCCAATTCTTAACTACTCTAAAAGCTTTCAAATTTAGTGTAAATGAAGGTGAATATGAAAATCTCTTGAAAGCGTCGAAAGAAAAATTTGAAGCCAATGTCATTAACTGTCCACATCAGTGTCCTAGTTGTGGGAAATTCTGCGAAAAGGAACTTCATCCAAATGGGGCAAGGTGTCAGATAATGACAGGTCATCAATTGTGTTCAATGGGAGGGAATGCCTGGAATACTAATAAAGACAGGACTGCTGTGTTATTGATGTGTGAAGATTACAAGGACTACTCACCAGTACTCATTCCAGGTCAAAACATGACATGGGGGGAGTTTAAAGATAAATTCTCTAACGTTTGGGATTGGGACCTTCCAACTGATCCAAAATACATAGATCTACAAAAAGAGAACCATGAAACGATTAAAGAAATATGGAAGATATTCGGGAAGGAAATACTTGCTTACTATCGAAATAGAGGTACCCATATTTCATACATCCCTTACACTTCTCCGGAGGAGATATACGAGTCTCTATTCTCACCAGTCTATTATGTGTGCTTCGTGGTTGACGGAACGGATTTAATGGGTAGTGATCTTAAGCATGCTAAAAGATGGGTCTCAGAAGCCATGAAGGATTCAGATGTATACACTTCGAATTTCAAAGTCATCGTCTACCATGGGCATGCTGTTAAAAGGAAAAAGTGCATTGAAATGTTTCCAGATAATTCTGAATTTACTTCAGATAAAAAAAGTATAGAGAGTTTCCTCAAACCTATTAAAAACTATGGTAAAAGGAAGATTTAATAGCAATGTTGGATGGTCTAGCTACTGCAACTACAAAATGTCAATGGAAATCTGGATTTGGGATTAAGAACGTTATCGTTCACTTCTATGTTGAACCTACAAAAGGATATACCAATATTTTTAAAGTTCAAGGGAAATGTGACAAAGGTTGTCCTTTTGATTTTGAAGAACATATCCGGATTAGAATGAATAAATTAAAAATTGAATATGAATGCACAAGGCTCATCGTCCCTTCACATCCTGCTTTCGGTGATGGAGGTTCACCGCTTGATGATCAATCTCAATCTGATATCAATCTCAACTTTGAGGACTCCAAACGCGATGGACACGTTTTCATTGACTGCAAAAGAGACATTTAAATTAGTTACTGTTTTAGTATATTAGATTTAGAGTTAGAGTTAGCTACTGTAACAGTTTAGTTTCCCAACTTCCCACAGTATAGGACTAACTCCCTTGTCTGTATAGAACTATAGGCTATAGTGTGATATCATATCTTGTATATTTATTCTTAATTTATTAGTACACGTGTAGTGGATGTTCTTATGGAATGGGTGACGTTGTACGTCTGTCCATATAAGGTATATAAGGTTAGGTATAATCCCTCATAATTAATAAACCAAAGCCAAATGTATGTCAAATCCCTGCATTCTGATTGGCTAATACATCTTGACACCTTTTATGAAAAGGTGTGAAATATATTTTAGAATTTACATAATTGATTGAGGAACTGGGAGGTGCTAGAAATGTGAAATTTGGCACTTTGGTAAATAATAATGAGTCTAGGATTAAGTTAAGCGAAATCTTCACACCTCGCCGAGATAGGTGACAAAATGTGCTGACCAATCAAATTCGTTTCTTTTATAATGCAAATACATTGGGATCAAACAGTAATTACTTATGCATACAATCAAAGGGACTATTTGTGATTGAAATTCATTGGTTCATGCGAGAACCAATCAATTATCAGACTTATATAATGCGATTCATACGATTCTATTTGATATAAAAATATGTTCGGGCATAGCCTACTCTAATAATGCCTCACAGTAAAATAACCAAGGATGCGGAAATAGCCGAATGGATTAATACACGATTAGCCTAAAGTCGTCAACCATGTAGGATAGGCATTAAGAATGCATTACCAGCATATATAAACATGGCATCAAATAACATATATCCGTTGGAAAAATTTCGATTAGTCATCATATCATTGCGCAACAGGTCATTTTAAGCACGATTTTGGCAATTTTCTAAGCTGTTTTAACCCTATTTCTAAATGATATTAAGGTGTGATTTTTGTGTAGAACCAAGATTAGTACGAGTTGATTTGAAAAAATTGGAATTTTTCAATGGAATGTTGCTACATTCCTGCGTTGCTATGGTAAAGCATTTTGGTCAGTTTGGGCCATATCCTGCAAACTGTAAGAACTAGGTCTTCAAATTTGATTTTATTTGATAGGCAATTGGCTACTTCCTATTAGTTAATAATACAATTTAAACTTCTAAATTCACAGACTATAGAGTTATGAGACAATTTAGTGTTTTGGTCACATTCTTAAAACAACCCATAACTCAAAACTCGTTGAATTTAGGAGTTCAAGTTGTATTAACACCTAATAGGAAGTAGGCCATTGCCTATCAAACACGATCGAATTTGAAGATCTAGCTACTACAGTTTGCACGAAATGGCCCAAACTGACCAAAATGCTTTACCATAGCAACGCAGGAATGTAACAACATTTCATTGAAAAATTCTAAATTTTTCAAATCAACTCGTACTAATCTTGGTTCTACACATAAAATCACACCTTAATACCGTTTCGAAATAGGGTTAAAACAGCTTATAAAATCGCTAAAATTGTCCTTAGAATGACCTGTTGCGCAATGATATGATGACTAATCGAAATTTTTCCAACGGATATATGTACTTTGATATCATGTTTATATATGCTGGTAATACATTCTTAATGGCTATTCTGCATGGTTAACGATTTCAGGCTAATCGTGTATTAATCCATTCGGCTATTACTTCATCCCTAGTCCATGATTTTCAGTCTACTGTGAGGCATTATTAGAGTAGGCTATGGTTCGGGTCTATGTGATAAATTATTTGTTTACTTTTGTTTACAATAGATACATAAAGTAAACAAGATTAGTGCAGAATTTTCATGACATTAAAAAAATTAGTAGTTAAAAGTCTGTTTTGAAGTCTATGTAAATGTTGCAGTCAAAGTGCGTTTTCAGCCAAAACGCGTTTTGGCTGAAAACGCACTTTGACTGCAACATAAACATCATCTCCAGAATTGATTTTGATTTTCGAAGGAGAGTAACCCTTATCTATTGAACCAGGGTGATCAGGATGTGAACTAGAAACGAGCCGTTTATCTTTATATTCGATGTTTAATTCTTTCATTCTAACAGCAATGTCTCTTTCCCAATCAAAATCAAAACCATGTGTGCATCTACCTTTAGCAGAGAAAATATCGAAATTTTCTTTTGTAGGTTCGACATAAATATGGATGATGAGGTTCTTAATCCCAAGTCCTGATTTCCATCCACATTTAGTAGTTGCAGTAGCTAGACCATCAAGCATTGCCAATTCATTATCTTCACCACCTTCTTCTTGGAATAACGATTTCAGACACTGAGTGCGATTGCAAATAAATTGAACTACGAAATTATGTCCATCAACAGGTTCGTTCGGATGGAGAAGCATTTCTGTGATTCTGGCATTTGCTTGGAGTAAGATGCTTCTATGTGAAAGTTCGTCTTTTGTTTTATAAAAATATTCTTCTTCTATGCTTCGTTTGCAAGTGCCGTTGATTTCTCTCCATACACCCGCGAGAAAATCTCCAGCAAATTTGCTTGCTATGATCTTTTCACCTTTTCGCATTTCTTTTCGGTCCCAATTTCCTTTGGTCAATTTTCGATTTTCAACTTTTTGTAGGAAATACTCAAAGTTCTTTTCCTTAACTTTCTTCTGTTTTGACTCGTTTTCTTTTTCCTTTCCTATTTTAGCTTCTAAGATAGACTTGAAAGCGAGAGCAAATGCATAAGTGGATATTGTTCTCTCTGCGGCATTTGTTAGTTTAGCTTCGATATAATTAATTTCATAGTTCACCACTTTACAAATGTGACACAAAAAGTTCACAATCTCTTTCACAGTTGAACGAGAAATACTTTAATACAGATATTTTCAACACCTGTTTTAATGTCATTAATACATTTTAGCCAGGCGCTACTGTTGAAATCATCTGGATCTTTAAGTTGGGTGGCGAGCTGCAGGATCTGATTAGTCTTGCTAGGATTCCAAATGATATCAGGATGGCTGTAATAACCAGAACAATATTTGGCCAATGAATGACATTCTGATGGTACCCATTTTTGAACTTTTAGAATATTTTTTCTCGTCGAGTGAATGTCGTTATTAACTCCTTCATAAAATAATGACCCATTCAAGTAGTGATACTCTCTGTTCCCAATGTACGGAGTCATTTCTTTTATGGGAACTCTGTTCTCTCTCCACGGGTAAAGGAACTGGTCGGCTCCTCTATTAGTTTTGGAGGTAAAATTTGTGTACATATCATTCGCAAGCGTCTGTGATATCTTATTCATATTAAATTCCGATTTTCGAAATCGGTCATAAATCACTTGCTTTTTTTCCATTGCTTTTGACTCAATCCTAAAAACAGAATATAAGTCTTCAAATTTGTCTTCAGTTTCAGTATCTTCTTCGTCTTTTTTTTCTTTGAAACATTTTGTCCAGACTTCTTCGAATTGACATTGTTGTACCTCAATTGGTATATCGATATAGATGTCAACATTCCTTTCGATGTGTTCTTGTAACTCCTTCGTACTCTCACTGTGCTGTATCTCAGTGAGTCTAGCTTTGATTGCTGCTTTGAGTTTGTCTTCATAAATCTTCTTTTCCATATAGATAAGTCTGTTCAAGTTTGATTTGGATTCATCGCACATATATTCCATTCTTTTAAGTAATGGATCTGAAAGACACTTTTTGGTAAAGTCTGTTAGAGCTCTCTCTTGATATTGATTGAAGACTTCATCCAATCCTTTCTTCACATCTTCTAATATCACATTAGGAGGATTCCATTTTGTGATGTCATTGATTAGACGAATCAATTTAAGGGTGATATTTTGATATTCTCCTTTATTACGATGAATAGTATTAGCCATCAAATCATCCACTATTTTGTGAAGTGAAATGCTACATTTCAACTCTTCAATATTTCGATATTTTACTATGTCTTGGTATTTGATGATAGTGTCCCAAATAACGCCAGACATCTCCATCCATTCACTCATGGAGTTGAAAGGTGTTTTAGTATCATGTGTATTCTCTAACTGATGGATAATGGACATCCTCAAATCAGCACATTTATTAGCGAAACTTTCAGTTGGAGATAGTTTAAATAGATCCGAATCAAACAGTTTGTTCAACTGTGTGTTCATAGGTTCTGAATTGAAAGCAGAAGGAAGAATAAAAAAATTTTCTACAGAAACTTGTATTAAATCTGAAATCTTAGTTCCTTCTGTTTCCATTAGATTTGATTCCTTGTTCAATTTCTCTAAAAGAGTATTGATTGAACTCAGATGTTTTTCTGGATCTGGATCTGCTTGTTGATTGAGGACAAAGAATATCTTAGGAGCTGCTACTTTGCTGACTTTCAGTTTGTTGAGAGAGTAAGCACATATCTGTAAAATATTCCTCATTTCTTCTCCGATATCTCCTTTCACATTGATAATGATAGCTTGTGACACTGCCAGACAAAACAGGACCATTGTCCTGTCAAAGTTTATACAATAAGTATCTTGAAGTGTTTTTCCTCTTTCAATTGCATCCAATCCTTCTGTGTCTAGAATCAGGAAATGATTCGAGCGATTGATTGGTCGACTGAGTTTGGAGAGAGATGCATACACTCCTTTGGTGCATCTTCCAGCACTAGTCAAGAACTTGCACCCGAAACAGTAGTTCAGTAGTGTAGACTTCCCAGAACTCTGAGGTCCAAATATGCTAATCACGATTGGAGGGCGTTTACTATTTACAGATGACAATCTACTGTTTATTGTTTCATACAATGGTGATAAGAGAGCATCAATGTCTTGGTTGAAGAATCTCAAGTTATCACCATCAATCAATTCGAATGGTTCTCCTCTCTCAACGTGGTTACTGAAATTCAATGGGAATTTATCTTTGTAAGTTTTATCAGATACAACATTTTTGTACTTATTTATGTAGTACTTATTTGATAATACTGCTTCTCTCCAGAGAATTTCCAAAGTGCATACAGTCTTTCCGACTAATAAAAGTTCTTTAGAGATTATCCTGAGTTCCTGTGATAATTTCCACAAGATTAGTGCAGAATTTTCATGACCCAGAATTTTATAAAATGATGTACAATAATACTCATGCTAGATTCTTCGAGAGTTTTTCGGAGCTCTCCACAATTTGTATTTAGATCATCGATTACATTCTGATCAATTTCGTTTGAAGCTTTGTAGAAACATTGCATATATTCGATAAAATGCGGATAATAACTGAGAAAAGAGAATTTATTCTCGCTTGAATTTTTGATATGTGATAGAATGATACTTTTGATCCTCTCGACCAATGATTTCTCCTTTTCCACATTGTTCCAAGGACAATACTGACCTATCAAATTTTCAAGGAAATTGTTTTCAACTACTCTCGGACTTTCAGTAGTTGAATGTAAGATTGTATACCCAAACTTTTTTATGGGAGTTAATGCAAATTGCATGTCACATTTGGTGAGATTAGGAATGAAAAGAAACTTTAATCTCCCACTTTCCTTGACTTGAAGTATATCTTGATGACTTTCTGGACAATCTCGAACTAATACATATACATACTTAGTGTTGATTGTAATTTGACTTAAATCTCCTTGTGAGTGAGCATAGTTTTTCTCATAATCAGAATAACTGACATGAACTAATGCTATGTCTAGGTTGTGACAAATGTCTCGTATTACGTTTGTATCTGAACATGCGTGACAGTCTATGTATGCCCATTGAGTAGATTCGTGAGCAGTTCTATTTTTTTTTCCAAACAGATTTTTCGTCATTTGTATGTCAATGGAGTTTAAGTGGAACGGACTGGTTTGAGGACTACCTTTCACAAAATCAGTTTTAAACATCAAATCGAGTAAATGAGATTTTCCAATAGGATTCCATGAGGCCCATCCTAACCCAAATGAAACTAAACCATTGAATTGTTGAATAGAAAACCAGAGCTCTTTACAAATCTCGAATTGATACGATGTTTCGCTCAGTTGATTGTAGCTAGATTTTGTATTTTTTACGATATGAGATTTGAGCCTAGGATAGTAGAATGGAACAGGATTACTGAATGAATAATGTTCTATGCAGAGACCACTGAGTATAGGTTCTGACATTTGGAACAGTAGATGGAATATGTCCAGTGTAGTAAGAGATATGTTAGTTAGCTCAGCGAATATCTGTGAAAATTCTTTTAAGGGCAAACTGCATTTGAGGTAATAGAATGCAATAGGTAGAAGTCTCTCAAATATCTTCTCTGCTGACTTTTTCTCTGATGCTTTTACTTTATGTATTAAGTTTTCGAGCGAATCTGAAATAATCATTCTGTAGGTTATGTGTGATATTTGTTTATCTAATCTACATATCTCGTAGATGTCTTGGATTTGTTTCATTTTCTCCTGTGCACAATCTTGCATGAGTTCGTCGTCTGGAGAAAATTGTAGCAAATAGTCTCTGATCACTATCCTGGGCCTATTTAGCTTTGTGCTGAGTTCATCGATGTCTTCCAGGGTACTAGCTCTGATACATTTCTTTGCTTCGTTACTTAATGTATCATCGATTTCAAAGAAGTTTTGTGATTCTTGAAAATTTTCGAAATACCTTTTGACTTCTCCATATTCTTTCGGATTAGTTTCTTTCAGATCCCAGCAAATTTCTTGGAGCTTCACGTTTTTATTTACAATCATTTCTCTCAATTTCATTATTGGCTGCTCTCCAAAATCTTTGCAAATGATTGCTAAAGCTTTCTCTCCTTCTGTCCCAATGAAGGTAATATAATTCCTCTCAACATATTCTCTGATCTTCATCGGAGATGTTTTCAATTCCTCTGCGATTTCTGCTATAGAGTATCCAGCATTATATTTCTTTTTTATGATCAACTTTTGAGATTCAGTTAGTTTTTTTGTGTTCAGAGACTCTGTATAGGCTGAGAAAACATCGTTGTCAATGTCATTTAGGAGAGCAAGCTTCTTCAAACTGATAGTTGGATTTTTTTTCACCAACTCCTCAAATTTCTTAACCTCTAACAATAATAGCTCATCTTTATAGGTTTTTAATTCAGTTAAGGTATGTTTTGCTATCTTAAGCTCTATTTCTAACTTTTCTGCTAAAATTTCCGGATCGTTTAGGAACTGTTCTCCTTTTTTGATGATATATTCTACCTGATTCTTTTCTAGACCGATGTGGAAAAGTTTAGCTTCCAATGAATGGTTTTCCGATTGTGATCTAAACCACCACATACTGTATGTGGTTTTGCCACTATACACATACAATAAGATTCATGATTTTATAAAACATTAGGGAGCACAATAGAATGTCAGTTATCCGAACATGATGGGAACAAAGGGGATTCGGATAAGTGAAATGTTCGGATAACTAAGTTCAAAAGCTGGAATTCAGATATGTTACTCATGTTACTTTAAAATAATTCCCACTGTGCTAGACAATATTCAATTGGTATCCATAGGAGTAGCCAATGGGCTTGCAGAGCCTGCCCGCAGGCCCACTAAATATCCTGCAGGCCCAGAAAATGTTCCTGCAGGCCCAGTTAAGACGGACCGTACCCCCTGGCAGGCCCTTGTCAGCGCCACTGGCTACGCCCCTATTGGTATCGCGGTGCATTTGCTGGGATGTCTGAATGAGGACTGCTTGAGAAATGTGGAGGCTAACTGTTTGGGATTTTATCTAGATAAAAGACCTTTGCGTGCTTGAGCTGCGCGGCTCGCGGACACTTTTTAAATTTAATTCATGATCGCTAATTGGTAGGCATAGATAGTGTTATGCTGTATGCGAATATGTTCGCTAGGGCGCTCCAAAAACTTTTAAAGTCTGAAACTTTCGATAAGATACATTTTAATTATCTAAAACAGCGGTGGGGAACCTGGGGTCCCCGAGGCTAAATTTAATGACCCGCGACTCTTTCCAAACACTCTATTATGGGGCCCGAATATCTGGTGATCAAAGAAAATTATTTGAATAGTGTGCACCCAAACTTTAGAATTTTTGGGAGCACCCTAGGATACATTGAAAGAATGTTTGTGTTAAGTTTGATCTGGTTAGACTAGAATTTTAAGATCACATGGACGGTTGTCTTGCACTGTGAACATTAACGGATTATTCCTTATAATAATACCCACAATATGTCAAATTAACATGGGATAAATTTCACGTGTTTACAAGTTAGCTAAAATTAAATAGTTGATCAATCATGGTTCATGACTATTCAGCATAGCTAATATTAAAACCCACTAATTCATAGGTCAATGATCCTGCTATTTGTTCTAAAGGTCCGCTCTACCAATTAGAAAAAGGCTATGCTACCTGATTGGAGGAAAATAAATCAGAATAGCGAAAAGAGAATACTGAGAGTTAGCCAAGAAATGATATAGCTGATATACTGTAGATAATTTCTTCAGGGCTAATAGGCCTCTTAGTACATATTTAGCAACCTGATACTGATTACATAAATATATCGAATTATACTATTACAATATTGGTAGTGAAATGGGTGTGCTGCAATAGTTATTGGTTTTACAGCCACATGGTAAACCTTTTTAAAAATGTCGGGCGACAGATGATAGTGCCGCTCCATTAAGTGATTTCATTGGTCAGCACATTTGACCACATTTTGAAGCAAGGTGTGAAAATATTAATGATGGATAGAGAGTGATTTTCACTTTCTCATACTCATTGCCTTCAGATAGTGATCCAAAAAACAACGAAGCCATTTACATATGTGCTTTTAACGCTATATGCAATAAGCCTCATAATTTTGTTTGACTCGTAATTATTTGAAAATATTTTCTCATTTATGTAATCAGAGATCTCCAGTGGTTGAATAAAACCGAATAAAAATGTATGAGATATATATAAGCAGGGATTTCCAATTAGATATAATGGAGTTTTTCAAAACTACCTGGCACTGTCAAAACTTTAGATAGGAGCATAGTAACTAGCTGGTGGAATAGGCAGGGGGTTTTTTAGGATTTGCTCAGAGGACCCTGCAAAGGATTAGTGGTCCCTTACCTGGAATACTACATTTTATGATATTCAGTATATTACGAATGTTAAGAAATTAGAGGTCCTTGAAGAGAAATTAGAAGTCCTTCTGGGCCCTCTAATTTACCTTAAAAAAACACTGGGTATAGGTGTCACTTAAACACCCCCAGCTGGTTACTATGGAAAGATCTCTCTGGAAGTGGACAGCAGTTGTCTCAAAATTTGCACGGATTCATCCAATAGGAAAAAATTCAACGAATGAATGTTCAAAGTAACATTCATAATTCAAAGTACCACTTTCGTTATAACAAATCTGTTTATGAGATTCAAACAGTTTGGTATAACAGAAGTCGACTAAAGTTAATATTAATATATATATGAAGAATAACTAGAAAATACTCGAAACCTATAATCCAGTGCTAAAGGAGGATCTAGTCTTATACTAAGGGGAGGAGTGGGAAACTAACTTGCTACAGCTATCTGTTGTCTACGCTAAACCTAATACCTAAATAGCTATTCTAAAAGTCATTTTTTAAGTCAATAAACACATGTCCATCGTGTTTGGATTCCTTTGCAGAGGTGAGGGTGACGTCAGATGTAGTCTGATCATCAACTGGGGTTCCTCCTGTGCAGTAATCAGGATGCAAACTGCTAATGAGTCTTTTACGTTTATAAGCAATGTTTAACTGTTTCATTTTATTCTTGATATCTCTCTTCCAATCAAAATGACAGCCCTGATCACAGGTACCTTTAGCTTTAAAAATATTGAAATTTTCTTTTGTAGGTTCAACGTAAAAGTGAACAATGACGTTCTTAATCCCAAATCCAGATTTCCATCCACATTTTGTAGTTGCAGTAGCTAGACCATCCAGCATCGCTAGTAAATCTTCCTTTTCACCATAGTTTTCAATAGGTTCGAGGAATTTTTCTATACTCTGTTCATCTGTAGTAAATTCAGAATTATTTGGAAACATTTCTATGCACTTTTGGTCTTCTACAGCATGTCCATGATAGACGATTACTTTGAAATTCGATGTGTCTGCATCTGAATCCTTCATGACATCTGAGACCCATCTTTTAGCATGCTTAAGAGCAACACCCATAAAATCGGTTCCATCAACCACGAAGCACACATAATAAACTGGTGAAAATAGAGACTCATATATCTCCTTAGGAGAGGTGTAAGGGATAAATGTTATCTGAGTACCTCTGTTTCCATAGTAAGTAAGTATTTCTTTCCCAAATGTATTCCAGATTATTTTCATTGTCTCGTAATTCTTCTTTTGGAGAGCTACGTATTTTGGATCATTTGGAAGGTCCCAATCCCATTCGTTACAGAATTTCTCCTTAAACTCCCCCCACGTCATGTTCTGACCTAGAATGAGTACTGGTGAGTCATCTTTGTAGTCTTCACACATCAATAACACAGCAGTCCTGTCTTCATCAGTATTCCAGACATTCCCTCCCATTGAACACATCTGATGACCTGTTAGTATCTGACACTTCCCTCCGTTCGGATGAAGTTCCTTCTCACAGAATTTCCCACAGCTAGGACACTTACCTGGACAGTTAATGATGTTTGCTTCAAAATTTTCTTTTGTCATTTCCAAGAGATTTTCATACTCACCTTCATGCAATTGGAACTGGTAGGAATTTAATGCAGCCAAAAATTCACGTAAATAAACTTCAATGTTGAATATTTTCTGAATGTCCACAAACATATTCGTATCTGATAATATCTTAAATATCTCCTTATCTAGGATATGTTCTGGATTATTTGGTTTTTCAAACAGTACGTAGGTATGAGGATGCTTTCTTACTTTTACGTCGTCTATTTCAAAGTCGTTGTTGAAAAATTGTTTGAAATATTCGGGACTCACTCTGGGATCGAGGTACATTTTGAGGAATAATACCATTGCTTTAAGTGGAATTAGTCTTGTAGAATTAATATTAGTAGCAGATTCTTCTGTTGCTGGTTGATCGACTACCTCAAAGTTGCTATCTGAATCTGTTCCTATTTCCTCCAAACGTTGTTTTTTTGTACACATTGTCTTGAGCTGTCGTAAGAATTCCTCTAGGACATTATTGACAATTGTTATTTTTTGGTTAAAACTTTCTTCTAAATTCCCACAGATTCTATCGTGGAGTTTAACTACGACTTTTTTCCATTCTTCTTGGAATAACGATCTCAGACATTGAGTGCGATTGCAAATAAATTGAACTATGAAATTGGTTTCATCAACAGGTTTCGAATGAAGTTTTTGGGTGGTAATTTTATTCGCAAGGAGTAAGATACTTTTATGTGAAAGTTGGTCTTTTTCGTTAACAAAATATTCTTCCTCAATATTTTGTTTGCAAGTAGCTTTGATCTCTCTCCCTACACCCGCGAGAAAATCTCCAGTCAATTTTTTCGCTATGTTCTTTTCACCTTTTCGCATTGCTTTTCGGTCCCAATTTCCTCTGGCCAATTTTTGATATTCAACTTTCTGCAGAAAATATTTAAGAGTAATTTCTTTGTTTTTTTCTTTCATTAAATCGTTTTCTTTTTGTTTCGCCATATTAGTTTCCAAAAGTGACTTAAACGCAAAAGCAAATGCATAAGTGGAAATTGTTCTCTCTGCAGCATTTGTTAATTTGGCCTCGATGTAGCTAATTTCATAGTTCACCACCTTAAAGATGTGACTCAAAAAGTTCACAATTTCTTTCACGGTTGAATGAGGAATATTTGGGTCTTTATTAGTGAACTCTTGAACGTTTAATTTGATGTCATTGATAAGTTTTTCCCAGGTACTCCTTTCGAAATCATCTGGATCTTTCAGTTTTGAGGCAAGTAGTAGTATTTGTTCTCTCTTCTCGGTATTCCAAGTAATATCAGGATGGCTGTAATAGCCAGAACAGTATCTAACCAATGAATAACATTTTGATGGAACCCATTCCTTAAATTTGAGATTATATTTTCCTACCTCGCTACGGTAATTATCATCTTTCATGGAGAACAAAGAATTTCTAGCTAAATATTGGCACTTTTTATTTCCTAAGTATGGAGTCATTTCCTTTAAGGGCGTTCTACTCTCTGTCCAAGGATAGATGAACTGTTCAGTTCCTTTATTAGTTTCACAAAACTCGAGCATATCTTTTTCAAGCTCTCGTATTACATTATCCATAATGAATTCAGACTGGCGAAATCGGGCGTAAATCGTTTGATTTTTTTCCATAGTTTTTGATTCGATCATGAAAACTGAGTACAAGTTTTCGAATTTTTCATCATATTCTGCACTTTCTTTTTCGTATTTATTTTCAAAGCATTTAATCCAGACATCTTCAAATAGACTCTCTTGTTTATCAATTGGTAATTCAAAATATGTGTCAGCATTCGCCTCAATTTCTTGTTCAAGCTTCAAAAGACTCTCTTTATGCCTTATGGCAGTCAGTCTATCTCTGATTCTGATTTTGAGTTTGTCTTCATAAATCTTTTTCTCCCTGTAGATAAGCCTGTTCATATTCTTTTTGGAATCATCACGCATATACTCCATTTTTTTAAGCAATGGATCAGCCTGGCATTTTTCTATAAAATCTGTCAGAGTTTTGCTTTTATCTTTATCGAAAACTTCATCCAATTCTTTCTTTACATCTTCTAATATCACATTAGGAGGACTCCACTTTTGGATGTCATTAATTAAGAGTATTGATTTTTCTGCAATAGCTTGGTAAATTTCCTTATTTTGGTGGATTATGTTTATCATCAAATCATCCACTATTTTGCGAAGTAAAATGCTACATTTCAATTCTTCAGTATTTCGATATTTTACTATGTCTTGGTATTTGATGATGGTGTCCCAAATAACGCCAAACATCCCTATCCATTCACTCATGGAGTTGAAAAGTGTTTTAGTATCGTGTGTATTCTCTAACTGATGGATAATAGACATTCTCAAATCAGCACATTTATTGGCGAAGCTCTCAGTTGGAGATAACTTGAATAGATCTGAATCAAACAACTTGCACATCTGAGTGTTCACAGTTTCTGAATTAAAAGCAGAAGGAAGAACAAATAAATTTCTTTCAGAAACTTGTATTAAATCTGAAATCTTTGTTCCTTCTGTTTCCATTAGATCTGATTCCTTGTTCAGTTTATTCAAAAGAGTATTAATTGAACTCAAATGTTTTTCTGGATCTGGATCTGCTTGTTGATTGAGGACAAAGAATATTTTAGGAGCTGCTACTTTGCTAACTTTCAGTTTGTTTAGAGAGTAGGCACAAATCTGTAAAAGATTCCGCATTTCCTCTCCGATATCTCCTTTCACATTGATGATGATAGCTTGTGACACTGCTAGACAAAACAGGACCATTGTCCTGTCAAAGTTAATGCAGGAAGTATCTTGAACGGTTTTTGCCTTTTCAATTGCATCCAATCCTTCCGTGTCTAGAATCAGGAAATGATCCGAGTGATTGATTGGTCGACTGAGTTTGGAGAGAGATGCATACACTCCTTTGGTGCATCTTCCAGCACTAGTCAAGAACTTGCACCCGAAACAGTAGTTCAGTAGTGTAGACTTCCCAGAACTCTGAGGTCCCAATATGCTGATCACGATTGGAGGGCGTTTCTTTTTCTCAATCGCTATTTTTCCTTTATTTTGTTTTTCATATAATTTGGATAATAAACCATTAATCTCTTGGTTAAAGAATCTCAAGTTATCTCCATCGATCAATTCGAATGGCTCTCCTCTTTCAACGTGGTTACTGAAGGATTGTGAGAAATTGCCTAAGAAACTTTTAGTTGATTTGTCACGTTTGTCGCCATAATTCTTATATGACAACACTGCTTCTCTCCAGACAATCTCTAAAGTGTACCCATTGCCTCTAAATTTCAGTTCTTTAGAGAGTATACTGAGTTCCTGTGACAATTTCCACAAGAGTAGTGTTGAATTTTCCTGATTTAGAATGTTATTAAAATGCTCAACAATTATACTCATGTTAGTGTGCATGAGGATATTTTGCAGAGTCACACATTTTGAATTTAGCTCAGCAATCTTCTTTTGTTCAACTTCGTTTGAAGCTTTATAGAAACAAAACATATATTCGACAAAATGTGGATAGTAACTTAGGAAAGATAATTTATTTCCACTTGAATCCTGTACATGTGATGAAATGGTGTTCTTAATATTTTCGATTAATATTTTACCTTTAAATACATCATTGCCAGAACAATACTGACGTATCAACTTTTCAAGAAAGTTGCTATCGACTAGTCTCGGACTTTTAGCAGTTGAATGTAGGATTGTATATCCAAACTTTTTCAAAGGAGTTAATACTATTTGCATATCATATTTGGTCAGATTAGGAATGAAAAGAAACTTTGTTTTCTCACTATTCTCAACTTCAAGAATATCTCGATGGCATTCTGGACAATCTCGAACGAATACATAGACATGTTTGGTGGTGGCTGCGATGGTTTGTAATTCTTTCTTAAAATGGTCAGTGTTCTGATTATAATCAGAATAACTGACATGAACTAATGCGATATCTACATTTTGACAAATGTCTCGTATCACGTTTGTATCTGAACATGCGTGACAGTCTATGTATGCCCATTGAGTAGATTCATTACCTTTTCCATCTTTCTTTCCGAACAGATTTCTGGTCATTTGTATGTCAATGGAGTTCAAGTGGAACGGACTAGTTTGAGGACTTCCATTCACAAAATCAGTTTCAAACATCAAATCGAGTAAATGAGATTTCCCAATAGGATTCCATGAGGCCCATCCTAACCCAAACGAAACCAAACCATTGAATTGTTGAATAGAAAACCAGAGCTCTTTACAAATCTCAAATTGACATGTTTTTCTTTGTTTTTGAAATTTTTGCTTCAAATAAAAAAAATGATAATTCAGTATAGGATAGTAGAATGGAACAGGATTACTGAATGAATAATGCTCTATACAGAGACCTCTCACTACAGGATCTGACATTTGAAAAATTAGATGGAATATGTCCAGTGTAGTAAGAGATATTTTAGTTTGGTCAGCGATTATTTGTGAAAATTTTTTTAGGGGTAGACTGCATTTGAGGTAATAGAATGCAATAGGTAGAAGTTTTTCGAAAATCTTATTTGGTGACTTTTCTTCTGATGTTTTCACATTATGTATTAAGTTTTGAAAAGAATCTGAAATGATTATTCTGTAGGTTATGCGTGATATTTGTTTATTACCTGCTCTAAATTTCTCGTAGATATCTTGAATTTGTTTCATTTTCTCCTGTGCATAATCTTGCATGAGTTCTTCGTCTGGAGAATACTGTAGCAAGTAGTCTCTGATCACTATCCTGAATCTATTTAGCTTTATGCTGAGTTCATCGATGTCTTCTAGAGTGCTAGCTCTGATACATTTCTTTGCTTCGTTACTCAATGTATCATCGATTTCAAAGAAGTTTTGTGATTCTTGAAAATTTTCGAAATACCTTTTGACTTCTCCAAATTCTTTCGGATTAGTTTCTTTCAGATCCCAGCAAATCGTTTCTTGTAGTTTCACGTTTTTATTTACAATCATTTCTCTCAATATCATTATTGGCTGCTCCTCAAAGTTTTTTCTGATGATCGCTAAAGCTTTCTCTCCTTCTGTCCCATTGAAGGTAATATAATTCCTCTCAACATATTCTCTGATCTTCATCAGAGATGTTTTCAATTCTTCTGCGATTTCTGCTATAGAGTGTGCATTATATTTCTCTTTTATGATTAGCCTTTGAGATTCAGTTAGTTTTTTTGTGTTTAGAGACTCTGTGTAGGCTGCGACCACGTCATCGTCAATGTCATTTAGGAGTGCAAGCTTCTTCAAACTGATAGTTGGATTGTTTTTCACTAATGTCTCAAATTTCTTAACCTCTGACGATAATTGCTTCTCTTTATAAGCTTTTATTTCAGTTAAGGCTTTTTTGGCTTTCGTTGAGTCTATTCCCAACTTTTCTGCTAGAATATCTGGATCGTTTAGGAACTGTTCTCCCCTTTTAACGATATATTTTACAGCATCCGCTTCTAGGCCTAATTTTAGAAGTTTATCTTCCAATGACTTGCCTTCAGATCGTGATCCAAAAAACCTAGCCATTTACATATGTGGTTTTATCGCTATAACAATAAGCTTCATAATTATATAAAAATATTGAAAATACAATAATCTCAGAGACAGACAGTGAGTTCTATTAAAATATTAATCAGTCATGGGGAACATTCTCACTGATGTAGTTTAATATATTAAAATATGTATCTCATAGCAATCTGACCATTTAATAATTTCAAGTGTGAAAGGTGTTCCAACTGTTTCCACCAATATCTCGGTTAGCGGTGATTTTAGGTCATGATTAAAATATATTATTAAATGATATAAAACAACCACCAAATATCTAATAATAACGTTAATAGTTCCTTTTTCTATCAGAAGTACGCCTTTTGCAACTTTAAGCCGAAACCGGACAGATCCCATTATAAATCTGTACTAGGCAGAGCCTACCTCGCGTGACTACTAAATCAACCCCAAATTGCTTGAATTTTTCATGGTGAATACTTGGTTATCAATGGAAACTACGTATTGAATAGTGTGCATCTAAAGATTTAAACTTTCAATTGCACTCAGCACCCATACTTACTAACTCCTCTTTAAATTTCCCTGGATTTTAAAAGTGAAATCCCTGGATTTCAATGTTAAATCCCTGGATGTTATCATATTTTTAATTTTAATGACTAAACTGGCATGAATCAATCGAGTTAAATTTCGAAATTCGTGATCCAGGGAAATCCTTGGATATCTAGGGAATTCCCTGGATTTTAAATAAAGGCCGAATATATGTAATCAAAGATTTCCAAATGGACAAGTAAGCGATCTAGGGAAAGGTACATCGTTTATAATGCCATCTAACGCGCTCTATAATCACTTGATCAAAATTATAGAACAATTTTCGAAACTCTTGATCTATGAAATTTTCTGGATTCCTGAAGAATAATGAGGAAACATAAAATTATTCGATAAATTCTGTAAACTATGTTACAATAATGGAAAACATTTTAGGCTAGTTAAACGCTCAAAATCCCTGGATCCCTGGATCATAAGTCATTTCCCTAGATAATCCAGGGATCCCTGGAGGGTTGGTAAGTATGAGCATCCTAATATATGTTCATTGAGTTAAGTATAAACGATTAATATATATATAACGAATTGATTGAAGAAACTGTCAGGAACAAAAAAACTGATTTTTGGCATGTGGGAGTCTTTTTGGCTATGGCTCCACTAAGTTCTGACCTCAGACGAAAATGTTGACTCATGATGGAATTATGACGTCATTGTCGCCTTTTTTTAGAATTAGAAATTTCAGTTTTTCTACTATAACTCAGCCATTTCAGGTCATAAAAGGCTGAAGTTTTAACAGAATGTATATATTAATATACCTCACATATGATGCAATTATAATAAAAAATGATGATTCGTTACTGTTATGACGTCATAGTTAAAAATTTCAAAAATGAACAAATTTGGTGATTTTTCGTGCGATATCGATTATAACAGTAGGCAGACGTATTTAGAGATGTTATCTCCCATATAATTAATCAATGATGACCACAGGCGCCCAAAGGGCGCCTCTGGCGGACACAAAGTGTTCGCCAGCCTCACAACGCAACCAAGCGAAGCGGGCTTGTCTCTATTGATCGATAAAATCAAAGCCATTGTAATGATAAATCCCTGGATTCTGATTGTTTAATAGATTTTAACACATTTTGTGAAAATATTTCAGAATTTGGACCCAGGTTCAAATCTCCGTCATTTAAGGAAAACAAGCGTCGCTTCCTTGTGCTGCGCAACTGGCGGACACTTTGTCTGTCGGAGGCACCCATCGGGCGCTTAGGTTCATATTGATTAATTAATTATACAATAGATAACATCTCTAAATACGTCTGTCTTACTGCTATAATCGATATCACTAAAAAATCACCAATTTCAAAATCCCGTGGACAGATCTCTTGCACTGTGCACATAACGGATTATTCCTTATAATAGCACCCGCAATATGCCAAATTTAGATGGGATAAATTTCACGTGTTTGGCTAAAATTAAATAATTGGTCAATCATGGTTCATGACTGATTATTCAAGCATAGCTTAAATTAAAACCCACTAATTCATAGGTCAATGATCTGTCATTAAGGTTTGCCTACCAATTAGAAAAGGTTTTGTTACTGATTGAAGGAAAATAAATCAGAATAGCGAAAAGAGAATACTGAGGGTTAGCCAAGAATTGATTTTAGCTAAACTGTAATTGATTTCTTCAGTGCTAAGCTTCTTAGTGCATATAAACACGCTTCGCTTTCTTGCGCTGTGCGGCTGGCGGACACTGCGTGTCAGCAGGGTCGCCCTCGTTCTACCAAAGAGAGGGTTGATTGTTTTATAATTCACTACTAAAAACGTCATTCATCTACAGTGAGTCATGAATTCAGAACTGTAGAAAAAAGTTAGGTTCCATAATTTAAAAAATCGAAATCTACACTTCTAAAAACTCCATGTCTACCGTTGGAAGATAGTCTCTAAGCCTATTTTTGTAATTTGTTTACTTTGTGTATTAATTGTAAACATTATTCCGCTTTCTCGATACTATTATTTGCATGTGATAAAACTAGAATAGTGCTTTAACAGTGATCAAATTTTATCAAACAATGACTAGAATCAATAAGATTTGATTTTTGTTTGGGATTTTGCATGACTACCAAAACCTCAATCTTAAAATAGTAACGTCTAATATTGACTGTGTAAGATAGTAAGGATTCAAAAGGAAGTATGCAGATCGCGATATCATTGCACAATTATTAGTAAATGCATTATTTTATTGGCATCAGTTAGTATAGCAACATTTTACCATAGCTTTGGCTTGTAACATTAAAATCAGTATAACTTGATTGAAACTCAACCGCTTTAGGTTCTCTTTCGCTCTTTCCGCTTCCTGAAGGAAGTTCTATCAACACGTAAACTGGTATATGGTAATTCTAAAAAAGTTGGGGGTGTAGGATAGTGTAATTGTACCCAAAATGGGAGCTATTAAAAACGTTCATCCGCATGCAGATAAGGCTCATTCGCATGCGAATTGCATATATTTAAAATATTTTAGCGAATGCGCTGTTTTACTTTAGCGCATGCGCTAAAACACTGTAGTGTTTCATATATTTAAAATATTTTAAATATATGAAACACTACAGTGTTTTAGCGCATGCGCTAAAATGAAACAGCGCATGCGCTAAAATATTTTAAATACCTCGCGAATTGCGAGTAATAATAAAAGAAATTTTAGAATAAAAAAGACACATATATATAGTTAGCAAGGTCCTGGGATAAATTAAACGTCCCCAGAGTAGTTATAGACAAGGCATTCAGACATGGGCCGGCTGGAACGGCCATGGCCGCCCCACTTTTGACGAAGCATCTGATGGATAGGCCTGGGAGGTTAGTTAGTAGGCTTGGGAAAGTTTGCGCCTAGGTTTGGGATGGCTATTAGGTATGCAGAGGTGCGGCTTATCCGCATGCGGATGAACGTATTTAATATAAGCAAAATGGCCCTACCAGCCCTCATCCGAGTCTACACCCCTGGATGGTGCTTATTGCCGCCAATTATATGAACTGAGAAAGCTTCTACTTGTAGTATTTTTGTATCAATGCGGAATACAATCAAATACCGAACAGGCCTCATAAGCTTCCATCATGCACTGACCATGAGCACTTATGTCATTTTGTCCAAGGGACTTCAAGTTATATCCAGATCTCAGGGCCACAGGTCGTGAGACTAAGACTTTTGAGGTTTTCTAAAATTACAATCCAGGGACGGGCCACGTAACGTTGCCATAACTGATCTGACATGAGACACATGACCAGTTCAGTTATCTTATTAATTAATTAAAACCCCTTGACCCCGGATTAATTATGGAAAGGGAGTTAAGGGGACGAGCAATCCCACCAGGTGAGCCATTCCGAACATAGGCGTAGCTAGGGCCAAGTTAGTGGTGGGGCACATACTAGGGGAAGTTCCCCCTCACGCGCGAACCGCGGATGCTCAAATATATCTATTGGGAAACTATCATTCACACTTCTACATAAATTAATGTAATAGTATATGATGAAACTGAACCAATATCAGTAATAATCAGAGCGCCGCTGACTGAAGAAGCAAACTTGTCCACAATCAAGTCAAGTTTGCTCCGCATCCGCATTGGCATCCATGGAGCTCCGCCTGATTTTCAGCTCCGTCTTCACATCCGGAACCGAGGATGTTGAATATACGTCCCATTCCTAATAAAAAGTGGTGGGGCAAGTGCCCCACCTTGCCCTACTGACGCTACGCCTATGATTCCGAATGATCTCCCTACCGTCAGATGTTCCCGGATCTCTGGCCCGTAGAGCCATTTGTTCTGGAGACTCCTCACCCCACTGGCACAATCCTGGGGCATTCAGACCCTAGGGCCACTTAACGTAGACCAATAATGGCAGTCATAATTGGTCTTATCCGGACTATTAGGTGTTATAGTCTATATTTAGAATATATATTTAGAGTATATATTTAGAGAAACTATATTTAGAATGCATCATCGTTCCTATCAATCGATTCTCCCCACACACAGCAAGCTGCTACAACAGCGATGGGATGAGACTTACTTCCAAGAACATCGACGACGCATTAAAACTGCCTTTCCCATTGTGTCAACTTCGGCGCCTAAAGTTCGCTCCCACGTAATGAACAAGCTAAAGAAGCAACAGCGAGAATCTGAGAGGATGGAGGTTGTACAGCGTGATAACCACGCTCTAATGGTGAACATGGAAAATATAATGACTAAGGGCGGATATGTCGATCACCAGAATAGCTACAACCATTGGAGTCTTAACTATAATAAACGAGCGAATGAGTTGCAGCGTATTCAGACTGAGAATATCAAGATGCTGGGTCGGATCCAATCACGGGAGTCATATTATTCCGTTTCCGAATGGCTGAAGGATCGAACTGAGAAAGAGAGACTGCTGAAGATGATCTCCGCCCATCCGACACAGCGGACACATTCAGCTAGACTCTCAGCTAAGAAAAGAGATTCACAAGCCTTGCCTTCTCTATCCTCCCAGGTCAACGAGAAAAGCAGCATTTTAGAAATCGAGGATTCGGATACGATAGCTTCATTGGAGAGAGACAAGGAACTCGCACTTAGAAAGATATCAAAGTTTTCCAAGACCTGGCTACAAGAGATAAGGAGTCTCAGCAATCCCCCCGTTGGAGTTAAATTGGCCGTAGAGGCAACTTCTGTTATTTTCCCTCAAAACGCACAATCCCGCTTCTCTTCTCCTACGGCGCTCCAGGATTTCCTATCATTTGACAAAGAAAACATTCCTTCTTCACTGCTAGAAAAACTGAAACCCTATATCGACAATCCAGAACTCAACTCTGATAGGCTAAAAAAGGTGAGTTTGAGTATCTTCGGTATAATGGAGTGGGTGAGGGGGGTCTATCAGTATGGGATTATCACACATAAGCTGAAACAGTTGGGTGTTTACCCCAAACAGGAACCACCACAACAAAAACAATTTAAAGATATCCAATCTTCTCCCCCTCTCTTACCACCAACCAAGGAAAAGGGTGGCAAATTCAAAATAGAAGTTTCGGATTCGGATACGATAGATTCATTGGAGAGAGAAAAGGAAATTGAGTGGGAAATTGCAGTTAGAAGCATGTCAAAGGTTTCAAAGTCATCGCTAAAAGAGATGAAGAGTTATAGCAAACCGCCTGCGGGTATTATATTGGTCCTAGAGGCAACTTATATTCTATTCACTCACAATGTAAAACCTTTCCCCTTCTTGAAGGAAGTTCAGGATTTCTTTTCGTTTGATAAAGAGAACATTCCTTCTTCAGTGCTAGAGAAGTTGAAACCCTACATCGACAATCCAAACCTCAACTCTGATCATTTAAAAAAGTTGAGTCTTTGTAGTGTCGGTATAATGGAGTGGGTGAGGGGAGTCTATCAGTATGGGATTATCACACATAAGCTGAAACAGTTGGGTGTTTATCCCAAACAGGAACCAACACAACAAGAACAATTGGAAGATATCCAATCCTCTCCCCCTCTCTTACCACCAACCAAGGAAAAGGGTGGCAAATTCAAAATAGAAGTTTCGGATTCGGATACGATAGATTCATTAGAGAGAGAAAAGGAAATTTCAGTTAGAAAGATGTCGAAGATTACAAATGCCTCGATATCAGAGATTAAGAGTTTCAGCAATCCTCCCCCAGGCGTTGTACTAGTCGTAGAGGCAACTTCTATCCTATTCACTCACAATGTTCAACCTTTCCCCTTTATAATGGAACTCCACAAATTCTTCTCATTTGACAAAGAGAACATTCCTTCTTCAGTGTTGGAGAAACTGAAACTCTACATCGACAATCCATACCTCAACTCTGATAAGTTGAAAAGGGTAAGTTTCAGTATCGTCTGCCTGATGGAGTGGGTGAAGGGGGCCTATCAGTATGGGATTATCACACATAAGCTCAGACAGTTGGGTGTTTACCCCAAGCAGGAATCACCACAACAAGAACAATTGGAAGATCCCCAACCCTTGCCACGAACCAATAGCAAATTAAATATAGAAGTCACTGACTCGGATACGATAGATTCATTGGAGAGGGAAAAGGAAATTGCAGTTAGAAATATGTCAAAGATTTCAAAGAACTCGCTAACAGAGATTAAGAGTTTCAGCAAACCCCCTGCAGCAGTTAAATTGGTCCAAGATTCAACTTCTATTCTATTCACTCACAATGTTCAACCTTTCCCATTTTTGAAGGAACTCCAGGATTTCTTTTCGTTTGATAAAGAGAACATTTCCTTTTCAGTGCTAGAGAAGTTGAAACCCTACATCGACAATCCAGACCTCAAATCGGATAGATTAAGCTGTGTCAGTCTCAGTATTGTCGGTGTAATGGAGTGGGTCAGGGGGGTCTATCAGTATGGGATTATCACACATAAGCTGAAACAGTTGGAGGGCTAAACAGAGAGATGTCACTTCTGATACCATCCTTACTAATTAGATATTTTCGAACACACTATATTCGTTTTTTATTTATTTATTTCCTTATTTTTATGTAGCGTTATATTAGATTTCTCACTTACCTTTAGTATATTCTTATATACATTTTCATATATTACAGTAGAACTCGGATAAGACGTACCCCTCCGGGAGGGGGGAAAAAGTACGTAATAACCGAGTTGATATTACATAGGAATCTAAATTTTAAATGGATTATTGTTCAGAGAAATGAAACGTACTAACCGAGTTCTACTGTATTTATATATATTCTTATGATAATGTGATATTATCTCTCCCTTTCTCACTGATTTATAACGAAACAGGCTTTTGTTAGAGTAAAATCCTAAAAATTGGGACTGATAACTGTATCTAAAATTGTCAAAAAGAGGTCATGGATTGAATATACTTTTAAAGACCTGATTCGCTATGAAAACCTTCAGCTAAGTCATATGATATGCACTCTCCTGCCCAATCAGCTGAAACATTTAGAACCCGACTCCTCGCAAACCATTAAGGACTAATTGTGAGTTGTATTCAGAGAGAAACTGGACAACTGCATATGTGATAACCTAGTTCCCTAAATCAGTTAGGATTATATCATCAGAATCCCATTAAATCACTCCAGAATTCATATTTATACGAAGTATGCAGATATTTTATGTGTTTGCTTGCAACGAACTTTCAAGGATGTCCTATCAACCATTAAAAGAGGACGAGTTGGTACTTGGTATCCTCCAAACTTCCGATATCGCTGAAACTCCTGAAACTGAAACGGAGGAGAAACGATCTCCAAGGCACTCCATATGTCTATCTCTCGTGCTAGCCGTGATTGCACATTGTTGTTGCATGGGACTAGGAATTATTCCTCTCATCATGGTCATATTTGCATATGTAAAGCGAGAAACTGGGAAATATGAAGATGCTAGACGCATAAACCAATATTCCAAGAGTGTTTCCACTTGTCTGATAATCTTCTTCATCCTTCTGCTCTCCTTTGCTTTCTTCTACTCCGTTAGCGTTGAGTTGCATAGTAAGAAATTTAGTCGTGGTTTGATAGCAAAACCCAATCCTGAAGACATGAGGTATCCTCCTACAGATTATATAGAGAATAGGTACTACACTGATGATGAAGATGATGGAGATTTGTATTATGAAGATGATGAGGATGGAGATATGTATGCTGAAGATAATGAGGATGGAGATATGTATTATGGAGATGATGAGGAATATTCAGATAATGATGACCAATACCAGATCCTGGATGAAGATATTATCGATGATGATGATCAGCTGACAGAACATCAAGATGAATACTATAATTAAGCATATTGTAACTTTAAAATTGATTTATTCTGAGTTTATTTCCCCCTATCATTATTATTCTTGAGTCTGTATGAATAAGAATTGGATTCCATCTCTCTTGTGTGAATTATTGAAGTCGGATATAATCAGATATAATAACTTGTCTCGTTTGGTTTTGTTGTTATATCGTACAACAGTCACATCATATGTGAGCTTAATTTAGAATATCCAAATGGTGGTGCTATTTATTAAAAAAAACAAAAAACATTAATCGAGTTTTAATAGCAAGGATGATAACTTCGCTTACAGACTGGAATCTCTTGTCAACCTAATGAAGTGAGTATTAATTTATATTGTCTGGACTATGGATACATGTAAAAATTATAGAAGTTGAATTTCATAAATCCGTGATGATTTTGCTTGACACAAGACTCCTGTACATTTATCGAGTTTCCTAATGACATTAGATCATCAGAATCTATAATTAAATCACATATTTAAACTCATTAATTAAAACTAATGTATTCTGTCAAATTTAATAATGTTGAATCAACCATTGAAAGGGAATGAGTTGGTACCTGAAACTGAAACGGAGGAGAAAAGATCTCCAAGGCACTCCATATGTCTATCTCTCGTGCTAGCCGTGATTGCACATTGCTGTTGCATGGGACTAGGAATTATTCCTCTCATCATGGTCATGCTTGCATATGTGAAGCGAGAAACTGGGAAATATGAAGATGCTAGGCGCCTTAACAAATACTCGAAAGATGTCTCTGCAGTTCTAGTCATCTTCTTCATAATTCTGCTCTGCTTTGCTTTCATCTATTTCGTTTGCATTGGGATACATAATGGGAAATCGCAGCAGAATGTGTTGGCACCAAATGATAGAGGGATGGCTCCTTTTGAGGATAGAATTGACGATGGATACCACACAGACGAGTATAGTGATTCGGTTGAAGGTATGTATGAGGAGGAATATTCGGATATCAATAACCAATACCAAACTTTTGGTGAAGACCAACCATATTAACAATGAGCTACTAGATGACTGAGATGATTGTGTTTATTTGTTATAACTTTAATAATGATAAATTTAATTGTGGTAAATTGTTTTCTCTCATAGTTATGTGATATCCCTCTATAAACAAGTATTAACATGTACGATAGCAACCAATGAGTTTAGAATGTATTACAGTTACTTGCAGCCGTGAAATATCTGTATCAGACGCCCTTTGGGCACCAAATAAAGTGAAATAAAAATAGATTTTGCCTGAACTGTGCATACATTTGAAAATTTAAAATTATAAAGTCAGCTCAGCTGATAATCACGTGATGAGTTTGCTTGACACGAGACAGATGCTTCAGTAACTTATCGAGTTTCCTAATGTCAAATCATCAGAATCTATTATTATATCACATATTTAAACTCATTAATTAAAACTAATGTATTCCTGCGGAATTTAATAATGTCGAATCAACCATTGAAAGGGGACGAGTTGGTTCCTGAAACTCCTACAGAGGAGAAAAGATCTCCAAGGCACTCCATATGTCTATCTCTCGTGCTAGCCGTGATTGCACATTGTTGTTACATGGGCTAGGAATTATTCCTGTCATCATGGTCATGCTTGCTTATGTGAAGCGAGAAACTGGGAAATATGAAGATGCTAGGCGCCTTAACAAATACTCAGAAGATGTCTCTGCAGTTTCTCTAATCGTGTTTGCAATCTTCCTTTTTTGTGTTGTCCTCTACTTAATATCTGCTTGTATTCTACATAAAGTGGCTTATTGCATTGGTTGAAAATCTTTATTGAATAATAATGTATTCTGACTAGTTTCTATTTGTAATTGTTGTTTTCCTGTTTTCCATTCTTTGTAAACAAAAATATGAATAATACTTTTCTCTTAGTAAGGTAGAATATACTTTATTTATTTGTATTATAATTACGCGAGTCTGTTACATTTCAAAATTATCTGAGATTACCTGCTTCTCCACCAGTTTGAGCAGTTCTTAATGTTTACTAACTTTATTTTCTAATAAAATTGTTTGTTTGTCGCAAAGCGACCGATCCCATAGAGCTCTTATTCCTAGAAACATGACAGGCAATATAACCACATTCGCATTATGGAATTTGTTAGAGCTAATACTTGTATTATCAAGTTTCAATAGTTCACTTTCTTCAAATGTATACTTTTCAGATTCAAAAGGGAAGTTAACTAATCTATATGATCTACGTAAGTACAAGTGCTTACAACAAATTCAATTAGTTATATCTTACACGTGGATGTAAGAGCTGTATAGTTGGTGATAGCTACTTTCAATAAAGTGGATAATTTGAGCTATCTATGCAATATCCTGTGTGTGTAGGTTGCATTCCTATCGGTACCATTCTCTCATATATATATGACAAATAGATTCAAAACTTGAATGAAACTAACAGAAACTTTGTCTGTGGTTATAGAAAGGATAATAGTTAAATGTTAGAATGAGGTCATTTGGGATAAAATATCCATTATTATAATATAAATTTGATGATCCCTATGGATAAGCTAGAACCCACAAGTGACTAATCTTCAAGTATAAATTCAGTCTACACCGTACAGTATGTAGATTCTAGAGTTCATATCTTGTATATTTACAAATTTAATATCGTTACCTAAGAGGGAAGTTAGAATTTTAGATATTTGGACTTATTCTTAACGTCCTTTGAAATATTTTTTATTTATTCAGTACTGCTTATTCCAATTATTCCAAACCTACTGGAACAAATGGTAGCATTGTATTGGCTGAAATACTCTCTGTCCAGTTACTATATATATAGAACTGATTTAGTTAGAAATATAATAAGACCCATAACGGTTCCAGCGATTTTTATTTAATTAATCCAGTGTTATCTTTCCCCTGGACATCTGATACATCTCGAGTGGTTCGAGACATCTGACACTAAAACCAGCATTCCTAATTTAGAATTAAACAATCTTATTGATTTGTGTTTAGATACTGAATAGCATCAGGATGTCTTACAAGCCATTGAGAACGGAGACGATTATCTTAGCCAAAGAACCCTCAGATGTCCCAAAAGGCGCCCCACAACCAGTTCGTCTGCCCAAACACTCCATCTCGATATCCCTGGTCCTAGCCATCATTTCGTACTGCTGTTGCGTAGGCCTGGGCATAATCCCACTGATCATGGTTGTGTTTGCCTACGTGAAGCGAGAAACAGGCAAGCACCAAGAGGCGAAACGCCTAAGCAACTGCTCTCGTGTATTTTCCACCGTCCTTATAGTCCTCTCCATCATCCTAATAGTCGTGTTCGTAGCACATAGCATTGTCATGGCAGTCTATGGCAGGCAGTTGCAGCATAAGATGTCCAAACATGGACATCCCTATGGTAACGACATGGTCTACCCACCTGGTGATGACGTCATCTACCCACCATCTGATTATGTGGACTATAAAGATGGAGATGTGTATAATTTGCCACGAGATGATATGGATGGACCGGAAGAACCCGAGAATTTGGGAGCAGATAACGTTGATTATGAGGTATACGACATCCTGAATGATCTGACTGAGAATGAGGAGAATGGAGACGAGTAAAATTCTTCCCCCCCTCCCCCCCCGTGTGAAAAGTGTTTATTTGACTGAGTTTTGACTCTTTTAGGCCTTTATATGTTATGTGGTATTCTCACCATTTATTTATGTTTTTATTGTGTAACTGATTCTTATACTTTTGTATGTATTCAGTTATAATGTGCTTACTGACACTATTCTGCATGAGTCAACTAATGAGATAATAACTATTTTGAGTTAATTTTAACGAATGTCCCGTTTTTCATGAAAGTTCTTCATTATAGTATCTCGGATTTTTGGATTCCATGTACAGTTAGGGTAGCTTATCATGAACATTCGTTTATTGTGAACTAACCTCCTGGTCACAATTTCAGTTTTTAGATAGGATTTGTATTGAATCAAGTTCGCTTATTATGAAGTACTTAAGTATCTCTATCATGAACATATTTTTTGGTCCCCTGGTGGTTCACAATAAACGACCCTGACTGTATGATACTTTCCATTGCGTCTCGCCATGTCCCGCGAATTCAACGCTGCGTCCCGCTTTTATAATGTCTCAAGTTGGGATGAATGGACATTTGAATGTCTCTCAACTGTCGTTGTACTAAATTCCAAAATCTCACGATTCATCACTTGGCATCAGGGGCGCCGAACTTTTCGAAATCCAAGGACAATTTCGGGATTCCAGGGGGGGGGGCTCAGCCCTAAATTTTGTATTGCGTCGAGCCCCCCAGCCCCCTGGGTTCGTCGTCTATGCTTGCCACCACACGATTTAGTTAAATTACAAGTTGAGAGGCTTACATCTGTCTTTTGCTATCTCATTCGACTAACGTATCCTGAAATATTAGTCCTAATGTTTCGACGAAATTTATTTACAGGAACTGTACCCTCGTGTAACACCTCCAATGAGTGAGAAGCAATTTCGTTTGCTCTACGTCAGTGGCGGGCAACCTTAATCCTTAATCCCAAATCTGTCAGTTCTTGTTATGGTCACATCACCATGGCCGTAGCAAGAACTGACATTAGAAACCTATATGGAAGCAATGTAATAACTAAAATTATACTTATAAAAGCAAAAATAACTACGAAAAATAAATTGAATCATTATATAATGATTATAGAAAATATATTGATATTCAGCATCAATTTCACACCAAATTATGCGGGCCCATTTTGTATTACAATCACTAACACGCGGGCTCATAATAGAGTGTTTGAAAAGAGTCGCGGGCCCCAGGTTTCCCACCGCTGCTCTACGTCTTGTTAGATTTATCATTTACAGTCGACTCCGCTTAATAAGGTCACTGCTTAATCGGCCACTTTTGGCAGAACCGGAATAGCTCTCACACATAGAAGCTAATACAAACTATTTTTGGTTAATAGGGTTCTCCGCTTAATCGGGGCAAAAGTCCTCTGACCGATGTGTCCCTATTAAGCGGAGTCGACTGTATTTGTTTCCCATTTCTTCGACTTGAGAAAATATATTCAATCAGCTAACTAATTAATTAGCTAAGTCATCCCGTTTCTATTTAAATATTAAAGTTATTTAGGTTCTATGAAACTCTATTTACCGTTCTATCGTTCTATCGTACGTTCGTTTAGCTAATCGAACGCATCGCGTTTCGCAGTTCGTGAAAATCTAACGGAAAGGACTTACAAATGGCGCAGAGCGATTTCTCACCGAAAAAACCAGACGGACAAGAGCACGACAATATCGCGTCGGGTCGGGACGACCGCTCAAACCGGTCCAGCGGTTCAATAATTCCGACGAAACTTTACGTGAAACGAATCCCGGAGACGGTCACCTCTGAGGAACTCCACGACTTGTTCTCGCAATTCGGAAGCGTAACCGAGTGCGCCATTATTCGCAGTTACGCCTTCATCGTGCGTTGTAGCTCAGTAGAACCTCGTTAATGCGAACAGATACCAATCCTCTACGGAGGAATGCATGTTTCACTTCGGTTAATACGAATTCCGGATAATACGAGCAAATTTCGACCATCCATGGTGTTCGTATTAACGAGTTTCTACTACGTAATTAGATTATGTAGAGCAGATAACTGAATGGTTCTATCCAATCAGATTGAAGTGTTCTAGTATTAATTTAGGTTATAAATTTGGTTATAAATTTTAGTTAAAAACGATTTTTTTCGATTCGTATAGCGAAGGGGTTAAACCTCATTTTTGAAAACAATATCCCCCGCAACGAGACAGCGAGAAGGAATTTGATCCTCTCACTCAAATACAATAGTGTGACCTCGTATACTTATTTCCTCACCTTGAAAATACGTTTCATAAATCACATAAATCGTATTTTAATGATAGAAAACCGACAGGAATTTATTCCTGCCCGAAACAACCAATTCACGGCCGTAGTCACCAGGTGTGAAGTGGTTGAAACCAGTCCGATCCTACAAAATGGTCCCTTTTGAGGCTAAATTGGTCAAAAGTGGTCAGATTGAAATTCATGACATATAATACATACTCGGGGATACCGATAATTCGGTACATTTCCAAACTCTCAAACTGAAACTGGAGGAACTTTCGTCCCTGAAATTTTCGATCCCTGAAATGCCCCTTTCGCGCTTACTGATTTCTCAATCAAAATGCCTCATTTTCACCCCTTTTTTTCTAGCATACTCCACTCCAAAAGCCTCACTTTCCGTTCCTTACATATTAGTGCCCGTTTATTTCAGTTTCTTATGAGACAAAAATTCCGGGGACGAAAAGAAAGTATTTTGAAAATAGAAGCCTTTTCTATAAAGTTTCTGTTTACTCCATACTGAATAGTAATGTACCGAATTGTCGGTATCCCCATACTCTATAGTCTGTGATTAGATTGGTGGACATACTTCACACTTCTATTCTAAACATAGTACATCTGTAAGATAGTGAATAGAAGTGTTTTTTAGGATTCATCAGTGATGAATTAGGTTTAGTTAAATATAGAATTTATCATGATACTATAAATACACATAATTAGTTATTTTTAAACATTAAAATTTTAATTTCATCATTGGTATAGCATTTCTCCACGCCAGAAGAAGCAACGAGAGCAGTCAATGAACTCAACGGATTCAGGTTCATGGGAATTATCCTAGAGATTGAGGTGAGGATAGGTATTTATTTTGTACTTCTAAGTTGACTAATTCATGAATTATCAATGAATTACTCAAAATTTGAATTAAAATAATGAAAAAAATATTTGATATTTCGCTTTTTAGAGGTATATAACATGAGCAACTTTTTAACCACTTTTGGGCATAGAATCTGCACTAATGTTTGAGATTTTGAATAATTCATAATTCTTCATCATCTTTCAATGAATTAGTCAAGTAAGGTACTGTTGCGTGATATCTTGAGATCCTAGTATTAAGTCACCATGGATGATTTCGTACCGTGATATCTTGAGATCGTAATATTTTGAGATATTGTAGCATTCTGAGATTTTGTTTGGCTTACTCAAATGGCCTTGTGGTTCAATCGGTTTAATTGTGGCACATGACAAAATTTGATGGCACGCGACACAATTTACTATGGTAAAACCCCATATGGACCATGGATCAATTATATTTTAATAATTTATGGTCCATATGGGGTTTTACCGTAGTAAATTGTGTCGCGTGCCATCAAATTTTGTCATGTGCCACAATTCAGTGCCACAATGAAACCGATTGAACCACAAGGCCATTTGAGTGAGCCAAACAAAATCTCAGAATGCTACGATATCTCAAAATATTACGATCTCAAGTATCACGCAACAGTACTACTTCTATTTATAGTATACCGTCATATTTGTTTGTTTATCCGAAGTTTGTATTGCATTTAATGTTTGTTTATTTACTACCATGGATTAAACTTTTTGGATTTCCTATTCATGTTGGTCACACTTAATCCCAATCCATGGTGTTCTATTCAAGTTCACGGGGACGCAGCATTTGTCCGAATTTCTAAATTGTCATTTGTCCGAATCGTAATTTTAGATTTTTTTAGAATGAATGGGAGATTGAAAGTCAAATTTTGGAAACGATATGCATATATATCAAAAAAGTGTGAAAGGGGGATTTTCAAGTTCGAAATATTGTCCAATTGAGTGTAAAATCGGCATTTAATTTCAAATGACAGTTGACGCAATTTGGACAAATGCATGCGCCTCCAGTTCACAATCCATGGTATCTAATGGGTATAGTCGTACATGTCTTCTAATTTGATACACATGAATCTATTTATAGCACTCCAAATCTCAGTCTAAAGGTCGCAGGCTGAGTAACCGCAGAGATATTTATAGAATGGAGGAGAACAGAGGGGGGATGGGGATGGGGATGGGAATGGGGAGGAGAGAGAGGGACAGATCCCCTGCCTACACAGGCGCCTACCGAGCAGATCCGTATTCTCCAGAAGCAGGTACCTCAACTTGTTCTTGATAGGCCTTGAACCCTGCTAGAGCAAATTGAAAAAGTACAGTTCTAAAAAATTGAAAATTCTGAAAAACTCGGATAATTGAATGAGGGCATCCCTAATTTCCTGGACGGGACGGATCCATCCCGAAAATCTAGGTACCTAATTTCCGGGACGGGGCGAGTCAAGATGCCTAATCTCCGGGACGGGACAGAAAAGGTACCTAATTTCCGGGACGGGACGGGTTAAGATGCCTAATTTCCGGGACGGGATGCCGTCCCGTCCCAGAAATTAGGCATGCCCTTGAATGATTGAATTGTATAGGCTTTTGACTGAATTCAGAATTTTTACTGATTTGGAGTTCAACTTTGAAATAAAGGGATATGACCTCCATCCTATCTAATTAGGAAACCCTGAATTCGATAGACTTTTGAATGAATTCAGATTATTGGCTGAATAGATTCTTAATTTACAGATTTAGAATTCTAGAGGTGTGAATTGCATTCGTGTATTCTTCAGGTTACGGCGGAGGCTATGAATACGGACAGGGAGGATACGGGGGGTACTCGGAAGGGTACGGGGGGTACATGGGACACCCCTACAGGTCCCCTGCTCCGAGAAGAGGTGGATTCGGCCCCTCTGGTCCCAGATACCCTCCACCACATCCAGGCCCTCCTCCTCCTCCTCAGCAATACAGGTACGCACCAGGGATGATACAGTCGAAACTGGTTTTTCTTACTATTTCTTTACATGTCAAACAGTAAGAGAAAACCGATGGGAATTAATATAGATTTGGAATTTTTACAAAAGAAATTCTGAAATAGTTTGGAAAAACCGATAAGAACGGAAAAACCGGTTTCGACTACTTCCTTTTGATTGGTTCGATTTGTTATATCTGAATTCCGAATTGGGAATTCTTTTATTTAATTTCAAAATATGAATCGTTTAAGACAGCAGTTTTCAACCTTTTTGACTGTGGACTCCCTAAATTTTTTTCTATATTCTGTGGACCCCCTTCTTAACCATAACACAAAATTTCGAATCTTGTGGACCCCCTGATATCTTCTGTGGACCACTAAGGGGTCCATTGACCCCAGGTTGGGAACCACTGGTTTAATATTTGAAGATAAGTGCACAGTATTCTCGATTCATTCTTAGTTTAGTAAGCGAATCTTCTGATGTTAGTGTAATTCCTAACCTCCTTTCTTATCTCCATAGCAACTACCCCCCTCACTCTCCTACTGGATACCAGACCTACGGACCTCCCAGGCCGAGACCTCCCCCCCCGCCTCCCACCGGATATTACCCGCCCAGTTAGTTCCAGTTCCATTTAGAGTAGGACTATCAGCTCAAGATCTAAGAACCTAACTTCTTACTTTTCCTCGAGATAGTGTTAATGTATTCTTCTACTTTCCTATGCAACTTAGTTATACTGTTTCATAGCTTGATTAAACTAATCTTAAAGTATTGATATTACTCTTCAACTTAAGGTAGGATAAGGTAAACGGAATTTTCGTCGACGGATTTTTTGTCGATGGAATTTTCGTCGACGGATGTTTCTTCGCTGATATTTTAGAATGGAATTACAAACTGTTGGGAAAACATGAATTTGTTCTAAAGCTGAATATAATTTATAGGATAGTGAGAGTAGGCATTTTGGAGAGTATTTTGTATAAGAGCAAAGAGAAAGTGGGCATTTTGAGTTTGAAATAATATAAAATGGCACGCGAGTGTGGTATTTTTTTATTTCGGTAATTGTCATTTATTATTTGTTAGAATGAATGGGAGAATGAAAGTGAGGATTCAATAATTTTATTCAAAGAATTAGCGACGAAAAATCCGTCGACGAAAATTCCATCGACGAAAATTCCATCGACGAAAATTCCATCGACGAAAATTCCATCGACGAAAATTCCGGGATTCAGATGATAAGACGAAGAATTTACTGTTAACTAATACATTGATACAACATACATACAAAATATTGGCATACAATTAAAGTACAAATTATGGCAGATTGAATACACAGAGGTTGAGCTTAGTTACTCATATATATATTCAAAGATAGTCAAACAAGAGTATAATATTATGAGGAGTTCTGGATCTGACAAAGTTCTTCGCGAATTAGGACACCCGACCCAACATCTGGCATTAACCGTAAGACAACAACAACACAAAATCAACACAAGCAATGTACGTACTGTAATCAATTTCATCTTTATTAGTTTTCTTCTCAGTCAGAAACTAAATTATCTAAAACAATGCATGGAGTCAGCCATAATATACATACAGTACGTACCACATTCTAACATATCGAATATCATGTTATGAATTGATAGTGGAATGTTCTAATACTTAAGATGTATCAACGCGAACTCGCCTTGCACACTTTACTAGGATTGAGCTAAGAGACTTGTTTCTAGAGTGTCATGTTGATAGACATACAAATATAGTATCCTTACAATTAAAACTCGATTAATGTATATACGTATATATATATATCTTCGCGTCACAATTCAGCTAGCTAATCTTATAGTATTGATTTACTGTTAAACTTAAGGTAATGGTAATACGGATAATTGGACTTAACTAATACATTGATACAACATCATACAAAACAATTAAAGTACAAATTATGACACATTGAATACACGAGGAGATGAGCTTAGTTACATATACAAATATTCATAGTCAGACAAGATAATATCTGAGTTGTAACTCAGATAGGTTGAGATGGACAGTTACAGGTTGAAGTCGGGCATACTGGACAAGTTGAATTGGCACCGTATTCCCATTGAGTTAGCTGATCATAGCTAACACACTTATTGAGAGGTGTGGCGAATAAGTAATTCTCTTCCTCACAGACACACGTGTAGCTGTCTAGTGTGTCCTGACAACAGCTACCAGTAGGACAACTATTAGAGCGGTCAAAGCATTGATAAGACAACTCTTGTGTGCAGTTAACGTAGATATATGGATCTGTTGCTCGTTTACCAGAATGTTGAGGAGGTGTTGAACAACGGGAACTTTCTAAATTCAGACTTACTAGCGACATCCATTGTAGACTACAATCACAGTGTAATGGTAAATTAATGAGGTAGATTTGATTCAGATTAGGCAAATTTTCAAATATTCTGCTGGAAAGATGAATAATATGATTATTAGTATGTAAGCTAATAATTGTTAGAGATTTTAATCCTTTGAAAGTAGTAGCGTTTAATTCTCTTAATTGGTTTATTCCTAAATCTAGATAATTTAATCTATCCAATCCTTTGAAACAATTGTTTTCCAATCTTGATATTTTATTATTACTCAATTCAAGTCCTGTTAAGTACTATAACGTGAAAATGTGTTACTCTGTATGGAAGTTAGTAGATTATTCCAGAATGACAGATATTTCAATTTATAAATTGATGGAGTCTTGTTAAGAAATGAAATATCAGATAATTCAGAGAACCGATAGTGTAGTACATTCAACCTAACGAGAGGAGAGAACGTTGTTGCTGGGTTAGGAATGTGAGATCGGCCTACGTATAGAAAAGTGAGAGCAGTGAGACCTGAGAATGTTTGGTCTGTTAAGTTCATAAACTGATTAGGAATCAAATATAAAGATTTGAGTTGTGACAAATCACTCACGCGACCTTTTCCAACTTTATTTTCATCAACCCCTCGAAAAGCGAAAGACTGAATATTGAGATAAGTTAAAAGTCGATTTGAATAAGAAAAGTGAGGAAAGTAGTGAAACTGCACTGCCCGCAGAAATAAATTTGTTAGGTTAGGAAATAAATGAAAGAAATCAGGACGAATATAAACGTATCCAGATCTTATTTGTAATCGTGTGACCCAAAAATTGTATGAAGATGCACCCAACTTCAATTTATCCCCAATTCCATTACGAATATCAATCACCAGGACTTGAGTACTCAATTTAACCGAAATAGTAACATAGTTAAATTCAGAAATATTCTGACCTGTTAGATCTGAGTTAGAAATAGACTTACTACAAGAAGAAGAATTTCCATCGTCTTTCAGGAAACATTCTGGTTCTGACAAACCTATTTGTGACTCAGGACACTCAACCCAACATCTGGCATTAACCGTAACACAACAACAACAATAACACAATAACAATACAAACAGTGTACTCTCTGTAATCATTTTCATTTTTTAGTTTTCTTCTTAGTTCTCTTCATAAACTATATATACTTGTATAATCTCAGATAGTGCATGGATGTCAACCATAAAACGCATACCACATCCTAACATGTCGAATATCATGTGAATTGAAAGTGGAATAAAAGTGTTAAGATACTTAAGATGTATCAACAAACTCGCCTTGCACACTTTACTATAATATAGGCTGTCGAACACTGTGTTTACATCAGGCGCCAAATAAAATCAATGAATTTATAGGCTCCCGAAAATATCAGATATAGATACAGTCGAAATCGGGTTTTTTGTCCCTTTTTTAGTCGTTAAGTCTGTCTTTATTTTCTATTAACTGTTTTGGTCCTTTTTCAATGAAGAAAACTCCAACAATTTGTTCGTCCAAACCTATCAAGCAATTTCGTTTGTCCTTTGAGAAGCATGCTATCGTGATGAAATGCATGCTCCCCGTTTCTTCGAGTCCATCCACTCTACAGCTTGGGGAGGATTATGGCGTAGAAAGCAGGCCACTTCGTATATACTTAAACACAAGGACAAAGTGATTGCCGCGTATGAGAAAGGAAGCACAACAAAGCGAAAGACACTGAAGGGACCACAAAAGTATCAGGAGATTGAAATCCCTTTAGGTTTGGAACTCTCCGGGCTGATGTTTTTAAGATTTAGAAATGGGAGCTGATCAAGAAGTTCTGGAAATTTGGGACCAGGAACCGGTTGGCGAGTCTTGTTTTGTGGATATCGAACAATTTATGGACAACTTTCAGGACCAGGCGATGGAAGAAGTTACAAAACCCACCAGTGGAGAATCCAGCGATAGCGATTGTGAGGATATGATATGTGGATATGAGGATAAGGCAGTTGAAGTCAACAGAGGATTGTCTTCGGTGGATACAGCTTATAGGACACAGATTTATCAATTTTACCGGAAACATACCTCCAGCGCTCATTGAGGTTGAACATGGAATCAGGTCACTTCCACAAAAGAAGGGCGACATACGAGACTATATACAACAAAACTAACAATTTTATCTTTGTAGTACGTACTTAGCGGTTTAAGAATAGAAGAACACTTACCCTGTTCAATTTTTACCCAATTATTGCAACCGTCAGATTTTTTGTCTATGTATCAATTTTTTTGATCGTTCTAAGGTGTAAAAATAGAAGAATACTTATCCTGTTCAATTTGTACCCAATTTTGCAACCATCAGATTTTTTGCCTATGTATCAGATTTTTTTGTCTATCGGGTTATTTTGTCGTTTTGGCAGTGCAATCAAATTGACAAATAACCCGAATTCGACTGTATCAAGAATTGAATGCATGGGAAGATGCGTATACATAATAGGATTGAGCTAATAGACTTGTTTCTAATTATCAATTGATAGACATACAAATATAGAATTCCTAATAAAACGATGTTATCTTCTCGTCACAATTCAGCTAGTTTAGGCTGGACAGTTGAGGTCGGACATTTGAGACAAGTTGAAAAGTTAGGAGTGTTGGTAGAACTGTATTGACAGTGATCTAGCTGACCATAGCTAATACACTTATTGATTGGTTTAACGAAGTGATAATTCTCACAGACACACGTAGCTGTCAGATCACTGACATGATCGTTCTTAACTTTTTTTTCATTAGTAATCCCTCGAATGCCAAAATCCTCAATGTGCAAATAAGTTAGGAACTCGTTAGATTCTGATAAGTGAGGGACATACCCAATTTACGGAATGGGACGGAACAGAACGGAACCATTCCGCGAAATCTGAGTACCTAATTTACGGAACTTGACGGAACGGTTCCGGAATTTTAAATGCCTCATTTACGGAATATTCTGTAAATTAGGCATTTATGATATCCCGAATGGAATATTCCGTAAAATAGGCATTTAAAATTCCCGTTCAAGTTCCGTAAATTAGGTATGTCCATTCTCACGACAACCCTAAATATACAATTAAAATTTCTGATTTTAGTATTCATAGTTCGAAATACACTTTATTCTATTTTTAATTAAGAATTGTATATAATTAGCTTCCAACTTTTATTTATTTATTTATGAAGACAAAGTTGCGAATATGCATCATCCCTCTACTAATCACATTCCTCATATTTGCTCTGTTGTTATGGAACAGCACTCCCACCATACCTAAAAATAGAACAACGAAATACTTTAAATCTTTTCGGAAACCAGAAAACCGGATAAATTCTATTCTGGACCGGCATCAGGTTTTAGAATTGGATCAGACAGCAGCTCTTGATAATTATATTCGCATGTTGATACCCAATGAAGTGGATGGGGATTTCACACCTAATTCAGAATACATTGACCACCCAGTCAAAGCTCAGGAATGTGATATGATCAGCTGTTTCAACTTCACACGCTGTCTCAGTGGATTTAGTGTGTATGTGTATGAGTCTCCTCTCAACATCAAGACGTCTCCTCTCTACCAGAAAATACTCCACGTAAGAAAACATACCTAATTTACGGAACGGAACGGAACCATTCCAGATATTTTAAATGCCTAATTTACGGAACGGAACGGAACCATTCCAGATATTTTAAATGCCTAATTTACGGAACGGAACGGAACCATTCCAGATATTTTAAATGCCTAATTTACGGAATGTTACTTAAATTAGGTATTTATAATATCCGGAATGTGATATTCCGTAAAATAGGCAATTAAAATTCTGGAACCGTTCCATCGAATTCCGTAAATTAGGTATGTCCAACGTGAGTTCCTATAACCAAGGACGGATGTAGTTACATACATGTCCCGTTTTTGGTGGGACGTCCCGCGTCTTTTACTCTTCTATTGAGCTAATTTTGACGAGTGTTATGTTTTTACATGAAATGTCTCCATTATGTCCCGCTTTTTTATTCCATGTATCAGTGATCAACAAAATCAAAATTTGGTGACTTTCTTAAACCCCCGGATGGCTTGTTTTTTTCTATTTATAGTACGCGACACATTCCAGGGGCAACGGAGTTAACCACCATTTTCTCTTTCTGGGCTGCCCAGCCACCTAATTCTTAATAGTTAATATAAATAGACCAATACTTGATAGAATTTGGTGGCTTAGTTAGTCACCATACAAAGGAACTTATCGCTACATTGTTGTGGTTATCGCCACCAGATTTCTCGAGTATTGCTATGCATGAGACTTTTCTATTGCGTCCCGTCATTTCCCGCGAAATTCAACGCTGCGTCCCGCTTTTATCATGGCTCAAGTTGGCATGTATGTTACCCTCTATTCTGGGATTATTTAATAATTCTGAAATTCTGTTTCAGGTCATCAGATCTTCTCCCTATCTGACCGCAGACCCTCACACTGCCTGTGTGCTAGTGCCACCTTACGACACTCTGGACAGAGATGTCCTATCAGCTGATTACGAGACGCGTCTGAAAGATATTCTCACAACTCTCCCCTACTGGAATTCAGGAGTGAACCATCTCATCTTCAATTTCTTCTCTGGCACCTCTCCTTCCTACTCACACAGTCTCAGCAGTCTAAACCTGGACTTAGGGAAAGCCATTCTGGTCAAAGCTTCGCTCTCTGCTTATTACTACCGAAGAGATTTCGATATTTCATCTCCTCTCATTCCAAAAGATTTCTCTCTCACTCATCCTAACACAGGTAATATTAGATAATGATCCTTAAATGCTCAGTTAGCTTTGAATGAGACTATATATTGATCGGAAAATATGTAGAATTTTGATGGAATTTCAATACTAATTAATACAAATTCCAGATTTCCGATCAAAGTTCTACATATTTTCTGATCAAACTATACAGTCTCGTTTTGAATTAGAGAATTCTACATACAATTATACGAATTTACTATCCTGTGACGTTATTCCAGATAACTTCCCTCCCTTAAATCTTGTTCTGTCCAAATTCACTATATACGTATTCCATACTTGCCAACCAGCTGGACATGGGTATTTTAGCGGGACATAGTATATTTGCATATTTCCTATACCAGTGGTTACCAACCTGGGGTCCATGGACCCCTTAGTGGTCCACAACAGATGATATCAGGGGTCCACAAGATTAAAAATTTTGTGTTACGGTTAATAGGAGGGGGTCCACAGCCCAAAAGGTTGAAAACTGCTGTCGTATACAAAAAGCGGGGCAATTCCGCTTTTTGGAACGTTTTCGCGGGACATTACTTTCAACATGTGTCGGAAAAAGCGTGACATCCCGCCAAAAACTGGACAGTTTACAAGTATGGAATTCTCAACGAACTTGGATTGCAAGTTTCAAATCTATTTATATCTCATTATTCTATTTCTATACCAAGATGGAATATATAAATTCACAATTATTTCCTGTGTTTAGAGGTTTCAGAGAATCTGTTTACAGTCCGCGGCAAGTACAAACTGACCTTCAAAGGGAAGCGGTACCTCTGGGGTACCGGATCCCTGGTCCGTAACGCCTTATTCAACATTGACAATGGTGATGACGTCATTCTCCTAACAACGTGTGTGCACGGAAGGTATTGGTTCAAGATGCAGGACAATCGATGTGAGGCAGATAACATGCGTTATGACGAGTTCGAGTATAGCGAGTTGATGCTGAATAGTTCTTTCTGTCTCGTCCCGAGAGGAAGAAGGCTGGGCTCTTTCAGGTTTTTAGAGAGTTTAGAGACCGCATGCGTTCCTGTGTCCCTTTCCAATGGGTTCATTCTCCCGTTCAGTGAGGTAATAGACTGGAGACTGGCAGGCTTCTCGATGGATGAAAGGCATCTCATGCAGGTTTGTGGAAACCAGTTTTTCTTACGCCGGGGTTTCTTACTATTTCAGAGAATAATTAGTGTGTGAAATATTCTAAATCTTTATTAATTTATATTGACTTTTTCTTACTGTTTGAATATGTAAAAGAATGATAAGAACAAAAGGTTTCGACTGTATTTAATAATTCTAAATTCAGGCCGAAGTATTTCCTAAACTTTGAGATCCACTCTGGTTTGTAGTGAGGATTATCATGAGAATTGGCAATGTTTGTCTCCTCACTTCATTCCTCTACATAGTAGCTTAATCCATCAAACATATCTATTTGCATGCAGTTGAATGAGAAAATTATTGAAGAAAATTAAGAAATTTTAAAGCATTACTTTAAAAATAAATAAGTCCCGTTTTCGATAGATAAAAGGGGCTGCATTTTACAATATTGCACTCCTAGGTTCCCATAGAAGTTAGATCCATTCCGGATTCCAGAATGCTAGCCATGCAGGTGCATTCACACTTCCTGTGGAGTTCATATCTGTCTTCTACCACTAAATTCGTAAAAACCGTCTTCGAGATTCTCAGAGATCGAATATACCCACATGCCGCGCGCTCTTACGACCAATGGAACTACCCTCCTGGTGCTATTTATACTGGCATGAAGAGTTCTAAAAATAGACTGTTCACTCAATTCACAGCTGTTTTGTGGTTAGAAGACTTTGATGTTCTATATTTAGAGCGAATATGGAATCTTATAGAATGTGTGAATTTGATGGAACTAATTATAGTTTCGAGTGAATCTATTAATGAGATCCAAACCTTTCCTGTGAAATCTAAGAAGATCAGAACACTTATATCGAAAAATGGAATAATCGATTCGAAGAACTTTAAAACTGAGGCTGTCATCAATCTAAATATAGACACTATTCCCGCTGTAGGACAGATAGAGTTTGCATTTTCAGTTTGGAAAGAGTTTCCTGAGCGTTTGGTTGGATTCAGAACACTTTCACACCTTTCAAACGGGAATAGAAGAGATCCTATTCGTAATGACCTGAATTCCTTTTCACTGATTCATCCAATCCCTGCTTTCTACCATGCAAAGTACAATAGTGATTTTTCTAAATATATCCCAGACAATCTATTGACCCTAGCAACGGAATCTCTGGAATGTATGTATATCGGGATGAATTACTACATTTCACACGTCACTCACAGTCCTCCAATCAAAATCGCAGGATTTTTAGCTGATACTAAAAATAGCTACAATACGACTCTAATACAATCCTGTACAGAGTTATATTCAGAAATTTACGGATATAATCCATTGTTAGAATCTCATGTCCAGTTTGTACCTCTTTCTTTCTGAGGTGTGAAGATTGTGTTCAGATTAGCAACATATCATTTACATGTTTATTTGTATAATTTGAGTTTGAAATTTGTTTACATGAGTTGTGTATATTTTCAGATATTTATGAATAGTGTTGTTATTATTATTTAATTGAGAAATATACTTGTAATTGAATATTAGTGTGATGGATCTGAAATGTATATACTGCGTAATTGTGAAAGTGTGTGCTGGTAGACCGATAGAGCAGCTACAGAACTGAGGTGTGAAAATTCAACTTAAAACCTAACGAAACGTGTACAATACCAAAGAATGCAATGTGATTCGGCTGTTGCGTAGTTGCATCTGACTTAAATATTTCCTATTACTAATAAGCAGAATTAGATTAGGGAGAATTTAAAATCTGATAGTTTGTTAATATAATTGAAGCTGTTATACCTGTTATAATAAAATATATCCATATATGGAATAGAGTGTCTCGGTAACCTAGTTATAGAAACTCTCATTCCTATTTCAGGACATTCCATGGGTTCCTTGGTTAGGATTATTTTTTCCTCTTTCAGTGTTTTGTAAGACATTCTTGGTAGTTGTTTGGTTGTAAAGGAGATGTAGAAGATTTGTTGGAATTTGTATGGAGATGTAGAATATTAATTGGACCTTGTATTTATATGGGAAGGAGTTATGTTACAATTATAGAATAGTCAAGTAATCCCATGGTCTACTCCAATTCAGCATGATCCATATAGTAACAGCATATATACTGTAGTATAGTGGAGTGTATAGGAAAATCCATGTCAGCATATTATTCATATCAATCTATTAAATCTCTAAGTTGTAATACAGGTGCAAGCAGCCTAGTAGAGATGACATCGTTAGAGGCTCACATTGCCATTAATATTACTGAGTTATTTGATACAAAATAACATGGGACTTCTTAATGCAATTAATGGTACTATGCGTATATATCTACACAGTGTGAGATGATGGAATTATAATTTGATTGGTTGAAGCATCATATAATCGTATGGTACATAGTTACTTAGGATTTTTGGGAGTGAAGCTTCTCGAAATAAATCCGACCTCAGGATTGATTTGATTATTTCTCGAGGCAAGGCTGGATTCGGCAATCAAGTTAATCGCTGTCACTGTCAGTTAACAGTTGAGAAATGTTAACTCAATTAACTGATCTGTGCTATTTTCTAAATATTTCAGGGCCGTAGCGACCGGTCCGGTCCGGTTGGTCTGGTTTCAATCTGAAAATTTTGATAAATTTAGCCTCAAAATGGATCATTTTGTCGGATCGAACTGGTTTCAACCTGACAACCTTTTAGTCTCAACCGGACCACTTCACCCCTGGTGACTACGGCCTTGCATTTATATTACTTTCATTGTTTTTGGATGAGATTCATGAGTATTACTTCTCAAGGCTCAAAAATATTAATTTATATGCTTGCGTTTTCAATATCGCTGATGTTTATTATACTTTTTCAAGTTGAAGATTTGGAAAACAATCGTATTTCTAGAATTTTTGACATCGGTTGACCGGTTAACTTCCTGTAAGCAAACAAAATATTATCTAAAATCGATTAACTAAAAGCCCCAGCCATAGACAATATGTTCTGATGGCTATATAGCGCTAACATTAATAGATCCCCCTCATTATAACCAGAGCACTACTATTTCGAAAGGAGCGCACCCCTTATAATAAAGTTTGTTCACACAAGAAAGTGACCAAAATAATAACACTAGGATTATCACTTGGTATTTAAATATTCCACTTTCTCTATGTATCTTTATCGAAGAGTATTTTTAAAACGGCGTGCTCCTTATTTGAGGAGCACTTAATGCTCTGATTATAACAGCAAATGTTATTAATGGATACCATCTGCTAAGTTGAGATTGTTCTAAGAGCATTATATTGCATTAAGGAGTCCCATGTTATTTTGTATGAAATAGCTCAGTAATATAAATGATATGTGATCCTCTAACGATGTCATCTCTATGCACCTGTATTACAACTTAGAAATTCAATAGATTGATATGAATAATATGCTGACATGGATTTTCCTATACACTCCACTATACTACAGTATATATGCTGTTACTATATGGATTATGCTGAATTGGAGTAGACTATGGGATTACTTGACTATTCTATAATTGTAACATAACTCCTTCCCATATAAATACAAGGCCCAACTAATATTCTACATCTCCATACAAATTCCAACAAATCTTCTACATCTCCTTTACAACCAAACAACTACCAAGAATGTCTTACAAAACACTGAAAGAGGAAAAAATAATCCTAACCAAGGAACCCATGGAATGTCCTGAAATAGGAATGAGAGTTTCTATAACTAGGTTACCGAGACACTCGATTACAATGTCACTCATACTGGCTGTCATTTCGTTCTGCTTCTGCACTGGCATCGGTATCATTCCACTCATCATGGTCGGGCTTGCATACATCAAGCGGGAAACTGGACAATTGAATGATGCCAAACGTATCAGCAAACGTTCACGCTATGTCTCCGTTGCTTTCATAATCTTGTCTGCATTCCTGCTCATCCTATTCTTCACATACTGTGGAACAATGGCGGTTTATGGGAAGCAAGTGAGACAGGAACTGTTCCTGCAACAAGATGAGAATGACATGATGATGGAGGGTCCCGATGATTACCCCGAGTACGGAATGGACCGTGTTAACGACACTGATGAATTCCCGACTGGATTTCCTGATGATGAGTCAGTTGACGAAGTTGATGAGTTAGTAGACGAAATCGACGAAATCGACGATCTAACTGATGAGTTAGATGAAGTGACTGATGAATTAGACAATGAATCTACTGAAGATTCCGACATGAGTGAGAATACTGGAGAGTCAGTTGATGAAGATCTTGATGACCTCGATGAACTCCCAGATGATTCAATTGATGAACCAGCTGATGATCTGGATGATGACGAAATCCCTGATGATCTGGATGATGACGAAATCCCTGATGATCTGGATGATGACGAAATCCCTGATGATCTGGATGATGACGAAATCCCTGATGATCTAGATGATGACGAAATCCCTGATGATCTAGATGATGACGAAATCCCTGATGATCTAGATGATGATGAAATCCCTGATGATCTAGATGATGATGAAGCAACAGACGATATTGATGAACCAATTGACGAATCAACTGATGAGCCAGCAGATAACTCCGAGGATAAACCAATTGAAACCGACGAGAAATCCGAAGAATTAACTGACGAAAAGAAGGAAGAGAAATCCGAAGAAAAGATCGAAGATAAATCAGAGGAAAAGTCCGAAGAAAAACCCGAGGAAAAATTTGAAGAAAAATCCAAAGAAACTGAGAAAGAAAAAAAGGAGGAATAGAAACTTAGAATACTAATGAGATATTGCTTTATTTTAATATAGCTTTATTGTTTGCAGTAATTAAGCCTTTATATTTATTAATTGTTTGTCTATTCATTTGTAAATAAAATCTAAATAACTTTTCAGTAATTTTCTAATTAGAAGCATAAGGCTGAGCTACATATATAAATAAGTTACTTCCTCAGATCCAAAACGAGCATAAAAAGTTGATTCCATATCTTTAAATTTGTCTGAATCAATAGAATCTAATCCTTAGTTTTAAGTACATACTATAATGAAGTCTCTAAATTTCAATTGTGTGATGTTACTTATATGTCAGCAAAAGGTTATATCACACTCTATACTGATTCAGATTCAACACCAGGATATGTTGTATTGTTTCTCACGTATTATTATACTACAATTCTACTATACATAGAAGTATCATAATAATACAAATTCCATTTGAAGACATAGTGATGCATTTAACAGTAATATTAACACTGTCATTCAATTAACATTAAATACATGAGAATCATACACTAAACACAGGAATTCATGAGGGATACGCACATAGATATTTATAGAATAAATTACTATAAATAGTATGTTCAATTAATATGTCCAATACTTTTCCCTTGAGGAGGAGGTGGTGGGGTCCAGAACACAATCACTATGAAGTATAGTTGATACACAAACACTAGAGTGAGGTATGCTGCAATAACGATAGTGAGTATGTAATAGGAAAAATAGCCAGCGTATCCCATTAAGAAGCTATCATCATTTGCTAGGAACACTATTGAAGCGGACGTGTTCAATATTATCATGACGAGGTCAAGGAGCTCTGATACGATGAGTAAGACCAGTGCTGCTCTTTTATAGTAGCTCATGAGCCACAGAGTGAATGCAGACCCCATTACACTGATAATGATGCTGATTGTGTATATGACCACTGTTATGATCATAGAGGCAGCCAGGAAGGAAACTGAACGGTATTCCGTATAGTCCATTTTCTCTAGTACAGCGAGCATACTGATCAGGCTAGTGCCTAGAATAGCACAGAACATGACGTAGATTGAACCGATTAGGTTCAAGACTATGTTGATAATACTCAGGATGAGATTCTTCAAGTCCATTTTTCTTGATCAGGATTATCTTCCTCTCTGGAGAGTTTTATTTTTATATTAATCAGTATGGTGATGTCATTTTATCATATTGTATGCCTGAATCACGTTACAGTGCTGACATAGTGAGTTCGGATTATATCATCCATTAGAATTCAAATTCTATGGACATGTGCTCACTAATTACAATATGATTGAACCAAGTGTGATGATTCATGAGAATCAGTATTATAACCATTGAAATTAAGGTTAAGCTACGGCGTTGAGGTCAAAATTGAAAATTTGTTAAAAAATTTGCTACTTTTCAATTCTGCCTCCACGCTGTAATTTACCCATAACCTAGGAGCATCATGTTAATAGACTCAGGCCCCAGCATCTAGGTTGTTAATAATTAAAGTTCGACTGAAATTTTGATCTTGCAAAATCAACGAAGTACGCATATTGATTTCGGTTATAAAGAATAATATATTTAGATAAATTGTTTGATTGATTTTATAAATCACAATGAGCACAACTAAGGCTATTCTACTTATGTGTATATGCATTTGTGTTTGCTAAAGGAGTGGCATGCAATTTAGTTTAGTTATCACGGGCTCACAATCGATCAGCCAATCCAATCGTCAGAATTAGGAATGAGTCAGACAACTCGAAGCTTATAGAAAAGATCTGAAAATTAGTTACTTCCTATAACTAATGTTACACATTATTTGTCCGACAGAATATTATGCTGGTTTTATGCTATGTGATAAGGAATTTGAGGAACTTATCAAATTGCATAATTCCAACAATAGAACAGCTTTCATAAGCAATTTAGAGATCAAAGTTCGAATTACTCTAACTTAAGAATTTATATAGATCATCTGTACTCCTCGATGCTTACATACTTCTAATATTTAAATATCTTACAGTAACTTCAATAGCAATTATTTCTACTGCGTTATCAAAATGGTTGAAACGTAAATCGATACGAGCTGTTAGATTCAATAGCTTTGAATGCTTACAGTCTAGCATCAGTACAAACATTAAGTCGAGTATAAATTAAGTAATGGCAAGTGATATCTGTTAATATTCGATCATATGATCAAAAATGAATGTAATACTGACTATATTAGTGGTAATATCATATATATCACTTTTTGCAGTTGCTACGACTTTTGCTCAAGGTTAATATTTCAATATTGATCAATTGTATTCAGTGAAAGTTAAAGTCTATGTAATGTAGTCAACATGATAAGTCGCCATCCAGACATCCCAAAGATTTGGTGCGATACCTGTTCGCAGAAAATTCACAAAAATAGTCGCGATACGATAGCCTAGCTCAGTTATTGCTCAAATAATTTGTCTCACTAAGCTAGTAGATACTCACTTGGTATCGCGGTGCATCAGTGAAATGTCTGAATGCCGATTGTATGATAAAGGTGGAGGCAAAGGAGACACTGCATTTGTCTGACAACATTTCTTCTACCGAGTTCGTTACCCACTAGGTTATTAGTGCAACTCATATTATCCAAAACATTCCTTTTAGATATAGCAGTGCCTAGGAGTGGATGTGATCTGATCACAGAGAGAGGAGTATGTTTCAGTTATTTCAAGAACGACCCATTAAATTGGGAAACAGCTGGTGGTAGATGTACTGTTTGGGGAGGTTACCTAGCTACTATCAACAATAGCAATGAAGATGCACTGTTAGACTCGATACTGGGTATACCTCCACATCCAATTTGGATTGGATATAATGATATCGAAACACAAGGGGAATTCAAATGGGTTGATGGCACTGATAGTAGTTATACTAATTGGGGATCTGGTCAGCCCAATCCTAGTCCCAGTGATGCTTGTGTAGAGAAATATCCGCACGACTTCCTTAAGTGGCATGATGACAATTGTCAGTATTTGAGAAATTACTTCTGCAGTACTGAAGGTAAGTTTAAGATGCATATTATACATATATCAATAATTTCATTAAATTATTATCTCTTGAACCCAAAAAATAATGTACGTTTATATTTAATAATTAAGGATAATATTGATTGATTATAATTTTTGTACAAGTAAAAGTGAGAATTGTATGTCTGATTGATTTCTAGTGATTCCGTTTCAAATAAGAATAAATGAATCATTCATTACTGCTAACAATGCAAGCATCTATCAAGACGCTACTCTCTATTGCATCACAGAGAACAGGAACACTCCACAAGTGAATTGGAGCTATATAGATCTAGATGGGAGCATATCAGTTCTTAGTATCTCAACTAATGTCACTACAGGAGTTAGTGCTCTGACTGTAACTACTGATAATCCAGGCTACTACGCGTGTGAAGTCGCTCAACAAGGTGGAGTCAGTAAGGTATATGGAATCTTGTTACTGGATCCATCACTGTTAACAGGTACTACATATACTGTATTCACAATTTATTGACTTCTAATGAACCCGTTCCCATTTTGAGTTTCTCTAACATCAAAAGATCAGCATTTTTTAATAGAAGATGAGACTAAATCTAATTCTTAACCATATAGTATTGTTTTTGATTTGTGGGGATGTGTATGTATAAGAATGGTAATCATTGAAGGCAATAGTTTATTACATAAATGGATTTACGTGCTTTGGTGCTCACTATGATATTAGTACAACTCAAATTATCTAAATAATCCTTTTAGATATAGTAGTGCCTAGAAGTGGATGTGATCTGATCACAGAGAGTGGAGTGTGTTTCAGTTATTTCACGAACAGTCCATCCAATTGGACAACAGCTCGTAGTAGATGTGCTGTTTGGGGAGGTGACCTAGCTACTATCACCAATAGCAACGAAGATGCATTGTTAGATTCAATAGTGAGTGTGCCTACACATCCAATTTGGATTGGATATAATGATATTGAAACAGAAGGGGATTGGAAGTGGGCTGATGGTACTGATAGTAGTTATACTAATTGGAATGCTAATAGGCCTGATAATCATCTTGGTAATCAAGATTGTGCAGAGAAATTTTTTCTAAACCTTCCTAAATGGGAGGATGACTTTTGTTATGAATTGAGAAATTACTTCTGCAGTGCTAAAGGTAAGTTTTAAATGCATATTATACACATGTCAATAATTTATATAAAATACTATCTTTTGAAACCAAATAATAGTATAGGGTTTTTCTTTAATAATTAAAAATGAGAATTGTTTGATGTTTGATTGATTTCTAGTGATTCCGTTTCAAATAAAAATAAATGAATCATTCATTACTGCTAACAATGCAAGCATCTATCAAGACGCTACTCTCTATTGCATCACAGAGAACAGGAACACTCCACAAGTGAATTGGAGCTATGTAGATCTAGTTGGGAGCAGATCAATTCTTAGTAGCATAACTGATGCCACTATAGGAGTAAGTGTTCTGACTGTAACCACTGATAATCCAGGCTACTACTCGTGTGAAGTCACTCAAGATAATGGTGTCAGCAGGATATATGGTGTCTGGTTACAGGATCCTTCACTGTTAACAGGTACTGTATCATTAGAATATGCATAGGAACAGGACCCGAAGCTGGAGCATCAGTATCCTTCCTGGATTCTAAGATATCCTGAGACATAATGCAAAATCTAGATATTCCCGTAATACCCTAGAAGCTCATCCACTAACTAATACGAGTAACTCCCGAAGTTTGTCAATATAATTTATGTTAGAAGCAATACTCAAAACTCAAATCATTTTTAGAGATGTGCTATATTATTTTTATGAATTTTTCCGATATTTATAAATCCTTGTTAGTTGTAGTAGTGCAATTAGATTTTTAAACATCACATCGACTATTTTGCTTCATAAAATGAATATCCCCAATGATTATATAGTCAAAACTTATAAATATCATTATTAAAACATTTTTATCTCTCTTTAGTGCCAGTGAATACATCCACCTACAATTACACAGTGGGAATAGACAGAACATATATTCAACTTCTCTGTCAGATTGAATCTTACTCACTTCAGAGCTTCAGATGGAAAATATTCAACTCAACAACTCTATACCCAAATCCACTCAATATTAGTAATGAACTGCTCAGTTTAGGTAACAGTCAAGAGTTGCAGTGTTTTGATACAGATACTGGGAACTTTATTTCACACATAGAAATAGCAATTCAAGGTAAATTATTCCATATTCTCCTTTCAACAAGTAGTATGAAACTTTCGTTAGAATGCAAACTACAGAATGAGTAAAACTGTGCCATACACTAAATTCCTCATCATTTGCATATTTGCATAATATAAATAGTATCCGTAAAAAGTAAAGTAAAGTTTATAGATTTGTATACCCCCGAATCCATGCTAATATGTTCTCAGGAGGTTCACAATCTGAGTAAAGAATGTCGAAAGTATCAAGTTAGAATGTATCAAGTTGGGTTCCAATCAATTCACTTGATTTTTCAGGATTATCTGGATTAGGTTTTCAACCTACCGCTCATCCATACTAGAAATCTCATGTAAAATAGCGGGACGAAAATCCTAAAGTTAAATATTAATATCTTACTTTATGAATCAATACCTAAGAAGCATATTGGTTCCGTTAAATCTCTTTTCAATCTTGACTAATTATTTCATATGAATTGTATTTTGAACTCAAGGTCCTCCTATAATAACACTGGACAACGGATCTATCCAATCATTTTCTCTCCTACCTCCTAACATGAACTCAGCTTCTGTCACAGTTCTGACACAGAATGTACTTCTGAGTACTAATCTAGCTGGGAGATGGCAGAGACCTGACAACAGCTCTGTAGCATCCAACACTCTTACCTTCTCAACTTTCTATCTCACTAAGGGAGGAGTGTACATGTTCTATGTTGATAATTGGGATAGACAACAGACACTAGCAATTCAGATAAATCTCATTGTCATAGGTATACGCAAAATATTATTAAAAAAATTATATCTTATATATTAAAATGCTAGGATTTTTTTTGTTTGTTTGTTTGTCCGAATTGATTGAAGAATTGGTAAGTTGTAGAGATACGAATATTGGCATGTAGGTGTCAAATAATGAATCTAGGATTAAGTTCGAAAATCTAAGCGAAATTTTCACACCTCTGCAAAAAAAATGGAAAACAATTTTTCGCACCTTTTCTATACAATACTATGTACGGCTTCACTCTCACAATAGAAATCATTTTACGACAATATTGTAGGCTGTAATTGTAATTAATACTTGAAAGCAATAACTTATATGAATGTCTCAATTATATATTATAGTGTATGGCAGTAAAAAAGGTTATTTGTATATTTTCAAACCTTTATATACACATTTTCACACGATTTGACGAGTTTTCAAAATTATGCTAGAAACTAGCTTCCAACAGTTGACATGGGGTTTTAGGGGTGTAGAATTCGAATATCATATTTTCAGATCAACATGATAAATTATTTGTTCACTTTTGTTTACATTAGATACATAAAGTAAACAAATCTCAAAGATATGCTAGAAACTTGCTTTCAACGGTTGGCATGGGGTTTTTAGTGCTGTAGATTTCGCATATTATATTTTCAGATCCATATGTGAAATTATTCGTTGACCTTTGTTTACAATATTTATATAAATAAAAATAATTCCTAAAATATGCTAAATTAATTAAATCCAGGCGCCCGCAGGGCGACTCTGCGGACACACAGTGTCCGCAAGCAGCGCAGCGCAAGCAAGCGAAGCGTGCTTGTTATCTTAAAATGACTAATCTTTATAGCAAATCGTTTATTCGGAAGATTTGATGCTATGAACTACACTGAATTTCCCAACAATCAGATAATATCCAAGGATTCTTCTCTATACTGCATCACAGAGAGCAGCACTCCTTGGAGTTATGTAAATCCATTTGGTATCAGAACAGTTCTTAACACTACAGTTGATGCTAATACAGGAATCAGCATTCTAGCTGTAACCACTGATAATCCAGGATACTACTCGTGTGAGGTTGCTAGAACTGGATTTTATGAAACATACACTGCTGGAGTTTTTGATCTCGCAATTTACACAGGTAAGCGTGGGAAATGACTTCGCTTGGGCTCTGTGATCATGCCTTTCTATTTCTTTTTTTAACGCAGCTCCTTATGATAGGAAATTCCTTATTGACATGAACGGTGTGTTCTCATTTTCCCGCCGACTTTTTTTCTATGGTAGCATTTGTCCGATAACCTTCCCTCTAGTAAACGAAAGTTTCGTCCCCGAATCCTAAGTTTTATAATATTTTAAAATATGAATAATAAAATTTAAAGCATAACTGAATGTTAAAGAATTGCAAGCGGAGTAGAATTTAAAAGGACATTTTGGTACAACTTTGTAAAATGAAGCATATATTCAGCTTAATAATATTATTTTATTTATAATTATTACAGCGTTACTCTTAAAATTACTGATAAATGCAGATACTGGAATCTTATTTTAGACTTTTAGATATTAAATATTGACAGACTAAATTTTAAACTAATCATGCCTTCTATCACTGTTCTAATAAAGTAAGAAACAAATCACCTTATATCTTGCATTAAGTGAAGTATACAATCATATTACTGCTGTAATGTACTTGTAATGTGTTAGTGTAAAATATAGCTGCATCATACTTGTCAATTAAAAGTTTGATATGATACTGAATATAATAGTAATATTTCCTCTGACTACTAGTACTACGGCATTTGTTCAATGTATATTTAATATTCAATGTTTTACACACTTTATCACAGTTTTGTATACATACTTGTTCAGTAATAATTAATGAACTATTCTGTTTTTAGTTCCTAGTAGTGGATGTGATCTGATTACGAATGAAAGCAAGTGTTTCAGTTACTTCTCTAATTCTGGAATCAATTGGACAGATGCTGGAGTTAATTGTCAGTCATGGGGAGGAGATCTGGCTAGCATAGCTAATGCTGGTGAAAATGCTGCAGTGGATTCCATTAGAAATACTGGTGAACCTGGACTTTGTTGGATTGGATTTAATGACATTGGAACAGAAGGAACATATGTGTGGAGTGATGGCAGTTACATCTCTTATAGGAACTGGGATAGTGGTGAACCAAATAATCTTGGGGATGAAGACTGTACTCATTTTAGGCCAATCACCTGGAATGACATACCTTGCAGTCATCTTCTCCATTGTTATTATTGCAGTTTATTAATTGGTGAGTGAACAGGAACTAGCAAAACCCAGTAACATAGCTAGGTCAAGGATTTATATTTTAAAGTCTATCTGATTAATCTTTTAATAATCAGTTGATGGATATCTTTTAGTAAACATATTCGGGAGAATTTTAAAAATGAATGAAAATTAGTTTTTCTTTAAATGACTAATTTTTGTAGTAAATCCTTCATTCGGAAGATTTGATGCTATGAACTACACTGAATTTCCCAACAATCACATAATATCCAAGGATTCTTCTCTATACTGCATCACAGAGATCAGCACTCCTTGGAGTTATATAGATCTAGCTGGTATCAGAACAGTTCTTAACGCTACAGTTGATGCTAATAAAAGAATCAGCATTCTAGCTGTAACCACTGATAATCCAGGCTACTACTCGTGTGAGGTTGCTAGAACAGGATTCTATGAAACATACACTGCTGGAGTGTTTGATCTCACAAATTACACTGGTAAGTGTTGGAGATTAATTGCTTGGTTCTTAGTCTTGCGATTATGAATAGGGTGTGAGGTCCATGAGTCCTTCTGCTCGTTCCTAGAAAATATATTGGTCCAAATTGCACCAAAAATGGATGATGTATTAGTATTTAATGACAAAGATTTGCACCTTGGTTTAACCTTTAATAAACTTTCATACCTTTTCTCGTATTAACAGCTCGAGTGTATAAAATATAAGTATTTTTTTCAGTTTTATATTCTATAAAAGATGGGAAATTGTTATAGTTGAATTAACATTGGTATCGCACTTGATCATACATAGAGTTTGATAGTGAATGCAAAACGAGTGTACAAATCTCTAATGCTGAAATTTAATTCAAATCTATTCTTTTAGTGTTTGTACCTGATTTTAATTTGATCGATCGTAGCTACACGATTGGAATAAACAGAGAGGAAGTGTTAATCTTCTGCAACAGTTCCAACAGTTCCATCTCATTAACTGACATAAAGTGGAGAGTGACAGGAAATAACAGAACATACCCAAACCCACTAATCCCTCAAAGCAATATGTTGTTACAGAGTGGTACCAGCGATAGCATTCAGTGTGTCAATATCAGAACTAACTCCATCATACTCCATACTCAATATACTGTGCAAGGTATGCAATTCGTATTTGTGTAGTATCTGTGTTAAAAATGATTTGAGTTACTTTTTAAGAGTTTAATGAATAAGATAGAATTGTCAATCCGTACTAAGGCCGAATTATCAAGGTTAAAAACAGACGAATACGCGTAATATTAACGTAATTCTCGAATAAACAAGTGACTAACGAATTAAATATACATTTTGTTTGAAGCCGCCTTAACAGGAAAATCGTTACAACATTTCGCATCTAAACGCCTTAGAATCTCCCCTGTGTCTGAATGAAATAAAGAATGCCTCTAATCGAGCTTGCATTCACTATTTCAAAAAATAAACACTATTCTTCCTCTAGCTCCATATTGTCAATTTTGCTTATTCGACTTTTCCCTTTTGAAAAATGATTGCGATAATCTTACTCTAATTACAGTCGCAAAGTTTCTATTACTCGGAATTACAATAGATTTGCAATGAGTACACTAATATTAAATTCTAATCCTTCTCCTTTTAATTCTCCTCCCAGGTCCTCCATTAATTTCATTGAATGATGGATCTAGCCAATCATTTTCGCTCCTACCTCCTAATATGAATTCAGCTTCTATCACTGTTCTGACACAGAATGTAGTTCTGAGCACTAATCTAGCTGGGAGATGGCAGAGACCTGATAACAGCTCTGTAGCATCCAACACTCTTACCTTCTCAACTTTCTATGTCACTCAGGAAGGAGTGTACAAGTTCTATGTTGTCAATTGGAATGGACAACAGACACTAGCTATTCAATTGAATATCATTGTAATAGGTATAGACAAATCATTATTTTAGAAATTTATGAAAATTTATTTTCTCTCAAAATGACTACTCTTTGTAGTAAATCGTTTATTCGGAAGATTAGATGCTATGAACTACACTGAATTTCCCAACAATCACATAATATCCAAGGATTCTTCTCTATACTGCATCACAGAGATCAGCACTCCTTGGAGTTTTGTAGATCTAGCTGGTATCAGAACAGTTCTTAACACTACAGTTGATGCTAATACAGGAATCAGCATTCTAGCTGTAACCACTGATAATCCAGGCTACTACTCGTGTGAGGTTGCTAGAACAGGATTCTATGAAACATACACTGCTGGAGTGTTTGATATCACAAATTACACAGGTTAGTGTTGGACATTAGTTCGCTTGGGTTTTGTGGGTTTGCTATTCTATTTCTTTCTTAATTCAGTTCCCATGATAAGAAATGCCTCGTTGTCATGAATGGCGTATGGAGCCCGTAATTATCCCTGTTCGTTATTGAAAAATCTAATTGAACAAATTGCAATGGATTATGTATATCGTAATTATTATCTGGAGTTTCTTATTATCCTTGTCTGTATTAACGAGATTCTAGCATTGTGTATGGCACTTTTGAAGCTATACAAACGCATTTCCACACAGAATGTAGCAGCGTTCGGAATTTTATTGTTAAACAAGAGCAGAAATCTGGTTAAATGAAAACAAAATTAAGTCAACAAAGATATTTTTTAGAATTACATAGTTATTAGAATATTTCAACGAACAAAGAACATTGCAAATCTAATATTGGAATTTTTCAATAAATATAGGGAATGCATTGTGCTTATGAAAGTCAGTTGCGCTAACTCTATACCGCAAGACCATGCGTTAACTGAAGATAATTTTATTAAAGTGAAGTAGTATTTAATAACTCATTCTGGAAAGAATTTTGAAAAATGAAGCATATACTGAACAAAATATGATTATTGTCTTCAGTTGTGCAAAATTAACACGGGGTAACTGATATATTTATAATACTATAATTTGTGTAGTGTGGTGTAAATCAATGACTTTTAATTTCTAAATTCTTCATTTTTGGGCCACCCAGATTGATTGCTCCCAAAATATGAACTCCATAGATTTCTCTCTAAAATCGTTTATTTTGGAATGGAAGATTTTTGCTCAAATTTGATTATAGCTTTCAAGTGGTAATTAACGATTAATCCTTTAGATATACAAGTAACAGTGACTAGAAGTAGCTGTGATCTGATCACAGAGAGTGGAGTATGTTTTAGTTATTTCACGAACAGTCCATCTAATTGGGAAACAGCTCGTAGTAGATGTGCTGTTTGGGGAGGTGACCTAGCTACTATCACCAATAGCAATGAAGATGCATTGCTAGACTCAATAATGGGTGTGGACTCTTCAGAGTGTTGGATTGGATATAATGATATTGAAACAGAAGGGGAATTCAAATGGGCTGATGGTACTAATAGTAGTTATACTAATTGGGAAAGTGGTGAACCTAATAACGCTGGAAGTATTCAAGATTGTGGAACGAAATACTGGCTCAGTCCTAAATGGGACGATCAGTCTTGCAGCTATTTGACATATTGCTACTTCTGCAGTGCTAAAGGTAAAGTTTAAATGAATGTGTATCAATAATCATTATATTATATCATGTATTATATATTAATGTATTATATTTTGAAATAAACAATTTAAATTTCGAAATTGCAATGCATTTCAATACTTCATCAAATCTTTAGCAGATATTAATCTGAAATGAGAATTATTAGTGTCTAAATAATTTTATTTAGTCTCTTTCCTGACAAACAAATCTAGATATACGCGTAACTTCCCAGAAAACTCATCCATTAACTAATACCTATGCGCAATTCCCAAAGTTTGGCACCCCTATAAATATAATTTATGCTTAATCCTCAATACTTGGAAATTTTCAGAGATGTGCAGCATTTTTTGAATATATTTTAATGACTTTTAAATCCTCGCTCGTTAGTATAATCAATCTTTCAGTCTTCAACTCAATAATTTTGCACCTTGAAATTAATCACCAATGATTATTTAGTCACAAGTTACAACAATATTTAATAAAAACATTGTTGTCTCTCTATTAGTGCGAGTGAGTGAATCCAACTACACTTATACCATTGGGATAGACACAGAAGAAGTGTTTCTATTCTGCAACAGTTCCAACAGTTCCATCTCATTAACTGACATAAAGTGGAGAGTGACAGGAAATAATAGAACATTCCCAAACCCACTAATCCCGCACAGCAATATGTTGTTACAGAGTGGTACCAGCTATAACATTCAGTGCGTCGATATCAGAGCTAACTCTATCATACTCAGTGCTCAATACACTGTGCAAGGTAAGCTATTACTATCTTTATTAAAAATCATTTTAGTTACTTTTGAAGAGTTAACTGAATAAGACCGAATTATCAAAATTAGGAACAGTTCAATAATATGTGCGTAATATGTGACTACACAAGTGATTAACAAATTAAATATATATTTTGTTTGAAGCCAACTGAACTGGGAAATTGTTAAAATATTTCACTTCGAACCCGTTAGAATCTCCTCCGTATCCGAACAAAACAAAGAATGCCTATAATCGAGCCTGCATTCTATATTTCACAAAGGAAACACTATTCTTCCTCTAGACGCAAATTCATGACAATTTTGAATTAATCGGCATTATTCCACCTTTCGCTTTTGAAAATATAATTACAATAATCTTACCCTAATTACAGCCGCAAAGTATCTATTACTCAGAATTACAATAGATTTATCAATGAGTATGCTAATAATAAATTCTAATTCTTCTTTAATTACAGGTTCTCCATTAATTTTGTTGAACAACGGATCTATCCAATCATTTTCTCTCCTACCTCCTAACATGAACTCAGCTTCTATCACTGTTCTGACACAGAATGTAGTTCTGAGTACAAATCTAACTGGGAGATGGCAGAGACCTGATAACAGCTCTGTAGCATCCAACACTCTTACCTTCTCAACTTTCTATGTCACTCAGGGAGGAGTGTACAAGTTCTATATTGACAATTGGGATAGACAACAGACACTAGCTATTCAATTGAATATTATTGTATTAGGTACGCAAAAATCATTATTTTAAAAATTTATGAAGATTATTTTAGCTTCAACGACTAATCTTTATAGTTAATCGTTTATTCGGAGAATACGATACTATGAACTACGCTGAAATTCCCAACAATCACATAATATCCAAGGATTCTTCTCTATACTGCATCACAGAGAGCAGCACTCCTTGGAGTTATGTAGATCTAGCTGGGATCAGAGCAGTTCTTAACACTACAGTTGATGCTAATACAGGAATCAGCATTCTAGCTGTAACCACTGATAATCCAGGCTACTACTCGTGTGAGGTTGCTAGAACAGGATTTTATGAAACGTACACTGCTGGAGTGTTTGATCTCACAAATTACACAGGTTAGTGTTGGGTATTTGTTCGTCTGGTCATGCAAATACGAATAGCGCATGCCTCCTTCTGCTTGTTCCTAGAAAATCTATTGGTGCAAATTGTACCAAAAATGAATGGTGTATTAGTATTTATTTATAAGACAAATATTTGCACCTTGGTTTAATTTTTGATAATTTTCAAACCTTTTCTCGTATTAACAGCTCTAGTGTATAAAATATAAGTATTTTTTTCAGAGTTATATTTTATAAAATTAGCGAATTTGTAATTGTTAAATCAACATTAGAAGGGCACTTAATCATATGCATAGTCTGATAGCGCAGGCAAAGCTAGCGTACATATCTCTATTGGTGGAATTCAATTCAAATGTATTTAGTTTTTGTGCCTGATTTCAACTTGATCGATCGTAACTACATGATTGGAATAGACAGAGAGGAAGTGTTCCTATTCTGCAACAGTTCCAACAGTTCCATCTCATTAACTGATATAAAGTGGAAAGTGACAGGAAATAATAGAATATTCCCAAACCCTCTGATCCCACACAGCAATATGTTGTTACAGAGTGGTACCAGCTATAACATTCAGTGTGTCGATATCAGAACTAACTCCATTATACTCAGTACTCAATATGCTGTACAAGGTAAGCAATTAGTATTAGTGTCGTAACTGTTTTAAAATCATTTGAGTTACTTTTGACTGAACAAGACCGAATTATTTCATAACTGGAAAAGACCGAATTATCAAGATTGGAAACAGTCGAATAATATGTACGTATCGCTTGAATAATCAAGTGACTGATAAGTTAAATGTACAGACTGGCGGAGAATTCGTCGCATGGACACTTCGTCGCATAGACATCTCGTCAACAAACATTAGTCACTGGACAACGGGTAGCGGAACTTTCGCATCTGAACAAATCAAAGAATGCCTCTAATCGAGCCTGCATTCTGTATTTCACAAAGTAAACACCATCCTTCCTCTAGAGACAAATTGATAATTCGGCCTATTTCCAGTGTTGAAATAGTTCGACCTTATTCACTTTTCCTTTAGAAAATATAGTTAAAATAACCTTACCCTAATTGCATTTGGAAAGAATCTTTCACTCAGAATTAGAATTGATTTGACAGTATACACGCTAATAATAAATTCAAATTCTTCTCTTTGTAATTTTCTTCTCAGGTCCTCCTTTAATTTTATTGAATGATGGAGCCATCCAATCATTTTCTCTCCTACCTCCTAACATGAACACAGCTTCTGTCACTGTTCTGACACATAATGTTGTTCTGAGTACTAATCTAGCTGGGAGATGGCAGAGACCTGATAACAGCTCTGTAGCATCCAACACTCTTACCTTCCCAACTTTCTATGTCACTCAAGGAGGAGTGTACAAGTTTTATGTTGACAATTGGGATGGACAGCAGACACTAGCTATTCAGATAGATCTCATTATTATAGGTATGCAAAAATAACTATTTTAAAAGTTTATGACAGTTTACTTTATCTCAAACGACAAATCTTTGTAGTTAATCGTTTATTCGGAAGATTTGATATTATGAACTACACTGAATTTCCCAACAATCACATAATGTCCAAGGATTCTTCTCTATATTGCATCACAGAGATCAGCACTCCTTGGAGTTTTGTGGATCTAGCTGGTATCAGAACAGTTCTTAACACTACAGTTGATGCTAATACAGGAATCAGCATTCTAGCTGTAACCACTGATAATCCAGGCTACTACTTGTGTGAGGTTGCTAGAGCTGGGTTCTATGAAACATACATTGCTGGAGTGTTTGATCTCACAAATTTCACAGGTTAGTGCTGCCAATTATTTCGTCTGTGTTCTGTAATCATGTCGTTATAAATAGTATGCGAGGCGCGTGCCTCCTTCTGCTTGTTCTTAGAAAATCTATTATTTCAAATTGCACCAAAAATGGATGATGTATCCTTACTATTAAAAAACTCGATTAATGCTTGTTTGTTTGTGTATATATAGTATATATATATATATCTGTAACGAATTGATGGAAAAAACTGTGGGGCACAGAAAGCTGATTTTTGGCATGTGGGAGTCTTTTGGCTATGGCTCCAGTAAGTTCTGAGCTCAGAGCAAAATGTCGACTCATCATGGAATTATGACGTCATTGTCAAATTTTTAAAAGTTAAGCAATACAGTTATTCGAGCATAACTCAGCCATTATAGGAGATAGAAGGCTGAATTTTTAAGTGATTATGTATATGAATATATCTCACATATGATGCAACTATCATCAAAAAATGATGACACATCACTCTGTTATGATATCATCATTACCCATCAAAATTTTAAAAATTGACAAATTTGGTGATTTTTCGTGCAATATCGATTATAACAGTAAGGCAGACGTATTTAGAGATGGTATCTCCCATATAATTAATCAATGGTGACCACAGGCGGACACAAAGTGTCCGCCAGCCGCGCAACACAAGTAAGGGAAGCGCGCTTGTTAGTATCTATAGGACAAAGATTTGCACGTTGGTTTGACCTTTGATAATTTTCAAACCTTTTCTCGTATTAACAGCTCTAGTGTCTAAATATAAGTATTTTTGTTATATTCTATAAAACAAGCGAATTTGTAATTGTTAATTCAACATTAGAAGGGCACTTAATCATATCCATAGTCTGATTTCGCAGGCAAAGCTAGCGTACATATCTCTATTGGTGAAAGTCAATTCAAATCTATTTAGTTTTTGTGCCTGATTTCAACTTGATCGATGATCGTAACTACACGATTGGAATAGACAGAGAAGAAGTGTTTCTATTCTGCAACAGTTCCAACAGTTCCATCTCATTAACTGACATAAAGTGGAGAGTGACAGGAAATAATAGAACATTCCCAAACCCACTAATCCCACACAGCAATATGTTGTTACAGAGTGGTACCAGCTATAATATTCAGTGTGTCGATATCAAAACTAACTCCATCATACTCAATACTCAATATACTGTACAAGGTAAGCAATTAGTATTAGTGTAGTATTTGTATTAAAATCATTTGAGTTACTTTTGACTGAACAAGACCGAATTATTTCATAACTGGAATAAGACCGAATTATCAAGATTGGAAACAATCGAATAATATGTACGTATCGCTGAAAAATAAGTGACTAACAAGTTAAATGTACAGACTGGGGGAAAATTTGTCGCCAGACAATTCATCGCATGGACACTTCGTCGCACGAATATTTCGTGCACAAACATTAGTCACTGGAGAATGATTAGCGGAACTTTCGTCACTGAGATTTTCGTCCTCACAAAGTCCTCATTTTCACTCTTTTATCACATAAAACATATTCCACTCCAAAAGCCTCAACTCCGTTCCTTACATACTGGTACCAGTATATTTAATCTCTAATAAGGCGAAATTCCCGTGAAATAGAGATGGAAATCCCCTACAGTGTTTAAAGGATTAATTGTCCGTCAACGAAATATACATTTTGTTCGAAGTCGATTTCACAGGGAAATTGTTAAGATATTTCACACAAATCACCTTAGAATCTCCTCCGTATCTGAACAAACCAAAGAATGCCTTTAATCAAGTCTGTATTCTGTATTTCACAAAGGAAACACTATTCTTCCTACAGACGCAAATTGACAATTCGGCCTTTTTCCAGTGTTGAAATCGTTCGGCCTTATTCCATTTTTTCTTCAGAAAATATGATTGAAATAATCTTACCCTAATTACAGTCAGTCTTTTACACGGAATTGCAATATATAGAGTAATCAGCAGGCTAATAATAAATTTTAGTTCTTCTCTTTTTAATTCCTTCGCAGGTCCTCCACTAATTATATTGAATGATGGAGTCATCCAATCATTCTCTCTGCTACCTCCTAACATGAACTCAGCTTCTGTCACTGTTCTGGCACAGAATGTGGTTCTGAGTACTAATCTAGCTGGGAGATGGCAGAGACCTGATAGCAGCTCTGTAGCATCCAACACTCTTACCTTCTCAACTTTCTATGTCACTCAGGGAGGAGTGTACAAGTTCTATGTTGACAATTGGGATGGACAACAGACACTAGCTATTCAATTGGATATCATTGTAATAGGTATACACAAGTCATTATTTTAAATTTTATGAAAATTATTTTATCTTAAACGACTAATATTTGTAGACAATCGTTTATTCGGAGAATTTGATACCATGAGCTACGGTGAAATTCCCAACAATCACATTCTCTCTCAGAACACAACTCTATACTGCATCACAGAGAGCAGCACTCCTTGGAGTTTTGTAGATCTAGCTGGTATCAGAACAGTTCTTAACACTACAGTTGATGCTAATACAGGAATCAGCATTCTAGCTGTAACCACTGATAATCCAGGCTACTACTCGTGTGAGGTTGCTAGAACAGGATTTTATGAAACATACACTGCTGGAGTGTTTGATCTCACAAATTACACAAGTAAGTGTTGGAAATTATTTCGCTTGGGATCCTAATCATTTGCCGTGCGTCCTTCTGCTTGTTCCTAGAATGTCAATTGGTTCAGATTGCACCAAAGATGAATGATGTATTAGTATTTATATGACAGAGATTTGCACTTTAGTGAAACCTTTGATAAACTTTCATACCTTTCTCATACTAACAGCCCGAGTGTATAAAATATAAGTATTGTTTTCAAAGTTTTATTCTATAAAAGCAGGGAATTATTATAGTTAAATTAACATTGGAAAGGCACTTGATAGTACATAGAGTTTGATAGCGAATGGAAAAACTAGTCTACACATCTCTATTGCTGAAATTCGATTCAAATCTATTCTTTTAGTGTTTGTACCTGATTTCAATTTGATCGATCGAACCTACACCATTGGAATAGACAGAGAGGATATATTTCTCTTCTGCAACAGTTCCAACAGTTCCATCTCATTAACTGACATAAAGTGGAGAGTGACAGGAAATAATAGAACATTTCCAAACCCTCTGATTCCACACAGCAATATGTTGTTACAGAGTGGTACCAGCTATAACATTCAGTGTGTCGATATCAGAACAAACTCCAACATACTCAGTACTCAGTATAGTGTGCAAGGTATGCAATTAGTATTAGTGTAATAACTGTATTTAAAATCATTTGAGTTACTTTTAACTGAACAAGACCGAATTATTTCATAACTGGAATAAGACCGAATTATCAAAATTGGAAACAGTCGAATAATATGTACGTAATGCTTGAATAAATAAGTGACTGACAAGTTACATATACAGACTGGCGGAGAATTCGTTGCATGGAAATTAATCTAAGACACTTCGTCGCACTTTTTAAACAAACATTAGTCACTGGACAACGGGTAGCGGAACTTTCGTCACTGGGATTTTCGTCACATGAAATTTTCGTCTTCCAAATACCACTTTTGCATGACTCACACTAGTACTAGTTTATTTAGCCTCTAACGAGGTAAAATTCCCGTGAAATAGAGATGAAAATCCCGCGACAGTGTTTAGAGGATTAATTGTCCGTCAACGAAATATACATTTCGTTCGAAGTCGCATTAACAGGGAAATTGCTAAAGTATTTCGCATCAGATAACCTTAGGATCTCCCCTGTATCCGAACAAACCAAAGAATGCCTCTAATCGAACCTGCATTCTTTATTTCACAAAGTTGAAACTATTCTTCCTCGAGACGCAAATTGACAATTCGGCCTTATTCTACTTTTCCTTTACAAAATATGATTGAAATAACTTCACCCTAATTACAGTTGCAAAGTAACTTTTACTCAGAATTACAATAGATTTAACAGTGTGCACGCTAATAATAAATTCTTATTCTTCTTCTTTTAATTACTTCGCAGGTCCTCCATTAATTTTATTGAATAACGGATCCATCCAATCATTTGCTCTCCTACCTCCCAACATGAACTCAGCTTCTGTCACTGTTCTGACACAGAATGTAGTTCTGAGTACTAATCTAGCTGGGAGATGGCAGAGACCTGATAACAGCTCTGTAGCATCCAACACTCTTACCTTCTCAACTTTCTATGTCACTCAGGGAGGAGTGTACAAGTTCTATGTTGACAATTGGGATGGACAACAGACACTAGCTATTCAATTGGATATCATTGTAATAGGTATGCACAGGTCATTATTTTGAAATTTTATGAAAATTATTTTATCTTAAACGACTAATATTTGTAGACAATCGTTTATTCGGAAGATACGATACTATGAACTACAGTGAAATTCCCAACAATCACATTCTCTCTCAGAACACAACTCTATACTGCATCACAGAGAGCAGCACTCCTTGGAGTTATGTAGATCTAGCTGGTATCAGAACAGTTCTTAACACTACAGTTGATGCTAATACAGGAATCAGCATTCTAGCTGTAACCACTGATAATCCAGGCTACTACTCGTGTGAGGTTGCTAGAACAGGATTTTATGAAACATACACTGCTGGAGTGTTTGATCTCACAAATTACACTGGTAAGTGTTGGACATTATTTCGCTTGGGATCCTAATCATGAGCTGTGCGTCCTTCTGCTTGTTCCTAGAATATCAATTGGTTCAGATTGCACCAAAGATGAATGATGTATTAGTATTTATATAACAGAGATTTACACTTTAGTGAAACCTTTGATAAACTTTCATACCTTTCTCGTACTAACAGCCCGAGTGTATAAAATATAAGTATTGTTTTTCAAAGTTTTATTCAATAAAAGCAGGGAATTATTATGGTTAAATTAACATTGGAAGGGCACTTGATAGTGCATAGAGTTCGATAGCGAATGGAAAAACTAGTCTACACATCTCTATTGCTGAAATTCGATTCAAATCTATTCTTTTAGTGTTTGTACCTGATTTCAATTTGATCGATCGCACCTACACCATTGGAATAGACAGAGAGGATATATTTCTCTTCTGCAACAGTTCCAACAGTTCCATCTCATTAACTGACATAAAGTGGAGAGTGACAGGAAATAATAGAACATTCCCAAACCCACTAATCCCACACAGCAATATGTTGTTACAGAGTGGTACCAGCTATAACATTCAGTGTGTCGATATCAGAACTAACTCCATCATACTCAGTACTCAGTATAGTGTACAAGGTAAGCAATTAGTATTCGTGTAGCATTTGAGTAAATGATTTGGGTTACTTTTGAAGTGTTGAATTAATAAGATCAAACTGTCTATCCGGATTAAGGCTGAATTATCAAAGTTTGAAACAGACGAATACGCGTAATATGTACGTAATACTGGAATAAACAAGTGACTAACGAATTAAATATACATTTTCTTTGAAGCCGCCTTAACAAAGAAATTGTTGAAATATTCCGCATCATAACCCCTTAGAATCTCCCCTGTATTTGAAAGAAATAAGGAATGCCTCTAATCGAGCTTACAATCAAAATTTCACAAAAGAAACACTATTCATTCTCTAGATCCAAATTGATAATTTTGCTTATTCGATTTTTCCCTTTTGAAAATATGATTGAAATAATCTTACTCTAAATGCAGTCACAAAGTATCTCTTACTCAGAATTGCAGTAGACTAAGCAATGAGTACGCTAATAATGAATTCTAATTCTTCTCTTTTTAATTTTCCTCTCAGGTTCTCCCTTAATTTCATTGAATGATGGATCTACCCAATCATTTTCTCTCCTACCTCCTACAATGAATTCAGCTTTTGTCACTGTTCTGACACAGAATGTAGTTCTGAATACTAATCTAGCTGGGAGATGGCAGAGACCAGATAACAGCTCTGTAGCATCCAACACTCTTACATTCTCAACTTTCTATGTCACTCAGGGAGGAATGTACAAGTTCTTCGTTGACAATTGGGATGGAAAACAGACCCTAGCTATTCAATTGGATATCATTGTAATAGGTATGATATCTAGAAGATGCGTTCACAACATTCATTTGTAAATAAAAATATTTTCAATTTGATTTTGTCTGTAGTTGATCATGCTTTTGGCGTACTTAACAGTTCAGTCTACACGAGGCTTTTGAACAATCAGATACAATTCAAGAGCACAACTCTATACTGCATCTCAGAGACTAACCTTCCTTGGAGTTATGTGGATCTATCTGGAAACAGAACAGTTCTTAACACTACAGTTGATGTCAATACGAGTATCAGCACTCTATCAGTAACCACTGACAATCCAGGCTACTACTCGTGTCAGGCCATTATTGCTAATGTCAGTGAGACATTCAACATTGGAATATTAGACTTAACCAACTATACAGGTTTGTGTATTTCTATGACATTCACTATCTAATCATGATGATGCAGTTGTATGATTGTGCTTCAAATCCTAGAGTTTACCCCCAGTGATAATACTATTGAGTCTACATACACGATTGGAATAGACAGAGAGGAAGTGTTTCTATTCTGCAACAGTTCCAACAGTTCCATCCCATTAACTGACATAAAGTGGAGAGTGACAGGAAATAATAGAACATTCCCAAACCCACTATTTCCACACAGCAATATGTTGTTACAGAGTGGTACCAGCTATAACATTCAGTGTTTGGATATCAGTACTAACTCCATTATACTCAGTACTCAGTATAGTGTGCAAGGTATGCGATTATTATCATTATTAAAAATCATTTAGTTGCCTTTGAAGAGTTCACTGAATAAGACCGAATTATCAAAATTAGGAACAGTTCAATAATATGAGCGTAAATTTGAATAAACAAGTGATCAACAAATTACATATAGTATATTTGTTTAAAGACTCAAAAACACGGAAATTGGTAAAAATATTCACACCAAACCCATTAGAATCTCCTCCGTATCCGGACAAATCAAAGAATATCTCGAATCGAGCCTGCATTATTTATTTCGCAAAGTAAACACAATTCTTCCTCAACATTCAAATTAATAAAAGTGTTGAAATAAATCGGCACTATTCCACCTTTCGCTTTTGAAAATATATTTACAATAATATTATCCTAATTATAGTCGCAAAGTGTCTATTACTCAGAATTACAATAGATTTATCAATGAGTATGCTAATAATAAATTCTAATTCTTCTTTAATTACAGGTTCTCCATTGATTTTGTTGAATAACGGATCTATCCAATCATTTTCTCTCCTACCTCCTAACATGAACTCAGCTTATGTCACTGTTCTGACACAGAATGTAGTTCTGAGTACTAATCTAGCTGGGAGATGGCAGAGACCTGATAACAGCTCTGTAGCATCCAACACTCTTACCTTCTCAACTTTCTATGTCACTCAGGGAGGAGTGTACAAGTTCTATGTTGACAATTGGGATGGACAACAAACACTAGCTATCCAATTGGATGTCATTGTAATAGGTATGCACAAACATTAGTTTTGAAAATTTATGAAGACTATTTTAGCTTAAACGACAATCTTTGTAGTAAATCGTTTATTCGGAGAATTTGATACTATGAACTACAGTGAAATTCCCAACAATTACATTATCTCACAAAACACAACTCTATACTGCATCACAGAAATCAGCACTCCTTGGAGTTTTGTAGATCTAGCTGGAAACAGAACAGTTCTTAACACTACAGTTGATGCTAATACAGGAATCAGCATTCTAGCTGTAACCACTGATAATCCAGGCTACTACTCGTGTGAGGTTGCTAGAACAGGATTCTATGAAGCATACACTGCTGGAGTTTTTGATCTCACAAATTTCTCAGGTAAGTGTTGGAATTTATTTCGTCTGGGTTCTGTAATCATGCCATTATGAATAGTGTGTGAAGCTCGTGTGCCCTTCTGCCTTTTCCTAGAAAATCTATTGGTGCAAATTGTACCAAAAATAGATGATGCAATAGTATTTATATGACAAAGAATTGAACCTTGGTTTAACCTTTGATAATTTTGAAACTTTTTCTCGTATTAACAGCTCGAGTGTATAAAATCTAAGTATTTTTTTCAGAGTTATATTCTATAAAATAAGCGAAATTGTAATTGTTAAATCAACATTAGAAGGGCACTTAATCATATGCATAGTCTGATAGCACAGGCAAAGCTAGCGTACATATCTCTATTGGTGGAGTTCAATTCAAATGTATTTAGTTTTTGTGCCTGATTTCAACTTGATCGATCGTAACTACACGATTGGAATAGACAGAGAAGAAGTGTTTCTATTCTGCAACAGTTCCAACAGTTCCATCTCATTAACTGACATAAAGTGGAGAGTGACAGGAAATGATAGGACATTCCCAAACCCACTAATCCCACACACCAATATGTTGTTACAGAGTGGTACCAGCTATAACATTCAGTGTGTCGATATCAGAACTAACTCCATCATACTCAGTACTCAATATACTGTACAAGGTAAGCCTTTGCTATCTGTATTCAAATCAATTCAGTTACTTTTGAAGGTTTGACTGAATAATACCGAATTATCAAAAATTAGAAACAGTAATAATATGAACGTAATATTTGAATAAACAAGTGACTCACAAATTTAATTCATATTTTGTTTGAAGCTGCCTTAATTGGGAAATTGTTAAAATATATCACATCAAACCAGTTATAATCTCTTCCGTATCCAAACATACCAAAGAATGCCTCTGATCAAGCCTGCATTCTGTATTTCACAAAGTAAACACCATTCTTCCTCTAGATCCAATTTGATAATTCGGCATTATTCCACTTTTCCCTTTTGAAAATATAATTGCAATAATCTTACCCTAAATACAGTCACACAGTATCTATTCCTCAGAACTACAAAATAGTTAGCAAAGGGTACGCTAATAATAAATTCTAATTTTTCTCCTTTTAATTATTTCGCAGGTCCTCCATTAATTTCATTGAATGATGAAATTAACCCAATCCAATCATTTTCTCTCCTACCTCCTAACATGAATTCAGCTTCTATCACTGTTCTGACACAGAATGTAGTTCTGAGTACTAATCTAGCTGGGAGATGGCAGAGACCTGATAACAGCTCTGTAGCATCCAACACTCTTACCTTCTCAACTTTCTATGTCACTCAGGGAGGAGTGTACAAGTTCTATGTTGACAATTGGGATGGACAACAGACACTAGCTATCCAATTCAATATCACTGTAACAGGTAAGTTCATTTGACTTCGCATAATGCTATGAAACTTAAGATTGTGCCTCTCTGAGTACTATCTTTTCTAGTTGACTATCCATTTGGAAGAAAAATCAATGCAACAACCTTCGTGTATGATCACCTCCAGGACAATCAGATTCTATCTGAAGACACAACTCTATACTGTATTACAGAGAAGAGCACTCCTTGGAGTTATGTAGATCTAGCTGGAAACAAGATGGGTCTCAATAACACAATGGATGATAGCACAGGAATCGGAACTCTAGCAATAACAATTGATAATCCAGGCTATTACTCATGTCAAGTCACGCTTAGCGGATTGAATGGCATCTTCAAAGCTGGAATATTCAAATTTACGAATTATACCGGTAAGCATGAAATTAGGTCATGACACTATTTACTATTTGTTAGTGAGAAACTGTTCTATATTTAAGAAGTTATAATCCCTAGTATATAACTCTGCTGACCAAAATGCAACAGATCGCAGCTATACCATTGGAATTGACAGAGAGGAAATTATTCTATTCTGTAACAGTTCCAACAGTTCATTCTCATTAACTGACATAAAGTGGAGAGTGACAGGAAATAATAGAACATTCCCAAACCCACTAATTCCACACAGCAATATGTTGATACAGAGTGGTACCAGCTATAACATTCAGTGTGTCGATATCAGAACTAACTCCATCATACTCAGTACTCAGTATAGTGTGCAAGGTAATCCAATAATATAATAAGATCTTTTGATTACTTTTGAAAATATGATTGCAATAATCATACCCAGATTAGATTTAGGAAGCATCTTTTACTCGGAATTGCAATAGATTAAGCAATCAGCACGCTAATAATAAACTTAAATTTTTCTTTTAATTTGTTCACAGGTCATCCATTAATTTCATTGAATAACGGATCTATCCAATCATTTTCTCTCCTACCTCCTAACATAAACTCAGCTTCTGTCACTGTTCTGACACAGAATATAGTTCTGAGTACTAATCTAGCTGGGAGATGGCAGAGACCTGATAACAGCTCTGTAGCATCCAACACTCTTACCTTCTCAACTTTCTATGTCACTCATGGAGGACTGTACAAGTTCTATGTTAACAATTGGGATGGAGAACAGAGACTAACTATCCAATTGGATATCATTGTAATAGGTATGATATCTAGAAGATGCATTCACAACATTCATTTTTAAATAAAAATCTTTTCAATTTGATTTTGTCTGTAGTTGATCATGCTTTTGGGTCACTTAACAGTACAGTCTACACGAGGCTTTTGAACAATCAGATTCAATTCAGGAGCACAACTCTATACTGCATCACAGAGACTGACCTTCCTTGGAGCTATGTTGATCTCGCTGGAAACGAAACAGTTCTTAACACTACAGTTAATGTCACTACGAGTATCAGCACTCTATCAGTAACCACTGACAATCCAGGCTACTACTCGTGTCAAGCCATTATTGCTAGTGTCAGTGAAATATTCGACATTGGAATATTAGACTTAACCAACTACACAGGTTTGTGTATTTCGTATGACATTCACTGCCTAATCATGATGATGTATTTGTATGATTGTGCTCCAAATTTTAGAATTTAGTCCCAGTGATAATACAATTGAGGCTACATACACGATTGGAATAGACAGAGAGGAAATATTTCTATTCTGCAACAGTTCCAACGGTTCCATCTCATTAACTGACATAAAGTGGAGAGTGACAGGAAATAATAGAACATTCCTAAACCCACTAATCCCACACAGCAATATGTTGTTACAGAGTGGTACCAGCTATAACATTCAGTGCGTCGATATCAGAACTAACTCCATCATACTTAATACTCAATATACTGTACAAGGTAATCCATTAGTATAAAGAACATTTTGATTACTTTTGAAAATATGATTGCAATAATCTTACCCCAATTGCAGTCAGGAGGTATCTTTTACTCGGAATTGCAGTAGATTAAGCAATCAGCCCGCTAATAATAAATTTTAATTCTTCTCCTTTTAATTACTTCTCAGGTTCTCCCTTAATTTCATTGAATAATGGATCTATCCAATCATTTTCTCTCCTACCTCCTAACATGAACTCAGCTTCTATCACCGTTCTGACACAGAATGTAGTTCTGAGTACTAATCTAGCTGGGAGATGGCAGAGACCTGATAATAGCTCTGTAGCATCCAACACTCTTACCTTCTCAACTTTCTATGTCACTCAGGGAGGAGTGTATAAGTTCTTTGTTGACAATTGGGATGGACAGCAGACACTAGCTATTCAATTGAATATCGCTGTAATAGGTAAGTACAGTCGACTTCGCATAATGGTGCAAAACTTAAGATTGTGCCTCTATGAGTATTACCTTTTCTAGTTGACTATCCATTTGGGAGAAAAATCAATGCAACAACCTTCGTGTATGATCACCTCCGGGACAATCAGATTCTATCTGAAGACACAACTCTATACTGTATTACAGATAACAGCAATCCTTGGAGTTATGTAGATATAACTGGGAGCAAGACAGATCTCAGTAACACAGTAGATGATAGTTCAGGGATCAGTTTTTTATCAGCGGCCACTGATAATCCAGGCTATTACTCATGTCAAGTCACGCTTAGCGGGATGAATGGCATCTTCAGAGCTGGAATATTCAATTTTATGAATTATACCGGTAAGCATGAAATTAGATAATGATCCTATTTGCTATTTGTTAGTGAGAAACTGAGTTCTTTATTCAAGAATTTATAATCTCTAGTATATAACTCTGCTGACCAAAATGCAACAGATCGCAGCTATACCATTGGAATAGACAGAGAGGAAATAATTATATTCTGCAACAGTTCCAACAATTCAATTCCATTAACTGACATAAAGTGGAGAGTGACAGGAAATGATAGAACACTCCCAAACCCTCTGATCCCACACAGTAATATGTTGTTACAGAGTGGTACCAGCTATAACATTCAGTGTATCGATATTGGAGCAGACACTACCATACTCCATACACAATATACTGTACAAGGTAAACAATTTGTAATATTTATACAAACAACTAATTCACAGGTTGAAATATATTTTGTCAATATCTTGATATAATTACAGTCTGGATTTCTCGCTAAATTTAGGTAAGTAAATTGGAGGACGAATGATCGTCTGAATACAGTGAATGTTTGTTTAAATTCTTCTACATTAACTGATCTAGTATTTTGATGAAAATCATATACTTTGACAATAATTATACATACCGTATTGCTTCGAATAAGCGCCCGGGCGCTTATTTATTTCGTGCACCCTTTAGACCCGGCGCTTGTTCAAACCGGCGCTTATTCAAGCCCCGGCGCTTATTTATTTCATTCGCTATTTTGACCCGGCGCTCTTTTTTTGTTTACTACATTGGCTGGCACTTTTATTTTTGCCACAACTGAGAATGTTAGTTCTATTAAAAAAAGGATAATGTAATGTTTCAAAAAGCACTTGTATCTATGCCACTACTGAGAATACTAGTTTGATCAGAGAACTAAAATGCCCCGGCGCTTATTCGAGCCCCGGCGCTTATTCAAGCCCCGGCGCTTATTTATTTCGCTCACCCTTTAGACCCGGCGCTTATTCAGGGAAATACGGTACTCGCACTACTTGTATTACGCCTAGATTGATTATTAAACTTTTTTAACTTCCTTCGAGGTTTAAAACAGTCCCTCTTATTGAAGATTATTTCTTCCAGGTCCTCCCATAATAACACTGAACAACGGATCTATCCAATCATTTTCTCTCCTACCTCCTAACATGAACTCAGCTTCTGTCACTGTTCTGACACAGAATGTAGTTCTGAGTACTAATCTAGCTGGGAGATGGCAGAGACCTGATAACAGCTCTGTAGCATCCAACACTCTTACCTTCTCAACTTTCTATGTCACTCAGGGAGGAGTGTACAAGTTCTATGTTGACAATTGGGATGCACAACAGACACTAGCTATTCAGATGAATATCTCAGTAATGCAAGGTAAGTATAGTTGACTTCTTATGATGGTAAGCACTAGAATTCAGGTTGATCCTGTCAGAATATTGATATTCAGTTCTCAGACTTTCTTGTAATAAAGCAACCGAAATTGATATGAAGTAAAATTTAGCCACAAGTTGTAAAATGCCTAACGACCAAAATACGGCCGGACAAACATTGTAGGATGAAAAATAAACCGACTTAAACTGTAGTAATATTACAAGATTAAAGTTATTCTGTAGAGGCAATACTGTTTATAATTTTAGTCTTAATTGAGATCTGAAAAGCGATCAAGATACGATGCACCCGTATCATGCTAAAGATTATTGGTCAGGTAGTTATAAATTTAAAAAATGATGCGTAGAAATTAGAAGCTCAACTCTGTACTGAGATTTATCAAAATACAGTTAAAACCGTTTTTCGTATTTATCGTTTTTTCTTACTGTTTATTTTTATTGATTGTGTAAACAATTCAACTTGGCTACTACTTTTCATCGTTTTTTCTTACTAATTTACTCAGCACCGAAAGTTGGTCAGGTTGAAACCTGACCAACCTGAACATTTGCTACGGCCCTGCAATGTGATTACTTCTCGATTATATTTATTTCTAGGATCATATGAAACAACACATCCCAGTACAACAACAACTATCACGACCCTAACTCCCCAGATCACATTCCCAGACACAAACTTAACGATAATATTAAATGGAACTGGCGTTGTTATTGGCAGTGTTGAATGCGTTGCTACTGGAGTACCGCTACCAGACATATACTGGACAAGAGATTTCACGTCGAAATTCATCGATTCACCAATACTTCAAGTCAACATCACAGATCTAGCAAATGATGGAGAGAAAATATTCTATTGCGTTGCAGAGAATGTAGCGGGAAGAAATGTTGCATCTGTCACTTATGAACTCGAATTAACCCTTGAAAACATTCAGGAAAATTTAGAAGAAATCAGCGATGAGTTGAATAGTGTAGAATCCATTTCTGATGAGAGATCTGGACAAACTGCAGATCTTGCTAAGGTTGTTATAGATGCGGCTAACAGTGATGGTGGAATCACGAGTGAAAATAAGAGTATGATATTAGTGGATGCTGTAATGGCGACAGAATTGATTATTAATAAGACGAACGGGACATTCAGTAGCGAGACAGCTGAAAAGATCACTGGGCTATTGAGTAGCATCGTGAATGGGAGTTCATTCCTTCAAGAATCAGAACCGATGAATATGACGCAGGTACTTAACACTATTTATACCAATATAATTATATTATACAATTGTTCTATTCTACTACTACAATCGCCTATAGACATACTTTTCATCATTTTTGTCCTTAATCATTGCAAAAAGGTGACGACAATATCACAATTCAATGATTATTTAACATGGCAACGCTAGGAAAAACTGGGTTTCGACTTTGTTTCTTTGGTAAATTGCAAAGAATCTCCATCTAATTTACGATGAGTTCACTACATGTAGTCCTTATCAATGTTGATTCGTTTTTCTAGCAACAATCAGAGCAAACCATTTCAACCATACCTACAGCATTGGCAATCACGTTAAATACACTGGAGAGGTTTTCACAGAGACTCAGCGAGGACTTAACGGAAAATAGAGAAGTTGACACTGTTAGAACGGTAGAGTCTCAATTGATCACAATTATAGTGCAAAACGTTGCTCTCAACAGTAGCGATGATGATAGTGATACAAAAGCTGAAATTGTTCTTCCAAAGAAGAGCTCTGAAGATGTGCAGTATTCAGTTATGGTAACACTCCCAACAAATCTTGCTTTCAATCTATCAACAGATGGAATAAGTCTAGCGGTAAGTCAATACCATAGCGTGGGTTTGTATTGAGCAGGAATAACGTAACCAATTGAATTTTCAGATATTTAAACCTAAAACCATAGATACTTGGATACAATTGTCAAATATTTGTATGGGCAAGTTTGGAGCTGTTGACTCTCATTATTACACTAGAAAAGTACAGCTTAAAAAACGGCTTTCTGATAATAATACATCATAGAATAGTTTGGATTGTCAAAACAGTGGCAAAGTCAGGTTATATCCAAATCGTCAGTTTAGTATGATAAGAAAATCTCGATTATAAACTCTTTCTTCAATTACTGTACATAACAAATTCAAGAATTTACATTATTATTCTAACAACAAACTTTCTCAAGATCGCTACTTCGATTACTAAAAGAATTGAGAGTAACAACTCTGATTCCAACGATGAAAATGGATTCGAACAGACTACTCAAGGTAGTGATATTCTGACCATCGCTTTGGAAGGAAAGTTTGGAATCATTGAATTAACTGAAAATGTAAGTTTTAATACACCGAAATTGATTATTTAATACGAAATAATAGTTTACCAAATCTGGTATCAGTGAAATCCCGTTAAATAGAAAGAAATCCTTGAGAAGAAAGCATTCAACATTTGATCTGTTTTTGGGAATGCTATTTACTACTGGGCTCACATTTTTGTCTCCCAAATATGTAAAAGTGAGCTAATCATTTCTCGCCCATCAATAAAGTATTATAGAATGATGTGAATATATAATTAATACGTAACTTTATTGTTCTCATCTTTAGGCAACACTCTCATTCGATGTATATTCTAGCAAACCTTCTCTAAGTACTTGTGTGTTCTTGGATGGGACAAATTGGGTCAGTAACGGTCTGGGCACAGATCAAAAGAGCCAAAATTTCACAAACTGTATATCTCCCCACTTCACAAGTTTCGCAGTTTTCGTTACTCCATACGAAATTGAGAAAAGTCCTGGCGAATCAATTGCACTTTCTGTCATTAGTTATGTATTTGTTGGCATCTCATTCATCTCTCTGTTAATATCTCTCATCATATTCATCGTAGCAGGAAAACCATTTTTCAAAGTGGAGACTAACATTGTTTACTTCAACTATTGCCTATCTATGCTTCTCGCCACTGGACTGTTCATGCTTGGTATTCAGGTTGGTACATATAACATTGTGCTATGTAAGATCATTGCATTCCTACTCCACTACTCTTGGCTGGCAGTGTTTACCTGGACTCTGTGCATTGGAATACTCATCATGCATAAGATCGTCATAGGTGAGTGTGGATAATTTCTAGTTTTGAATTTGTATAATTTTTCTAACTCTGCCATCTATTTCACTTGCCCCTCTTCTACCTAAATTTAAGAAACATTAATCCAAATGGAACAAGTGAAACCTTTAATATTCAATGGAATTTACGTTTATTTTCAAGAATATTTTGGATAATATACAATAATTACATAATATTTTCTCTTTTAGGTGTATTATCAACAAGGAAAATATATAGATATCTCATCTTTTTCGGTTGGATATTTCCTCTTCTCATCCCAATCATCACCATAGCTGTTGCAAGAGACTATTACGTAGATGCCAGCAAGCATTGTTTCCTCAACGTCATAGGAGGCGTCATTTGGGCTTTCATTGCACCTATTTGGACCATGATCTTGATTAATACGATCTTCTTGATAATTGCGATCATTCGAATCATCCAAACTAGATATGCCGCAATAAAGGATGATGCTCGAAAGATCGTTAAGGATGCACTGATCACTGGGTTGGTGCTAACGCCTGTGCTTGGATTGCCTTGGTTGATTCTAATCTTCAACGTTGCAATTCAGCATTCCGTTCTTGAATGGGTCTTCATCATCGTCAATGGCCTGATGGGGCTAGTCTTCCTCCTCGTAGTTGTCCTCAGGAATAAAGAAGTGCTGGCAGTTTTCAAGAAAAAGGAGAAATACACAGTTCCAAATACACAAAAGACTCCAGGACATAACACCTCAAGCTCTGCCACTATGAGTTCCATGACCAGCAACCGATTCAAGAAAAATACTCTCGAGAGACAATTCGCTAAGGAATCCCAAATGAAGAGTAGTACAATTGGTAAGTAATTTCCTGTAAACTAATACATACTTGTAGATCAGTCAGAGTATTGTCTAACTGCATCAGTGATATAGAAATAATTTTGGCTGTGTGTAATAACTGATGTCCACATAGTGATTTGAATTGAACATACATTAGATTATATCCTGAAATAACCTAGACACAGCCTACTACACATAAGCCCTAAGGATAACTTTCACATTATAAATTATTTTTCCTCAAATTTAATTCTTTAGAATTGAAATCAGTGACTGAATATTCTAATAATGTTGAAGAAAACATCTATGAAATAAACTCGGATGTGAAAGAGACGTTTAATACTTTTGGACATGGAAAGAAAGTTCAAAGTACTTTGGTTCTTGAAAACACTGCAATTACTGGCTCTAAATTGGAAGATGTTCCAATCCACAAGAACCTATCTTCAGTGGAGATGGCGGGTGAAGTGCACACCAATCCAATGTATCTTCAATCTCCAGCTAGTGTTCTGAGTGAGACGAATGAAATTTACTCTGACATTGCAGATGTGACTGAATCGATCACTCAAATACCATTTTAGACAGATGAGGAGGAAATTGTGTGTGAATCACCTCAATCTGATTTTGAAATTCTTTTTTCATAAAAATTAGCTAACTTTCATGTATAAGTACATACTTCAATGTACCAAACTTGTTTTTCAAACTGACTACTTTTACTTTTGTCCCATGATTTTATTGTGTGTAGTAAGAATACTAATGTATAACCTGTCTTAACCTTAATCAACTTGTATAAAGTTGAATATGCAATACGTTTCGTCAGGGATTTTACTGTATGTACATCACTTACGACTTCAATCTTACAATAGAAAAGTTGCACTTACTCCACTATATGATAGTTTTGCATATATGCATGGTATGGTGGAAATCTTTCGAACCAAAACCGGAAATAGTTCGATTTTCAATAAAGGAAATAGTTCGAAAAAAACAACACCAATCCTAATGATAAAAAGTCGAACTATTTCCTAAATCCTCAGCTCGGACTATTTCCTTTTTTGAAAAGTCGAACAATTTCCGAATTACCATATGCATACTACGTTTGCACAGGGCTGGGGTTGGATAACTGATTTTAGGGCTCGGTTATTTTGGTTTCCTCTAGGGCGGTTAACCGGTTAACCGATGTCAATATTAATTGGTTGAAATATGGATTTTTAGACTAATATTTAACCTGCTAGTGATTAATTTGATAATTTTCTGTTGTCTCGAAATATACTATATGGTTAAAATAGAAATAATAATGTATTATTAATTTTTTAGAAGTAATCTTTACTATTAAAACTCGATTAATGTGTATATGTATATGTATATATATATATATCTGTAACGAATTGATTGAAGAAACTGTCAGGCCCAGAAAGCTGATTTTGGCATGTGGGAGTCTTTTGGCTATGGCTCCAGTAAGTTCTGAGCTCAGAGCGAAATGTCGACTCATGGAATTATGACGTCATTGTCACATTTTTAAAAGTTAAGCAATACAGTTATTCGAGCATAACTCAGCCATTATAGGAGATAGAAGGCTGAAGTTTTAATAGAATCTGTATACTAACATATCTCACATATGATGCAACTATCATCAAAAAATGATGACTCATCACTTTGTTATGACGTCATCATTACGCATTAAAAATTGAAAATTTGACAAATTTGGTGATTTTCCGTGCGATATAGATTATAGCAGTAGGACAGACGTATTTAGAGATGTTATCTCCCTTATAATTAACCAATGTGGTCCCAGGTGACCGAATGGAGCTTCCGGCGAACACAAAGTGTCCGCCAGCCGCGCAGCGCAAGCAAGCGAATCGCGCTTATATTAATTAATCTCTATCGAAAAACAATGGAATTAGTGTAAATATTTAGAAAATAAAGCAGATCGGCTAGCCGATCCAAGATTTTCTTAACCGTTAACCGAGATCGACGGCGGTTAGCCGGTTAACCGGTTAACCGAATCCAGCCTTGAACTTTGCAATAATTTGAACTATTCGAACTATGTATTTCCTTTTTCAGAAAGTCGAACCATTTCCACATTACCATATGCATACTACGTTTGTAATAATATGATCAAACTTTTATGTCAGCAAATGGTTATATCACACTGTATACTGATTTAGATTCAACACAATTCAAAATGTCAATCCCGAAATCCCGGGATTACAATATATGAACGGGATTGTAAGCCCTACAACTAAAGCAATTCTACTTATGTGTATATGCAGTTGTATTTGCTAAAGGAGTGGGATGCAGTTTAGTTACTACCTACACTTCATTTAGTCTTTTTTCAAAATATTATTTTAGGACATGTATTCGAAAATTTGGAGGGCGGCACGGCTTCATATTTGCCTTGGGAAGCGAATTTAGAACCCGACTCAAGGACCGGCCCTGCAAAGAGGATGCTGCATTTGTCTGTCGTTTCCTCTACCGTGTTCGCTACTACTACTAGGTTATTAGTGTGACTAAAATTATCTAAAATAATCCTTTTAGATATAGCAGTGCCTAGAAGTGGATGTGATCTGATCACAGAGAGAGGAATATGTTTCAGTTATTTCACGAACAGTCCATCTAATTGGACAACAGCTCGTAGTCGATGTGCTGTTTGGGGAGGTGACCTAGCTACTATCACAAATCGCAATGAAGATGTATTATTAGATTTAATAGCAGGTGTACCTACATCACCAATTTGGATTGGATATAATGATATTGAAACAGAGGGAGAATTCAAATGGGCTGATGGTACTAATAGTAGTTATACTAATTGGGAAATTGGTCAGCCCGATAATTATGCTGGTAATGAACAGTGTACAGAGAAATTTTATATAAACCCTAAATGGAATGATGACAATTGTCAGTATTTGAGAAATTACTTCTGCAGTACTAAAGGTAAGTTTACTTGTAAAATGCTTATTATACATATATCAATAATTTTGATAAATTATTATCTCTCGAACCCAAATCTTTAATATTAAAACCCGATTAATGTATATATATATATATATACTGTCTGAACAAAAGTATTCGTACACTCCATAATTCCCCATACAAATAGTTATAATACTGATTTATTTAGCAAGTCAAGGTATTTAATTGGTAAGAGATACGCTTAATTTTACTTCAAATTCGAATTCTCCACATTCTAATTACTCACTTTTTAATCTTTCAACTTGTTTACACTCCCACAAGGTTAAAATTTTTCAAACTGCGCCACCTCATACCACCAATGCTATCATATACAATGGTGATCACTCGCGACATGTTGCATATTTAACCATTATCAAAAAAGATGACTCATCACTTTGTTATGACGTCATCGTTACACATCAAAGATGTAAAAATTGATAATTTGGTGATTTTTCGAGCGATATCGATTAACATAGTAGGACAGGCGTATTTAGAGGTGTTATCTCACTTACAATTAATCAATGTGATCCCAGGCAAGCGTAGCGCGCTTGTAATAATTATAATATACGATTTTATCAAACAATTAATAATAACATTGATAGATAAAAAGGTTGTAAAGTGGGAATTGTTTGATATCTAATTGATTTCTAGTGATCCCGTTTCAAATAAAACTAAATGGATCATTCATTACTGCTGACAATGCACCGATCAATCAAGACGCTACTCTCTATTGCATCACAGAGAACAGGAACACTCCACAAGTGAATTGGAGCTATGTAGATCTAGATGGGAACAGATCAGTTCTTAGTAGCTCAACTAATGTCACTACAGGAGTTAGTGTTCTGACTGTAACCACTGATAATCCAGGCTACTACTCGTGTGAAGTCACTCAACAAGGAGGAATCAGTAGGATCATTGGATTGCATGATCCTTCACCATTAGCAGGTACTACATGTATTAGCCATTAATTTTAAAATTTAACTTGTGAATCATATATTAAAAATTGTTGCAATCTCAAAATTTAGGATTTAGTGCTACGCTACAAAATGTACTCCTAGTTAATAGAGAGTAGTCTACTGCGATCAAATTCACATAAGTTAAAATGTCTGATTTCGAATCAATCCGTTCCTATCTTGTCGATTTTCTATAAAAATCATATATATTAATAATACTGAATCTAATCAAAGCTTTCAAGTTGGAATTAGCGAACATTACTTTAATTTGTAGATAAGTGTTATTAGTTCTACTTTGTCTCAGTCAATCATATTTTAGCATCAAAAAGCATTATTTGCATGCAAGATGATACATCTAATCATATAAATAAATAATGTTAACGATAGATGTAGTCTCTAGCATGAAAATTCGTTTTATTTAGTAAAATGTGCATAATACTGGTTATTATTGAGGTAAAATTTATAATATATAATTAATTCATGTGCCGAGTTGCGAGGCACTAAATCATTATTGCCACACTTAATTAAATTCCTTTTAGATATAGCAGTGCCTAGAAGTGGATGTGATCTGATCACAGAGAGAGGAGTGTGTTTCAGTTATTTCACGAACGGCCCATTTAATTGGGCAATAGCTCGTAGTAGATGTGCTGTTTGGGGAGGTGACCTAGCTACTATCACCAATAGCAATGAAGATGCATTGTTAGATTCAATAGTGAGTGTACCTCCACATCCCATTTGGATTGGATATAATGATATTGAAACAGAAGGGGAATTCAGATGGGTTGATGGAACTAATAGTAATTATACTAATTGGGGATCTGGTCAGCTCAACCCTAGTCCTAGTGATGATTGTGTAGAGAAATATCCACACGACTTCCTTAAATGGCATGATGACTATTGTTTTCATTTGAGAAATTACTTTTGCAGTACTAAAGTAAGTTTAAAATGCATATTATACATATATCAATAATTTTGATAAATTATTATCTCTTGAACACAAATAATAATGTACGTTTATATTTAACAATTAAGGATAATCTTGATTGATAAAAATGGTTGTAAAAGTGAGAATTGTTTGATGTTTGATTGATTTCTAGTGATTCCGTTTCAAATAAGAATAAATGAATCATTCATTACTGCTAACAATGCAAGCATCTATCAAGACGCTACTCTCTATTGCATCACAGAGAACAGGAACACTCCACAAGTGAATTGGAGCTATGTAGATCTAGTTGGGAACAGATCAGTTCTTAGTAGTGCAACTGATGTCACTACAGGAGTTAGTGTTCTGACTGTAACCACTGATAATCCAGGCTACTACTCGTGTGAGGTTGCTAGAACAGGATTTTATGAAATATACACTGCTGGAGTATTTGATCTCACAAATTACACAGGTAAGTGTTGGACATTAGTTCGTCTGAGTTCTGTAATACTAATCATGCCATTATGAATAGTCTGAAAGGTGCGTGCTTCCTTCTGCTTGTTCTTAGAAAATCTATTGGCGCAAATTGCATCAAAAATGAATGGTGTATTAGTATTTATATGACAAAGATAATTTTCCTACTTTTTCTCGTATTAACAGCTCTAGTGTATAAAATCTAAGTATTTTTTCAAAGTGATGTTCTATAAAATATGCGAAATTGTTGAATCAATATTGGAAGAGCATTTGATCGTGTGCATAGTCTGATAGCGCATGCAAAGCTAGTGCACATATCTCTATTGGTAAAATTCAATTCAAAACCATTTAGTTTTTGTGCCTGATTTCAATTTGATCGATCGTGACTACACAATTGGAATAGACATAGAAGAAGTGTTTCTATTCTGCGACAGTTCCAACAGTTCCATCTCATTAACTGACATAAAGTGGAGAGTGACAGGAAATAATAGAACATTCCCAAACCCACTAATCCCACACAACAATATGTTGTTACAGAGTGGTACCAGCTATAACATTCAGTGTCTCGATATCAGAACTAACACCATCGTACTCAGTGCTCAATACACTGTGCAAGGTAAGCCATTCGTATTAATTACAGTCGCAAAGTCTCTTTTACTAAGAATTACGATAGATTTAGCAATGAATTATAATAAATTCTAATTCTTCTCCTTTTAATTCTCCTCTCAGGTCCTCCATTAATTTTATTGAATGATGGTTCTATCCAATCATTTTCGCTCCTACCTCCTAACATGAACTCAGCCTCCGTCACTGTACTGACACAGAATGTAGTTCTGAGTACTAATCTAGCTGGGAGATGGCAGAGACCTGATAACAGCTCTGTAGCATCCAACACTCTTACCTTCTCAACTTTCTATGTCACTCAGGGGGTACAAGTTCTATTTTGACAATTGGGATGGACAAGAAACGCTAGCTATTCAGATTGTGATTACTTCAAAAGGTTATTTACTTTAATAACTATTTTTGATAAACTCATTTTAAGATCTAACCATAGCCTACTGTAATACCCTGATTTAATTTTGTTTCTAGTCAATAGTCCATTCGGGATCAAATCAGATTCCGAATATATTACACTTCAAAACAATCAAATTATATCTGAAGACACAACTCTATACTGCATCACAGAGATCAGCAATCCTTGGAGTTATGTAGATCTAGCTGGAGATAAGACAGTTTTCAATACTACAGTTGATGTCATTACAGGAATCAGCACTCTATCAGTAACCAATGACAATCCAGGACTTTATTCATGTCAGATCGATGATCAGATGTATACTATAGTATTTCTTGATCTAGATAATTATCTTGGTGAGTAAAACCTTTAGTCCAGGTTGCAACTACAAGTATCTCATAACCAGAAAGTATAGAATTGTATTAACCAATCAAATCCCAAGGATTTAATATTATAAATAAAGGAATGACATATTAAAAATAAACCCCTGAGATCTGGGAACGCAGTTAAATCTATTTATCTCAAAATATGCTCAGATTCCTCAAATTTGGACGAAATAAATTCAATTATTTTCAAAAATGTGCTCTATCAAATCATGATGGGAAGACGGAGAAGAGAAATTGGAATATTCATGTAATATAATATTTCACATAGTTTATTTTTCTTTAGGCATATTTGATCAGAGAATTACCAGCATAAAGACAGAGACATCTAGTCCTACTTCAATACTCGTCAGCTGGATTCTGCTCTATAATCAAACAGCAAACTCCAACGAGACATTCTCAGTGTACTACAGTACTGCTGGAGGAGCAGAAGTATTGGCTGGGATCACAAGTTCTTTAAAGTTTAACATCACTAAACTTCTATCAAATGTAGAATATAGAATCAGAATAGAAGTTAATGTTATGTTTTTACTGAAGCAAACATTTTCTCTTCAAACCTTTCATCTAATCTCAATACCTAAAGATCCATCTCCAATGACAACTGAGGTAACTTCCACTTCAAGCACCTTAAATCCAATGATAACTGAGGTAACTTCCACTTCAAGCACCTTAACTCCAATGACAACTGAGGTAACTTCCACTTCAAGCACCTTAACTCCAATGACAACTGAAACCATTTCTACTTCAACCAAGCTACATATATCCTCAAACTTCCAGTTTACTCCTGAAATAAGCTACACAGTGGGAGTTGTATCGATAGTATACATCCTCCTCTTCGCTCTATTCGTCATTTTCGCTTCCATCGTATTTTGCTGCTGTAAAATGACTAAGAAGCGAGGAGATAAACGCAAGAATGAGAATAACCTGCAGGCCATGCAAGCACATGTTAACCCTGTAAATCCTGATAATTCCCTATATGCATCTATTGAAAATGACAAAATCCATTCTTGATTAATCCTGTATACGATCTGAAAATGGAGGAGGCATCCATTAATCCTAATTAGCCCTACTTACTACTTGGAGATGAAAGCTGCGCCCAAGGAGAGCTTAGTTGAGACGCAAGTTTCTTGTGTTGCAAGTAAGAGCCCGTTTTACAACAACATTAGCTAGAATAACTGTATAGGTTCATTACTAGGTTACTACTGTGTGTTTTTGCGTTCAGAAGATATGACTTAAAATATGTACTCATCATCTCTGAATGAAATGTGTAAACTTGTCTGTTAATGATTACTTTATTCTGTTTTTTTAAGCGCAATTTCTGAATCTTCTGTATTCCATATATGATTGTTGATAAACATGATTTATTAAATGCAGCTCTTACTCCCAGACATGCTCTATGCTACAAGTGCTACATATTGGAGCAGGTTGTGGTGACTACTGTAACTCTTTGTGTTTGGGGTTTGTAGATTATTAAAGTTTGCAATATTTAACGGGGTTACTGTTGGCTATGTGATTTGAACTGATAATGAAGTAATAGAAGTTGAGTATGACGATAAACCACAAATAAAATGTAAAATCTAATTATGTGATTTAATTAGTAATGTTTTATCCTTCAATAACCAAACTATCAATAGTAAGTCGTTTTAAAGCTGACACTGATGATGTTTCATTATACTACCCCCTACTTCCCAACTTTCTTATTACTTCTGGTTTCTTCAGGTTGTTTTAGGTGTAGGTTCATGTTTTGTCATGAATTTTTTCTGTAATCGAGATGGCTGATACTTAACTGTGTCAATGTTTTCATTGCAGTCTTGACATATAGCACAATGGATTATCTTGGAGTTAAAAAACATTATGTACTTTTTCCGCTTCCCGGAGTGGTCCGTCTTATCTGAGTTCTACTGTATAATAACCTGACCAGTTTTGGAGGGGTCGACTCTTTGTGTCCGCAGGAGGCACTCTTTGGGAGCCTAGGCTCACATGGATCAATTATAATGTGGTAGATAACATTTCTAAATAGGTCTGTCTTGCTGTTATAGTCGATAATAGTCGATAACGACATTTTCGTCTGAGCTCAGAACTTAATGGAGCCATAGTCAAAATACTCCCACATGGCAAAATTAAGCTTTCTGTTTTCTTCAAATCAATTCGTTATATATATACTACATATATATATATATATATATATATATATATAATATTCATACAGATCCGAAGATATAATATTCGAAATCTACATCACTAAAAACATCATGTCACCCGTTGGAAGCTAATCTCTAGCATTATTTTCAAAATTCATCAAATGGTGTGAAAATATGTATAGAAAGGTGTGAAAATTGTTTTCTATTTTTTGGTGTCAAAATTTCGCTTAGATCTTAGAACTTAATCGTACTTAATCGTAGTCATATCATTTGACGCCTACAGTGGCTACATGCCAATTTTCACATCTCTATGACTTCCCAATTCTTCAATCAATTCGGACAAACACAAAAATAATTCTAACATTTTAATATATAAGATATACGTATATACAAACATTAATTGAGTTTTAATAGTAAGGATATCCCACACTTTTAAGGGTTCCCCGCCCAAAATGACTGAGTAAGCAACCTTGGGATAAATTTGTTTTGATATTTGCCATAGAAAATTGAAAGTCAATATACATAATAACAAACCAATATACTAACTTTGAGTAAGACAAACAAGTTGCAACATTAATTACAATACTACTACTGCAATAAGGATTTATCACGTTTCTATATTCAGAGAAGATACTAAAATGAATCAGATACTGATTATGATAATACTTTCTTTGGTTCTCAAAGCGTTCGCTCAAGGTAAGCGATAATTTGTTTTGACTTTACCCTAAAAACATCACACCGATTTCATATGACCAACCTATGCCAGCGGATGTATTTAATACTAAGATCTAAAAATATATGCAAATTTCTGCGCGCTTAGTACTATTTTGATTTAGATTCACTGTCTGTAGCTGTCTGTAGCTGAAAACCGGATTTTTATACATTCCACATGTCTAATGTAGTATTTCAACAATATTATTTTTCTGCACTATTCATAGCTCCAAGTAGTGGATGTGACCTAATTACGAGTGATGGGAAGTGCTTCAGCTACTTTGCTAGTCCACTAATACTTTGGCTCGATGCTAGAGCTAATTGCCAGACGTGGGGAGGAGATCTGGCAAGCATCGCTTCAGGAGCTGAAGTTGTAGCATTGCGTTTTGCTGGAGGTCCTTTTCCAACTGATTATTGTCACATTGGTCTGAATGACATTGAAACAGAAGGGACTTATGTGTGGAGTGATGGAAGCAACAGTTCCTACAGAAACTGGATTAATTACCGCTTGGATCGCGATTGTGTAACCAGTAATATACACAATTACTACTGGTATGATCATATTTGCTCGGATTTGAACATTCAATGTTATTACTGTGGCAATCTTACTGGTGAGTTACTACACACGCGTTTTATTTATTGAAATAATACTTGTATTCCCTTTTGCTGGTGTTCGAATGTGCTGTGTTGAAATAGAGATTAGAATGAGGATCTTGTAACATTGTATCGTTAAGACAATGCAGCTACTATTTAGAGTATGAATTGCATTGATTCATTGTTTCTGAAACCTCAAAACTTATAAAACTATCTGTGGTTGCAAGATTTGGCATATTAAATATTTCTGATCTGTGTTCGAGTGGAAATTGGAAAAAATCACTTCTGGCTAAAATAAATGTATGATTAGCAGCAGATAAGCGCGTCCTGACTTTATGGTTATTCTAATTCCAGACTAACGAACACATATTCGTTCAGTGCAGTTCCTATTATTCGTCCAGGATCATTCGAAAGAAATATATAAAAAACAAAAAACTCTGAACGAGACCAAAATACAAGTTAGACAAAAGCATCCTTGAAAACATTCAAAAGCCCAACAAAGTCCAACTTTCGGTAGACAAATTTTGACCCCCAATGTCCGAAACTCCATTTCTTGATACAATTCTCTTTGAAATTGTTTAGAATTGGTAGTATTAACTAATTAGAGATATTCTATTCTAATCAATGTCAAGTAGGACTGTATATATGCATAGAAAAAAAATTCCAACTCGGACGATCCATTCAAAGTTATAACCAAATGATCACACAGTACGGACAAAATTTCCCCATTTAGCGATCCGTTGAAATACCATAACTTTAAAACTATAACTGTTAGAGCATTGTTTTGTGATAAGATATCATATAGAATACCTCCATACTTAGCAATCTAAATGTTTCCTATATTCCAGTCAAGGTATCAGGTAGTTACATTTTTGTAATTTTCAATCAGATTTGTTTTCCAAATAGTAACTCTGTTCGGGAGGATCGAATCAGGATTTGAGAGTCTGATAAGCCATGAACACCTGTTCCAAGACACAACTCTGTTCTGCATTACAGAGAACAAGAACACTCCAAGCGTCGTGTGGGAGTATGTGGATCTAGCTGGAGTTAGAACAAACATGACTGTGAATAGCTCACTCAATGTGGACAGAGGAGTGAGTACACTGCGAGTGTACACTGATAGGCCCGGTAACTACTCTTGTTCTGTTAGTCGAGACAATGGAGCTGTTAGCAGAGAATATGTTGCTGTCATGGTAGTGGTATATGGTAAGTGAGTCTTCAATCAATATTTTCTTAAATTCTATTTATGTTGAGCGATTCAACCTAGAAGATCAAAACTGTCGCGCGACGATGAATGTTTCATCTATGAAATGCTTCTAGTCCTCCTCCTAGTCTAAGAGATACGTTATGTCATGATCGGTGAACGTCCATCTGCTCGCTTCTGAAAATTTATTTGGTCAGATTGCGTCAAATTTAGACCATATTTCTTTATGTTAGTTGAAATTTAAGCTTGGATGTAATCTTGGCAAATCTTCTCACTTTTCTCAAAAGTATTACGTATATTAGCCAAACATTTGGGTTTGATTTTATTGGCTAATGTAGATTATACCTAACACAGTGAATATCTTCTCTATTAATACTCATTGGTTTTTATTTATCACAACATATAACGCACTTTAATTGCTGTTAGGTTCTAGAAATATGTTCCAAAAATTCACAAGCGCTTGTGATAAACAGCTAAATGAAGAGTAGCGCTTGTTTAGAACTTTTGATACCTCAATGTTTCAAATGATTTTATCAAATACATTCCGCAGCTGATCCTGTAATAACACTGAACAATGGAACTCCCCAATCATTTTCTCTCCTACCTCCCAACATGAACTCAGCTTCTGTCACTGTTCTGACACAGAATGTAGTTCTGAGTACTAATCTAGCTGGGAGATGGCAGAGACCTGATAACAGCTCTGTAGCATCCAACACTCTTACTTTCTCAACTTTCTATGTCACTCAGGGAGGAGTGTACAAGTTCTATGTTGACAATTCAGATGGACAACAGACACTAGCTATTCAAATCAATATATCAGTTATAGGTACTTATAGATTGTAGAATATTCTTAATTTAAGTAGCACTTTTGAAGACTATTTTTTTTACTGAATCCCTTTCTTAGTTGATCACTTTTTTGGAAAACTTGATTCTTCAACCTACCAAGAACTGCCTGACGATTCAATTCTTGCTCAAGATACAACCCTGTATTGCATTGCTCATGAGGTGAGCATTTCTAACTTGCTTTGGAGCTACATAGATATAGATGGAAACACGTCAAGTCTGAATGTTCTAATCAATTCCACCACAGGACTGAGTTCTCTTCCTATAACCACAAATAATCTTGGCTATTATTCCTGTGCACTCCCGCATCACACTTATACTGCTGGATTACTCCATCTCACAAACTATACAGGTTTTGCAATCTAAAATATTTGAATTTTCTTCAATAACATCTCTAACACTATTTTAATCTAAAATCGATCTGCTTATTATTTAATAATTTTAATTGCTTGCACCCTTGTTGTTTTTCAATCAATGAATATTAAAGTAATATTATATCTCTGTATTTAGTATTAAATCAACTCAGCAATCTAAGCGAGTATACATACACAGTTGGGATAGATGATGCTGATAGAACTTTATTCTGTCAGAGCTCTGATGACGCTATCTCACTGACAAGCATAAAGTGGAGAAGAGTACCAGATAACGAGATTTACCCAAATCCACTTAGCGTTCTTAGCCATGATAGTCTACTTGACACTGGCAACAATCACATGCAATGTATAGACATTGAAAACAATAATTCTATTCTCAGTTTGGGACTAATATTTCAAGGTAAGTGTTAGTGACAATAAATTCTATATTCTTAGAAAGTCTAATGGTGTTAATGGTTTACGAAACTTTTGGTATCATAAAGGTCCACCCTTAATTTCATTGAACCACGGATCTATCCAATCATTTTCTCTGCTACCTCCTAACATGAACTCAGCTTCTGTCACTGTTCTGGCACATAATGTGGTTCTGAGTACTAATCTAGCTGGGAGATGGCAGAGACCTGATAACAGCTCTGTAGCATCCAACACTCTTACCTTCTCAACTTTCTATGTCACTCAGAGAGGAGTGTACAAGTTCTATGTTGACAATTGGGATGGACAACAAACACTAGCTATTCAGTTGAATATCATTGTCATCGGTAAGTATCTAAGATGTATATTATTATCTCTAACAGTTGTCAGTCTTCAAATTGTTGATTTTTCAATTAGTTGATCATCCTTTTGGGAGATTTAATGGAATAAACTACACAATACTTCCAACCAATCACATTCTCGCTCAGAACACAACTCTATACTGCATCACAGAGAACAGCACTCCTTGGAGTTATGTAGATCTAGCTGGAAACAGAACAGTTCTTAACACTACAGTTAATGGAGTCACTGGGATCAGTACTCTAACTGTTACCACTGATAATCCAGGCTACTACTCTTGTCTAGTTGTTGAAGGAGGAGTCAATGAAACATATATCACTGGAGTGTTTGAATTTACTATTCACTACACAGGTAAGCTACAGTAGTTAACCCCTTCATAGAATTTAATGATATAATCCTAAATTTTAACTAATAGTATTCAAATAATTTTATATATTATCTCAGTCAGGTCATTAGTTTAGGAGAGCTAATTAGTGATTATCTCACGAGGATATTCATTACCATGTTTAATAAAGTATTTTCTGTTTAGTTTTCAATACTAGCGACAAAAGAATACATCGCACCTACACCATTACAATAGACAGAGAGGAAATGTTTCTATTCTGCAACAGTTCCAACAGTTCCATCTCATTAACTGAAATAAAGTGGAGAGTAACAGGAAATAATAGAACATTCCCAAACCCACTAATCCCACACAGCAATATGTTGTTACAGAGTGGTACCAGCTATAACATTCAGTGTGTCGATATCAAAACTAACTCCATCATACTCAATACTCAGTATACTGTGCAAGGTAAATTACACATTATCTTCAAATGCACTATTTGGTATCAGTTATAGTAATAGAAATATTGAGGTGTTGGATGCTTTAATATTATTTCAACCCATCTCTAGTCTTTCATATGATTTTGCCAGTTGAGTGAATACAAACACTATAACCTATGTAAATACACTTACAGGCCCTCCTATGGTGACACTGAACAACAGATCTAACCAATCATTTTCTCTCCTACCTCCTAACATGAACTCAGCTTACGTCACTGTTCTGACACAGAATGTAGTTCTGAGTACTAATCTAGCTGGGAGATGGCAGAGACCTGATAGCAGCTCTGTAGAATCCAACACTCTTTCTTTCTCAACTTTCTATGTCACTCAGAGAGGAGTGTACAAGTTCTATGTTGACAATTGGGATGGACAACAGACACTAGCTATTCAGTTGAATATCATTGTCATTGGTAAGTATCTAAGATACAAATTGTTGATTTCAATTAGTGGATCATCCTTATGTAAGATCTAAATTCAATGGTTTACGAGTTATTAGATAATTCATCATTTTGTCCACATTTGGTAATTTGTCAACCATTGATTTTAAACATAGAACATTCCATAAAATTTTTTTCGCATCAACCAATTAACAGCACAGTTCTATCAGAAAACTTCATATTAAACGCACTTAGAAGTGTCTATTAAATGCCCTCTGTAAATCACTAAAATAACTTTTGCAGTGCTAGAGGTAAATTTTAAATTGCATACTATACATATATCAATATTATACTAGATAAAACTATATCTCTTGAAGTGTATAACCAGAATAATAATATTTTTATTTTACAATTAATCTTAATTGATAAAAATGGTTATAAAAGCGGGAAATTTTTGATGTTTGATTGATTTCTAGTGATTCCGTTTCAAGTAAAAATAAATGAATCATTCATTACTGCTAACAATGCAAGCATCTATCAAGACGCTACTCTCTGTTGCATCGCAGAGAACAGGAACACTCCACAAGTGAAATGGAGCTATGTAGATCTAGATGGGAACAGATCAGTTCTTACTACCTCAACTAATGTCACTACAGGAGTTAGTGTTCTGACTGTAACCACTGATAATCCAGGATACTACTCGTGTGAAGTTACTCAAGATAATGGCGTCAGTAGGATATATGGTGTCTGGTTACAAGATCCTTCACTGTTAACAGGTACTGTATCATTAAAATACTCATCCTGTTCTAGGATTGTAGCATCATACCCTCCCTTGAATTCTGAGACTTTAAAAATATAATCTTTATCAATTAACTAATACGTACGAGTAATTCCCTAATTTCCAAAGTTTGGCATCCCTGTCAATATAATTGATGGTAGATGTAAAGGTTCATAGTGGTCCTGACTGAACTTCTACCAAATGCTAATTACTGTGTAATAATTCGGGTTGAAAGCAGGATTCAGTGAATTTAGTTCTCCAAATTGTGCACGTACTCACGAAGCAAGCAAGATTTATACATTATGAAATACCTATATAGTATATACATATGGCAAAAGTAAAACTAACGATTTGAATTTTTAAGATGATGCCGTAGATTTTAGATTAGCATCTATCTCTACAATTTTCGATCTGTAGGAGAAAATCTTAAGCGAGGCAATTTTGGACCATATTTTCTTTCTTGCGAGAATGTGGGCACACTCATTGTGTGGGGCCTTTTGTATGTATATATTTATATGTTCTCTATTCTAGGCCTGACATGCGTAAATGAATATTGCTACTTAGATACAGATATGGATACTTATCCAGATCTACTTTCTTTCTGTCCACAATTTAGCATGTCCTGTAAAGATAATTGTCCTAGCGAATATAATCCTGATCAAAACGACTGTGACAATAACGGCATAGGAGATGTATGTGACAATACGTGTGAACCAGAAACAGACAGTATATTCAAGCTCTACTGGGAGTGCACTAAAGGTGGAGAGATGGTTTTGGTAAACTGTCCTAATGGTACGAACACTGCTAGTCGTATGTGCGAGATTTCCGGGGATTGGAGTATGAATATTGACACCTCTCAATGTGTATCTAATGAATATGGAAGTATTAGTAATGTGACCTCAGTGGAAGGGCTAGAAATTGTGATTCAAGTAAGTACTATGATGCAAACCTTTTCTACTATGCAGTGCTAAATGTGTAGGACCTCCCTAATGTTATGATAACCAAATGCAATTCAGCATATTAGTAGAGAACAAGAAAGCGACGTATTGTTTCTCTAATATCCCCAAGCGCCCACTGGATGTCTCTACAGACACACAGTGTCCGCAAGCCGCGCAGCGCAAACAAGCGAAGCGCGCGGTCTATGGTAAACTTGGGGTTTATGTGAAATACGTCTATGTTTTCGTTATTGAGATCTATAATTGTCTTATTATGAGATATCATGGATCTCTTTTGGGCTCAATGAGACAATGCCTACGTTCTCTGGTGACTTTAGCCATCCCTGAATGTATTTAGACCCACTTAACTCCCCTAAATCCGGGCCTAGATCCTACTCTGATTGTTGCCGGATTAATTCCTGGGACTAGCACATGCGCTCAGTTTGAAGCAGGAAAGTTTTCCAGGGAGCATTACCACCCCTTACCCCCCACCGGTGGTAGAAATAGGCCAATTGCTTTCTCGAATCATATTTCTTCGATTTATATGGGCACTTTTGGGCTTATGTCTGGTATATGCGTCTGCGTTTAGTAGATATTAAGTTGGTATTGTTCATTTTTACACAAGAATGTAGTGATTATATTCATTATCAGAACTAACTAATTTTGTTGATCTTTTAAAAGAACTGGTCTTATCTATGTAAACTAGAGGTTATGTGAAATATGTCTATGTTTTCGATATTGGTATCTACAATTGTCTTATTATGAGAAATCATAAATCTCTTTAGGTACTCAGTGATACAATGCCTACGTTCTCTGGTGACATCATCATCATTGTAGACATTCTGGAGAGCACAGTTGATGCTACTGCTCAATCGAATCAGAGTGAAGTTATCGTCACTAAGACCATACAAGTTATTGATTTTCTGACCAACTCTTCTCAGCTGCAACTCTTAAACCAAACACAACAGAGTTCTGGGGTAGTCCAGAAAATATTGGGTTTGCTTGATGGACAAGCACAAGTTCTCGCAGTTAATCGCACCATGAATGTACGTCTGAACGAATCCCAAAATGTCTTCTTCGAAACTAGAATAATAAAGCAGGATCAAGTTGGAGATGTGGTATTAACTGCAGATAACATACAAAGTGATGGGCAACCGCCACCCAGTGTGAGTATACCGGTTCAGAATATCGCAAAGGGGAATGGAAGCATGAGTGTTGCCGTAGTTGTCTTGAGAAATATTGCAAATTTGATCACATCTTATGCTGGTGAGATTTCATTAGGTACGAGAGGTTTGAAATTGAGTTCTTTCTCAAAGTTTGAGATTATCACTCCAGTTGTATCTGTGCAGATATTTTCTAATGGAAAACTCATGACTACCAATTCTAACAATACGCTTGTCACCTTAAATTTACCATTAGAATTATCTCAGATAATAAACTCAGATAACTTCTATAGACCCACATGTCTTTTCCTCGCTAATGCGACTAGCAACAGTCCACAATGGCGAGACGAAGGAATACGCAAAGTTTCATTGATGGAAGTATCTGCTGATAATGTATTGACGTGCAATTCTGGTCACTCGACAGCTTTTGTTGTTCTAATCGGAATAAACAGCCTGGAGGATCAAACATTTGTACTAAATATCCTCTCTTACTTGGGTTGCTCTGTTTCTATAATCTGTCTAGTGATGAGTATCACAATCTATTTATTATTCGGGCGTAAACTTTTGAAGAAAATCTATCACTTTGCTCATTTCCAACTGTCCTTCTCTTTATTGCTGCTCTACCTAGCCTTTCTGTTTGGCGTGGAGCTCGCCTACGTTGACGTATGGTTCTACATTCCTTGCAAAATGGTGACGGTTCTAATAGAGTATCTCCTGTTAGTCGTGTTCCTATGGATGTTGTTAGAGGGAGTAGTTATCCTTATTATGGTCATATGGCCTTTCCATGTATTTAACTGGAAGCATTTCTTAACTTTCTTTTGCTTCGCTTGGTTGATACCTCTCCTCTATGTAATTCCTTTTATACCCTTTTTTCACAACTTCTACCTTTCCCCGCCTATTTCTAGCAACTTCTCTTTTGGCGCCAATTACTGCTGGCTCCATTCAGATGCAAACACGTACATAATATACTCAGTCACTGTCCCGATAGCTTTGATCATTCTCGTTAATTTGGTCATAATAGCTATCATAATTTTTCGTTATATTCTTCTCGTTGCGAAACAGAGGAGTTTATCTAAATTCCATCGAGTCCAGAATACTGCGTTACGTCTGTTAAGATTGATTCTTGTGTTATTTCCAGTTTTGGGATTTGGCTGGGCATTTGGGTTATTGGCGGTTTACTTCAACCGTGTTGTTTTTGCTTGGATGTTTACGATTTTGTGTAGCTTCCAGGGTTTGAGTATTTTGATATTTGTCCTATTGTTGCGTCGTGATATCCAAAAGTCCATTGTGGAGAAACTCAATCTCAAGTCACACTTCTATACTTTACAGTTCCGTCTTTCTGAACTCTCTAAACAGATAGGTACTAAAGGTAATGTTGATAGCAAGCAAGCTGACATTGACATTCCGAATTCTGAACTTGATTTAGATTCTCCTCCTTCTGTCATCGTAGATGTAAATTGGCGCAGCGAGATGGAAGAACTAAAACTGAAGAATAACTTGTCTCAGAAGTTTTTTGACTTGGTTATGTTTTACGAAAGTATGATTCATGAAGAGTTGGGAAGAAAAGTTGGAGAAGGCAATGTTGAAATGTTTGATGATTGACAATATCTTAAGTAGCAGAAATGAACGAATTCCTTATTTATCTATTTAATAAACTTTTCCCTTAGATACTAAGTAGATAATTTTTGTGATTTTTAAAAATATATTAATCTGCCTAGTTTTCGCAAGTTATTGCCTTTGGGAGAACCAACATGAATTTTTGAGTTTGTTGCCCACTAAATTATTAGTGCAACTCACATTATCTTAAAATTTCCTTTTAGATATAGTAGTGCCTAGAAGTGGATGTGATCTGATCACAGAGAGAGGAGTATGTTTCAGTTATTTCACGAACAGTCCATCTAATTGGAATTGGACAACAGCTCGTAGTAGATGTGCTGTTTGGGGAGGTGACCTAGCTACTATCACCTATAGCAATGAAGATGTATTGTTAGATTCAATAGTGAGTGTTCCTCCACATCCAATTTGGATTGGGTTTAATAATATTGAAACAGAAAGGGATTGGAAGTGGGCTGATGGTGCTAATAGTAATTATACTAATTGGAATGCTAATAGGCCTGATAATCATCTTGGTAATCAAGATTGTACTGAGAAATATTTTATAAACTGGCCTAAATGGGAGGATGACTTATATTAAAATTTGAGAAATTACTTCTGCTGTACTAAATGTAAATTTTAAGATGTATATTATACTACTATATATACAGTTGACTCCGCTTAATAGGGTCACTGGTTAATATGGAAATAACTCTCACACATATAGAAGCTAATACAAATACATTCGGTTAATAGGGTTCTCCGCTTAAGCGAGGCAAAATGTCCTCTGACGATATGACCCTATTTAGCGGAGTCGACTGTATCAATCATTTTGATAAAATACTATCTCTTGAATTATACAAATTAAATAATAATATACATTTTAAATTAACAATCAAAAATGGTTTTAAAAGTGAGAATTGTTTGATGTTTAATTGAATTTTAGTGATCTCGTTTTAAATAAAAATAAATGAATCATTCATTACTGCTAACAATGCAAGCATCTATCAAGACGCTACTCTCTATTGCATCACAGAGAACAGGAACACTCCACAAGTGAATTGGAGTTATGTAGATCTAGATGGGAACAGATCAGTTCTTAGTAGTTCAACTGATGTGTCACTACAGGAGTTAGTGTTCTGACTGTAACCACTGATAATCCAGGCTACTACTCTTGTGAAGTCACTCAACAAGGAGGAGAGGATAAGATCTATGGAATCTGGTAGCATAATCCTTCACTGTTAACAGGTACTGAATCATTAGAATATTCATAGGAACAGGACCAGTGGTTGGAGCCTCAGCCTCCTCCCCTTTGATTCTGAGATATCCTGAGACATAATGCAAAAAATTGAGGAAATTCTTTATAAATCACCTCAATCTAATGTTGAAACTCTTTTTTTCATAAAAATTAGCTAACTTTCATGTACTAGTATAAGTACATACTTCAATGTACCAAACTTGTTTTTCAAACTGACTACTTTTACTTTTGTCTAATAATTGGATCTTTTCTATCATTATGTGTAGTAAGAGTGCTAATGTATAACCAAATAATATGACCAAGACCAGGGATGCCAACTTTGGGAAACATTAACCTATTGATGAGGTAGCAAAATACGATGGAGAGAATGATGATGAAAAGAGTAAAGAGAAGGATGTGTGTTGTTGATACAACTCCCAACGTGATTGCTACTTCAGGAGTAAACTGGAAGTTTGAGGATAGTAGGGGTAGTTCAGTTGAAGTAGAAATTATCATTTTTGGTACTGGATTTAGAGGGAAGTCCGACAATTCGTAACATACAAATCGCAACAACGACGATTCGTACCTACTTGTAAATTATCTAGGAAATAAATGCATTAATGATATATTGGGAACAGGAACACTCCACAAGTGAATTGGAGCAATGCAAATCTAGATGGAGCAGATCAGTTCTCAGTAGCACAACTAATGCCACTTTTCAGGAGTCAGTGCTATGACTGTAACTACTAATAAGCCAGGCTACTACTCGTGTGAAGTCACTCGTGATAATGGAGTCAGTGGATATAGTATGGTGTTCTGATGCAAGACCCTTTGTCATTGACAAACATTATTCAAATATATAGAGTTGAATGCATTTATATGGTGAGCCACAATAAATCCCATGAACGCAGTACAAAATTCTGATCTGAAGCTTCTTGAAAGCCTGTAAGAAGTCCCAGAAAAAGGAAATAGAGTTGATAATGAGAATGACATTCAGGGCTTGTAAGCACATGTTAATCCAGCAATTCCTGAATGTAGCAACTATTGAAAATGTCAACAAACCCGAATTCAATCTATTTCAGACCAATCTTGTATGCACAAATTCCGGAAATGAAAAGAGCATCCAACGAGAGCTTAGTTGAGACATAAATTTGTCTGTCTTTTTGGAATAAAATTTCTGATTTGCTCCTAATTATAACCTCAGATATATTTTTAGAATATTGACTGTAGTTTTTATCAATAAATTAAATTAAATTAAATTGTGTTCTCTACACTTTTACACAATAGCTTGACAGAATACAATATTGTGACTGGAAGAGTAATTATAAACCTTACTCAGTCTTATATTATAGTAAATTGATTGAAAATCCTTCCTTCTCTCACTGTTCCCATAAATTAAGGAAAGAAAGTATAATATTCTGATACTTTACATTAAGTAGGTATACATTAGTACTATACTGCAGTGTTTTGATATATAACATACTTGTAGCTTATACTAATCCTAAAAAAAATGGATCTGATATTGAATGTATTAGTAATATTTTCTCTAACTACTACGGCATTTACTCAAGGTATATTGAATATTTCATGTTCTACACACTTCACTATAGTTGAGTATACATAGTTGTAAAGTAATAATGAATGAACTGTTCTATTTTAGTTCCTAGCAGTGGATGCGATCTGATTACGAATGAAAACAAGTGTTTCAGTTACTTCACAAATTCTGGAATCAATTGGACAGATGCTAGAGTTAATTGTCAGTCATGGGGAGGAGATCTAGCTAGCATAGCTAATGCTGGTGAAAATGTAGCAGTGGATTCCATTAGAAATTCTAGCGCATCTGGATTTTGTTGGATTGGACTTAATGACATTGGAACAGAAGGAACATTTGTGTGGAGTGATGGCAGCAACAGCTCTTATAGGAACTGGAATAGCATTCAACCAGATAATTCAGGGAATGAAGACTGTACTAATTTAGGACCAATTACCTGGAATGATCTACGTTGCAGTTATCTTCTCCCTTGTTATTATTGCAGTTTATTAATTGGTGAGTGAACGGGAACTAGCAAAACCCAGTAACATTGCTAGGTCCAGGCATAGCATTCTATACATAAGGCAATGGCAGTCACTTTTTTTTTTGACCAGGGATTGCTTAGTATATTCAAATTTACATTCATCCTTTATACGTTATATATGATTAATTAAGCATTTTTAGTGACCCCACTCACAAATATGACCATTAATTGTCAAGACACATTTGATCTTTGTAATTATTTTTATTCCGGAGAAAACAAATATAACATAATATAAATATCAAGCTCATATATACAAAATAAACATTAGATTTCGAGAAGTACTAATGAGATGGACTTCTACTTCTTGATGGCAGACTATGGCTTGACTTAGTTTGAGACAGACTTGACTTAGCTTGAGACAGACTTGACTTAGCTTGAAAGACAGACTTGACTTAGCTTGAGAAACAGACTTGACTTAGCTTGAAAGACAGACTTGACTTAGCTTGAGAAACAGACTTGACTTAGCTTGAAAGACAGACTTGACTTAGCTTGAAAGACAGACTTGACTTAGCTTGAGAGACAGACTTGACTTAGCTTGAAAGACAGACTTGACTTAGCTTGAGAAACAGACTTGACTTAGCTTGAGAGACAGACTTGACTTAGCTTGAGAGACAGACTTGACTTAGCTTGAAAAACAGACTTGACTTAGCTTGAGAGACAGACTTGACTTAGCTTGAGAGACAGACTTGACTTAGCTTGAGAGACAGACTTGACTTAGCTTGAGAGACAGACTTGACTTAACTTGAGAGACAGACTTGACTTAGCTTGAAAGACAGACTTGACTTAGCTTGAGAGACAGACTTGACTTAGCTTGAGAGACAGACTTGACTTAGCTTGAAAGACAGACTTGACTTAGCTTGAGAGACAGACTTGACTTAGCTTGAGAGACAGACTTGACTTAGCTTGAGAGACAGACTTGACTTAGCTTGAGAGACAGACTTGACTTAGCTTGAAAAACAGACTTGACTTAGCTTGAGAGACAGACTTGACTTAGCTTGAGAGACAGACTTGACTTAGCTTGAGAGACAGACTTGACTTAGCTTGAAAGACAGACTTGACTTAGCTTGAGAAACAGACTTGACTTAGCTTGAAAGACAGACTTGACTTAGCTTGAGAGACAGACTTGACTTAGCTTGAGAGACAGACTTGACTTAGCTTGAAAGACAGACTTGACTTAGCTTGAGGATAGACTTAACTTAGCTTGAGACAGACTTGACTTAGCTTGAGAGACAGACTTGACTTAGCTTGAGACAGACTTGACTTAGCTTGAGGATAGACTTAACTTAGCTTGAGACAGACTTGACATAGTTTGAGAGACAGACTTGACCTGAGACGTCATAAGGGAACAATGTACTTCTACGAGTAATAAGGAACAATCACACGCTCTGGCCTTCCAATAGGCTATAGTTACACATTTCGGACCTTTACAGCATGATGAAGTTGACTAAATAAACAAATAATATTATTAAATTATGTAGTTCTTAAATTTAGCAAGTTTAGTTTACTATTATCATTTTCTCAATACTACGGTAGTGCATTATATAGAGGTCTTAACTTTATTAGATAATGAACAGCTGAATACAGTGAAAAAAGCTTTGGAAGAATGTCAAACCGTGACGTACTGCATGTGCAAAATGCCTCAAAGTATACAATGTTCTAATTCCAGAGTAGTACATGCCAAATGAATAAGAATAGTATGGGAAGAGCCAGAATAAAGTTTTTAAATTTCTGCTAAAAGGGTGCAGATACATCGTCGTTAAAATGACTATTCTTCTCTACCCAATTCACATTGAACATTCTCCAAACATCATTGATGAATTTCAAGAACTCAACAGTTTGGTTCTCACAATGTTTTTTCCATGTTATAAGCTTACTGTTCGATATAAGTTGACTCATGGGAAACCTTAAGGGCCAAATTAATATTTTTCCTTTCCAAGCTGATAGCCAGCAAGCTTTCGTTGTTAATTTGGGGCACTTCTAAATAAATTGCATTTATTCAAATTAAATAAGGTTCTTATACACATGGTTTTGGAGTAACGAGGATTGCATTCACTAAATTGGGGGAAGGTAAACACTATTTTTTCAAATTCAGTCTATTGTTTCTAACAAACTTGAGTATATGCATGATTCTAGAATAATTACATTACTTAAGTCTTAAGAAACTACTCTCCTTTGGAATCTTGTGTTTGTTGTTTTAGTAGTCATCACTCGATATCATGGCTCGATATCATTTTCACGAAGAGCAGCATCTTTTGGTAAATAAAAAAAACTTCATGGAGTGTTCTACTCCTCTGTAATTGGAAGTAAAGCCAGGCGCGACACAAGACATCTCGTCCAAATATTGACTCATGCAATTAGTGTTGTCAAATGAGGCATTACAAATGAGTAATAGAAATGATATACAATAAAACAATACGTAAGTGTAATACACTAGTGTTGTATGCGAAGTAAATATAAATATTGTGGTTACATAATATTTTCAAAATGAATATTTAATCAACCATGAACACAAAATATGTAATAATTATATAGTTGATAATAACAGCATTAATTTAGCGGTTTTAGGATTAAATATACTAAGCAATCCATGGTACTAATTTTTTGGTGACTGCCATTGCCTTATGTATAGAATGCTATGGTCCAGGTTTTGATAATATTTGTCTCTGCCTGGAAAATCGAACGTACTAATATCGTTAAAATGCTATGAAATAATAGTTATTGACTTGATATAAGTGCAGCATAAGCAATACTACTTATACTTATTTCAAATTCCTAGAGTATGCATTATATTTATATTTTAAAGTTTAAAGGTGTCTAGAATTGGGCTGATGGCACTAATAGTAGCTATACTAATTGGAATGCTAATAGGGCTGATAATTATCTTGGTAATCAAGATTGTGTGGAGAAAAATTTTATGTACAGCCCTAAATGGGAGGATGACTGTTGTTGTAATTCGAGAAATTACTTCTGCAGTGCTAAAGGTAAATTTTGAAATGTCTATTATACATATATCAATAATATAAATGAAATACTATCTCTTGAAGTGTAGAACCCATATAATAATATACATTTTTATTTATCAATTAATAATAATCTTGATAGATAAAAATGGTTATAAAAGTGAGAATTGTTTGATGTCTAATTGATTTCTAGTGATTCCGTTTCAAATAAAAATAAATGAATCATTCATTACTGCTAACAATGCAAGCATCTTTCAAGACGCTACTCTCTATTGCATCACAGAGAACAGGAACACTCCACAAGTGAAATGGAGCTATGTAGATCTAGATGGGAACAGATCAGTCCTCAGTAGCTCAACTGATGTCACTACAGGAGTTAGCGTTCTGACTGTAACCACTGATAATCCAGGCTACTACTCGTGTGAAGTCACTCAACAAGGAGTCAGTAAGATCTATGGAATCTTGTTAAATGATCCTTCACTGTTAACAGGTACTGTATCATTAGAATATTCATAGGAACAGGACCCGGGGCTGGACTCTCAGCCTCCTTCATGTATTCTAAGATATCCTGAGACATAATGCAAAATATGGATATTCCCGTAATCCCTCTAGAAGTGCCATTACAGTACACCCTCGCTAATTCGAACACTTCATTCTTACAGTCCGAGCACCCAAAAAATAATTTTATTTGCCTTTATGCTTTGAATCAACGTTTATAACATTGTATCTTTCAATAAGTTTGAGAATCCTCGTTAAAAAAGCGATCGTAACAAAGTAATATCCTAATTTTCTAACAATAAGAATTTATTGCTGTTATTACCTCTCTAAATTAGTGATATTTCACCAATCGGAACAAATTCACTAATCCAAACGATTTTGTATGATCAAATCTTTCATAAAGCATTATTAGTTTTTTTTCTCTTTAGTACCAGTGAATACATCCACCTACACTTACACAGTGGGAATAGACAGAACAGATATTCAACTTCTCTGTCAGATTGAATCTTACTCACTTCAGAGCTTCAGATGGAAAAGATTCAACTCAACAATTCTAAACTCAAATCCACTCAATATTAGTAATGAGCTGCTCAGTTTAGGTAACAGTCAAGAGTTGCAGTGTATTGATACAGATACTGGAAACTTGATTTCACACATAGAACTTGTAATTCAAGGTAAATTATTCCATATTCTCCTTTCAATAAGTAGTATGAAACTCTCATTAGAATACAAACCGTGGAATTATTAAAACTGTATGCCATACACCAAATTCTTCATTAGTTGAAAATTTACACAATATAAAGAGTGTTCTAAGTATCAAGTTATGTTCCAATCAAGTTCACTTGATTTCTCAGGATTATCTAGATCAGGAGTCTTCAACCTGCTGCTCGTCCATACTAGAACATCTCATGTAAAATAGCTGTACTAAAATCCTAAAGTTAAATATTCAAAAATATTATTAGCTTAATTTAATGAATCCATTCCTAAGAAGCACATTGGTTTTGTTAAATCTTTCCTCAATCTTTACTAACTATTTTATATGTACTGTATTTTGAACTCAAGGTCCTCCCATAATAACGCTCATCACCGGATCTATCCAATCATTTTCTCTCCTACCTCCTAATATGAACTCAGCTTCTGTCACTGTTCTGGCACATAATGTAGTTCTGAGTACTAATCTAGCTGGGAGATGGCAGAGACCTGATAACAGCTCTGTAGCATCCAACACTCTTACCTTCTCTACTTTCTATGTCACTCTGGGAGGAGTGTACAAGTTCTATGTTGACAATTGGGATGGACAGCAGACACTAGCTATCCAATTGAATATCTCAGTAATGCTAGGTAAGTCGAATTTTTATGATACAAAGCACTAAACCAGTGGTTCCCAACCTGGGGTCCATGGACCCCTTAGTGGTCCACAGAAGATGTCAGGGGGTCCACAGGATTCGAAATTTTGTATTACGGTTAATAGGAGGGGGTCCACAGAATATAGGAAAATTGCTATAAGGGGTCCACAGTCAAAAAAGGTAGAAAAACGCTGCACTAAACCGTATCAACTGTAATAGTACAAGATGAAAGTTATTCTGAAGAGGCAATGCTGTTCAGAATTTAAGTCTTAATCGGGACCTAGAAAGCGATCAAGAAACAACGTGATTACTTCTCGATTTGGTTTATTTCTAGGATCAAATGAAACAACACATCCTAGTACAACAGCAACTATCACGAACCTAACTCCCCAGATCACATTCCCAGACACAAACTTAACGAGAATATTAAATGGAACTGGCGTTGTTATTGGCAGTATTGAATGCGTTGCTACTGGAGTACCGCTACCAGACATATACTGGACAAGAGATTTCACGTCGAAATTCATCGATTCGCCAATACTTCAAGTCAACATCACAGATCTAGCAAACGATGGAGATAAAATATTATATTGCGTTGCAGAGAATGTAGCGGGGAGAGATGTTGCATCTGTCACTTATGAACTCGAATTAACCGTTGAAACCATTCAGGAAAATTTAGAAGAAATCAGCGATGAGTTGAATAGTGTAGAATCCATTTCTGATGAGAGATCTGGACAAACTGCAGATCTTGCTAAGGTTGTTATTGATGCTGTTAACAGTGATGGTGGAATCACGAGTGAAAATAAGAGTATGATATTAGTGGATGCTGCAATAGTGACAGAATTGATCATTAATAAGACGAACGGGACATTCAGTAGCGAGACAGCTGAAAAGATCACTGGGCTGTTGAGTAGTATCGTGAATGGGAGTTCATTCTTGCAAGAATCAGACCCGATGAATATGATGCAGGTACTTAACTCTATTTATGCCTATTAATTTTTCTATTCTACAAGTACAATCGCCTAAAGATATATTTTCATCATTTTCGTCCTTAATCATTATAAAAAAGGTGATCATTATGTCACAATTCCATGATTATTCGACGAAATAATTATCGCTAGGAAAAGGTTTCTACTTTTGTTTTTTTTTTGTTAAATGCTAAAATGTATCCATCGAATTTGCTGTGTGTTCACAATAACTTGTCAATTCGTTTCTCTAGCAACAATCAGAACAAACCATTTCAACCATACCTACAGCATTGGCTTTAACGTTAAATACACTGGAGAGGTTTTCACAGCGACTCAGCGAGGACTTAACGGAAAGTAGAGAAGTTGACACTGTTAGAACGGTAGAGTCACAATTGATCACAATTATAGTACAAAACGTTGCTCTAAACAGTAGCGGTGATGATAGTGATACAAAAGCAGAAATTGTTCTCCCGAAGAAGAGTTCTGAAGATGTGCAGTATTCAGTTATGGTAACACTCCCAACAAATCTTGCTTTCGATCTATCAACAGATGGAATAAGTCTAGCGGTAAGTCAATACCATAGCGAGGGTTTGTATTGAGCAAAATTAACGTAACCAATTGAATTAACAGATATTTAAAGCTAAAATCATGGATACTTGGAAATATGTAATTCCAAATATATATATGACAAATTTTTGCATTGTTGACTCTCATTAATTCACTAGAAAGTATCGTTTAGTAATTTGGTTTTCAGATATTAATAGATCATAGAATAGTTTTAAATTGTCAAAACAGTGGCAAAGTCAGGTGATATTATTCAATCAGTCAGTTCAGCGATAAGAACTGTATAGCAAATTCAGGAATTGCGTTAATATTCTACCAACATACTTTTTCAAGATCGCTACTTCGATTACTAAAAGAATTGTGATTAACAACTCAGAATCCAAAGATGAAAATGGATTCGGGCAGTCTACTCAAGGTAGTGATATTCTGACAATCGCTTTAGAAGGACAGTTTGGAATCATTGAATTAACTGAAAATGTAAGTTTTACTGAACCAAAATTAATTATTTAATACGCATGATATTTCACCAAATCTGGTATCAGTGAACTCCGGTTAAAAGAAAGAAATCCTAGAGAAGAAAGCAATTCAAGAGTTGATCTGTCTTTGAAGTGCTATTTACAACTTGGCTCACATTTTTGTATCCTAATAATTTTTGCTATTAGCTTTCCAAATAAGTAAAAGTGAGCTGAGCATTTCTCCCGCGAATCAATTAAAGTATCATAGAATGATGTGAATGTACAATTAATACTTAACTTTATTTATCTCATCTTTAGGCTACACTCTCATTCGATGTATATTCTAGGAAACCTTCTCTAAGTACTTGTGTGTTCTTGGATGGGACAAATTGGGTCAGTAACGGTCTGGACACAGAACAAAAGAATCAAAATTTCACAAACTGTATAACTTCCCACTTCACAAGTTTCGCAGTGTTCGTTACTCCTCACGAAATTGAGAAAAGTCCTGGTGAATCAATTGCACTTTCTGTCATTAGTTATATGTTCGTTGGCATCTCGTTCATCTCACTCTTAATATCTCTCATCTTATTCATCGTAGTAAGAAAACCATTTTTTAAAGTGGAGACTAACATTGTTTACTTCAACTATTGCCTATCTATGCTTCTCGCCACTGGACTGTTCATGCTTGGTATTCAAGTTGGTACATATAACATTGTGCTATGTAAGATCATTGCATTCCTACTCCACTACTCATGGCTGGCAGTGTTTACCTGGACCCTTTGCATTGGAATTCTCATCCTGCATAAGATCGTTATTGGTGAGTGTAAATAATTTCTGGTTTTGAATTTGTATAACTTTTCTAACTCCACCATCTATTTCATTTGCTCCCCAATTTTAAGGAACATTATTCCAAATGGAACAAGTGAAACCATTAATATTCAATGGAATTTATGTTTATTTTCTATAATCTTTTGGATAATATACAATTTTTGAAAATATTTTTTCTAATTTAGGTGTATTATCTACAAGGAAAATATATAGGTATCTCATGCTTTTCGGTTGGATAGTCCCTCTTCTCATTCCAATCATCACCATAGCTGTTGCAAGAGATTATTACGTGGATGCCAGCAAGCATTGTTTCCTCAACGTCATAGGAGGCGTCATTTGGGCTTTCATTGCACCCATTTGCACCATGATCTTGATTAATACCATCTTCTTGATAATTTCGATCATCCAAATCATCCAAACTAGATATGTCGCTATAAAGGATGATACTCGAAGGATCGTTAAGGATGCACTGATCACTGGGTTGGTGCTAACGCCTGTGCTTGGATTGCCTTGGTTGATTCTAATCTTCAACGTTGCAATCCAGCATTCCGTTCTTGAGTGGGTTTTCATCATCGTCAATGGCCTGATGGGGCTAGTCTTCCTCCTCGTAGTTGTCCTCAGGAATAAAGAAGTGTTGGCAGTTTTCAAGAAAAAGGAGAAATACACAATTCCAAATGTACAAATAATTCCTAAACATAACACCTCAAGCTCTGCCACTATGGGTTCCATGATCTGCAGCCGATTCAAGAAAAATACTCCAGAGGGACAATTCGCTAAGGAATCCCAACTGAAGTGGTGTGGTACAATTGGTAAGTTATTTCCTATAAAACTAATACATACTTGTTGATTAGTCAGAGTATTGTATAACTGCATCAGTGATATAGAAATAGTTTTTAATTTTTGGCTGTGTGTAAGAGCTGACATTCACAAAGTGATTTGAATTGAACATACATTAGATTATGTCCTGGAATAACGTCTTTATGCTGGTGATACTTTGATCATATAAACCTGAAAAAGAGTGGCAACTTTTTAATTAAAAAATGAACTTCCTGGAATAACCTGGTCACAGCCTACTACTCATACGTCCAGAATCCAGCTGACGAGTATTGAAGTAGGACTAGATGTCTCTGTCTTTATGCTGGTGATACTTTGATCATATAAACCTGAAAAAGAGTGGCAACTTTTTAATTAAAAAATGAACTTCCTGGAATAACCTGGTAACAGCCTACTACTCATACGTCCTAAGGATAACTTTCTCATTATAAATTATTTTTCCTAAAATTTAATCTTTTTAGAATTGAAATCAGTGACTAGATCTTCTAATAATGTTGAAGAAAACATCTATGAAGTAGACTCTGATGTGAAAGAGACGTTTAATACTTCTGGACATGGAAAGAAAGTTCAAAGTACTTTGGTTCTTGAAAACACTGCAATAACTGGCGCTAAATTGGAAGATGTTCCAATCCACAAGAACATATCTTTAGTGGAGATGGCGGGTGAAGTGCACACCAATCCAATGTATCTTCAAACTCCAGTTAGTGCTCTGAGTGAAACGAATGAAATTTACTCTGACATTGCAGATGTGACTGAATCGGACACTCAATGACCATTTTAGACAGATGATGAGGAAATTGTGTATGAATCACCTCAATCTGTTGTTGAAACTCTTTTTTCAGAAAAATTAACTAACTTTCATGTAAAAGTACATACTTCAATGTGCCAAACTTTTTTTTTTCTAACTGGCTACTTTTACTTTTGTCCCATGATTGGATATTTTTGTATTATTGTGTGTAGTAAGAATACTAATGTATAACCTGTCTTAACCTCACTCAACTCGTATAAAGTTGAATATGCAATACGATTTGTCAAGGATTTTTACTGTAGCGTATTTCGCATGCACCATGTACATCATTTACAGCTTCAATCTTACAATAGGAAACTTGCACTTACTCCACTTTATGATAGTTTTGTATGTATGCCTACTACTTTTGTAATAATATGATCAAACTTGACAATTCACAATTTATACATTACTTCAACCTATTAGGATACATGTATCAGGTTACATACAAATAATATAACCAGAACCAGGGACGCCAACTTTGGGAATCATTTGCCAATTGATGAGGCTTCTCACTATGGGTGAGTTGTTTAAAATAAATTGGAATGCTCATCAAAATGTTCGCAAATTCTTGCGTTGCTAAGGAAATATATTTTGACTACTTGGTCAATAATTATATCCCGAAAACTTCTTTGCTGTATATTTCTTATTGGTAAAACTTTGCATCTGGCAACAACTAAAATATTTACACCTTAGACAAAAAGCGTTGAATTGTAATAACCAATAAGGATCTAGACATAACCCTTTAATTTGTATATTATATACATATATACATATGTAGTTGCAATGGAGAATCTTTGAGAGAGTAAATATAATTTAATTACATTGGGTCAAAATAGAGACTAAATCCTAAACATACTACATCAATAACTACAATGAGAAGAAAATGTGTACATAGTTAGAAATTTCTTTCGACATAAATTCACATAAACTTAATCCTCACAGATTTGAATTAGTTTTTCTTAAGACACATTCAGTAACAGCCAATTAGCTTACACGTCTATTTTATAGAATTTTCTTTTGAGAAAGTCTCTCCAATACCCACATAAGAATTTTGCGTCTCAACAAAGCTCTCCTTGGGTGTCACGTCTATATCCATATATATAGAATCAGATTCGAGTTGGTTGGCGTGTTCATTAGCTTCATACAACTCAAGATCAGCACTTGCTTGATTAGCATGTGCTTGCAGGGTCTGCACAGTTTTCTGATCATCAACTCTATCTTCTCTTTCCTTGGACTTCCTACAGTAGCAAAATACAACAGAGAGAATTATGACGAATAGAGTGAAGAGAAGGATGTATATTATTGATACAACTACCACTGTGTAAGCTATCTCAGAAGTAAACTGGGAGTTTGAGGATATAGGGAGTTCGGTTGTCATTGGAGTTAGTGATGTATTTGTGATCGGTGTTAAGGTGCTTGGGGTGGATGTTACCTCAGTTGTCAATGGAGATGGACAATTCGGTATCGTGATTAGATGGAATGTTTGAAGATAAAAGGTTTGTATCAGTGAATACTCTAGATTAACTTCTATTCTGATTGGATATTCTACATTTGGTAGTAGTCCAGTTATGTTGTAAAATAGAGAAGTTGTGATCCCAGCCAATACTTCTACTCCAGCAGTATTGTAGTACACTGAGAATGTCTCGTTGGAGTTTGCTGACTGATTATAGAGCAGAATCCAGCTGACGAGTATTGAAGTAGGACTAGATGTCTCTGTCTTTATGCTGGTGATACTTTGATCATATAAACCTAGAGAAGAATGGCAAACTTTTAAATAAAAAAAGGACTATTTTTAATGAATCTAAGGAGATTGACTGATTGCTATGCAATATTGAAAAACAGTTGATTAGAGAACATGAGAGTTGCCAAAGATTTTTCCATGAGCTATTATCTTCAATTGATCAAACTACAAATTGCCCGTAAAGGCACAACCAATCTTGACTTATAGCCTCCCGGAGACAATGTAATTATAATGTCATTGGTGCATTGGGATGGTAAGGCCAAATGAGAAAGAAAATCTGACACCAGATCAGATACAAAATATTCAGATTAAAATTATTGACTTTACCCAATTGTCAACATAGAACTTGTAGACTCCTCCCTGAGTGACATAGAAAGTTGAGAAGGTAAGAGTGTTGGATGCTACAGAGATGTTATCAGGTCTCTGCCATCTCCCAGCTAGATTAGTACTCAGAACTACATTCTGTGTCCGAACAGTAACAGAAGCTGAGTTCATGTTAGGAGGTAGGAGAGAAAATGGTTGGATAGATCCACTGTTCAGTGTTATTAAAGGAGGACCTGAGAAAAGAAATAAAGCGGAGATTAATTAGATGCACTGATTTTGTCCAATTCCTATCAAACAATTATATTAAACTTCGGTTGTGATATTAAATCCCACAATTTCATTGGTCATCACCTTTTGTCACGTTCACCCAATCAGATTTCAAGTTTAGAGAGTGATTATAACTAGCCTAAATGTTTGTGTAAGATCAAATCCCTATTGGTTAATAATTCCAGTCAGTTCTAATGTCATATTCCTGGATTCTGATTAGATACTACAATTTGAGCAGACGGACGTTACATGCATCTATATATAAACTAGGAGCTGCACTAGCACAAAAAATACCTTGCACAGTATATTATGTTAATAAATTGAGCCTAAATATATATATCCCATTACATTTTTATTCCACTATAGCCCGAGATTTTCTTTTCCGTAGGTAACAACAATAGCTGTAAATATATCTGTTATTTGAGCATCTAGGATTTAAAGGATTTTCTGGGGGTTCTGGGGGTAAGCCTCTTGACCCCCCAGGTTTTATTCTATCTTACTTGGCGCCGATGTGTGGATGTTATCTCAGGGGAATCTGAGCTAAGAAATAAAGCGACATAGAGGGAGTGCTCCTACCAGACATGAGGGTCATTACATAAGTAGTTAATGACACAATGTGGTCGAAACAGCGCAGCCCAAGCAAACTTGTACTGAGTAATGAAACTGTACATTTTGATCATAATTTATCTAAAACTTTTATCAGTAAAACAATCTAATAAACAAAACAATCTAAAATCAATACAAATAAATTCACACAAACTTATTTCTCACAGTTTTGATTAGTTTTTCAAGAAGACACACTAAGTAACAGCCAATTAGCTTACACGTTTATTTTAAAGGATTTTCTTTTGAGAAAGTCTCTCCAATACCCACATAAGAATTTTGCGTCGTCTCAACTATGCTCTCCTTGGGTGTCACGTCTATATCCATATATATAGAATCGGATTCGAGTTGGTTGGCGTGTTCATTAGCTTCATACAACTCAAGATCAGCACTTGCTTGATTAGCATGTGCTTGCAGGGTCTGCACAGTTTTCTGATCATCAACTCTATCTTCTCTTTCCTTGGACTTCCTACAGTAGCAAAATACAACAGAGAGAATAATGATGAATAGAGTGAAGAGAAGGATGTATATTATTGATACAACTACCACTGTGTAAGCTATCTCAGAAGTAAACTGAGAGTTTGAGGATATAGGGAGTTCGGTTGTCATTGGAGTTAGTGATGTATTTGTGATCGGTGGTAAGGTGGTTGTGGTTGATGTTACCTCAGTTGTCAATGGAGATGGACAATTCGGTATCGTGATCAGATGGAATGTTTGAAGATAAAAGGTTTGTATCAGTGAATACTCTAGATTAACTTCTATTCTGATTGGATATTCTACATTTGGTAGTAGTCCAGTTATGTTGTAAAATAGAGAAGTTGTGATCCCAGCCAATACTTCTACTCCAGCAGTACTGTAGTACACTGATAATGTCTCGTCGGAGTTTGCTGACTGATTATAGAGCAGAATCCAGCTGACGAGTATTGAAGTAGGACTAGATGTCTCTGTCTTTATGCTGGTGATACTTTGATCATATAAACCTGAAGAAGAGTGGCAACTTTTTAATTAAAAAAACTTTTTTTCGATGAATCTTAGGAGATTGACTGATGACTATACAATATTGAAAACAAATCATTAGAGATCATGGGCATAGGGTTTACCAATAATTTTTCATAGGCTATTATCTTCAATTGATCAAATTACAATTTGCCCGTAAAGGCCCTAAAAATCTTGACTAATAGCCCCCTGGAGACAATGTGATTATAATGTCATTGGTGCATTAAGTTGGCAAGCTCAAGAAAGAAAACCTGACACCAGATCAGATACAAAATATTCAGATTAAAATTATTGACATTACTGACCTTCCAATGCGATGTTAATCTGAATAGCTAGTGTTTGTTGCCCATCCCAATTGTCAACATAGAACTTGTACACTCCTCCCTGAACGACATAGAAAGTTGAGAAGGTAAGAGTGTTGGATGCTACAGAGCTGTTATCAGGTCTCTGCCATCTCCCAGCTAGATTAGTACTCAAAACTACATTCTGTGTCCGTACAGTGACAGAAGCTGAGTTCATGTTAGGAGGTAAGAGAGAAAATGATTGGATAGATCCACTGTTCAGTGTTATCATAGGAGGACCTGAGAAAAGATATATTTAGCGGCGATTAGTTAGATGCACTGAGTTTTGTCCAATTCCTATCAAACAATTATATTAAACTTCGGCTGTGATATTAAGATCCCGAAGTTCCATTGGTCAGCACCAAATCAGATTTCAAGTTTAGAGAGTGATTATAACTAGCTATATGTTAGAGTAAGGTCAAATCTCATATTCCTGGATTCTGATTAGATACCATACTTACCAACACTCCTGGGATCCCTAGATTATCTAGGGAAATGAATTAATTGAGTAATTTTATGTTCCTCATTATTTAGCAAGTCTTCAGGGATCCTGGAAATTTTCCTGGACTCACGAATTTCGAACGCGTAAGATAGCATTATATACGATGTACCTTTCTTTAAATACAGTGGTGTTCGCTTAATAGCAAGTCGATTTTAGCTCGAAATTTGCTTGCTAATAAGCGAACTTGCTAATAGAGAAACGAAATTAACATAATAAGCACGCTTGAGACCTGAAAATGACTTGCTAATAGACGAATATTACTATTAGAGCAATTGCTAATAACCAAACACCACAGTAGTTTACTTGTCCTTTTCGAAATCTTTAATTACATATATTCGGCCTTTATTTAAAATCCAGGAAATTCCCTGGATATCCTGGGATTTCCCTGGATCACGAAATTCGAAATTTAATCTGTCTATTTATTCATGCTAATTTTGTCATTAAAATTAAAAATATAATAACATCCAGGGATTTAACATGGAATCCAGGGATTCCAATCCCAAAATCCAGGGACATTTTCAAGAGGTGTTGGTAAGTATGAGATATTACGATTTGAGCAGACGGACGTTACATGCCTCTATATATAAACTAGGAGCTGCACTAGCACAAAAAAAATACCTTGCACAGTGTATTGAGTACTGAGTATGATGAAGTTAGTTCTGATATCGACACACTGAATGTTATAGCTGGTACCACTCTGTAACAGCATATTGCTGTGTGGGATCAGAGGGTTTGGGAATGTTCCATTATTTCCTGTTACTCTCCACTTTATGTCAGTTAATGAGATGGAACTGTTGGAACTGTTACAGAATAGAAACACTTCCTCTCTGTCTATTCCAATCGTGTAGACACGATTCTCTGTATTACCACCAGGGATAAATACTAGATAAATAGAAATATTAAAATAGTTCCAATCCATGAGTTTAAACGTAGCTTCAGTCAAGACAATAAGACGAGTTAAGTTCTGACTAATCAATGAATGTGAATTTTCTTCTGACGAAATTTGATAGAAATAACTGACATAGTATCTCCACGGCACTCCCAACCAAAAATTGCTAATTCCCCCTGTGGTTAGATGCTATTTTAACTTACATGTAAAGCTTGGATTATTAAAAATACCAACAGTATATGTTTCGTCAAGGCCTCCACTCTGAATAACTTGACATGAATAATAGCCTGGATTATCAGTGGTCACTGATAGAGTAGTGAGCCCTATAGCAGCATTAATAACTGTAGTGTTAAGAACTGTTCTGATTCCAGTTAGATCTACATAGCTCCAAGGAGTGCTGTTCTCTGTGATGCAGTATAGAGTTGTGTTCTGAGAGAAAATGTGATTGGTTGGTAGTTCTTCGGTGTAGATTACATTGTTGATTCTCCCAAAGGCACAAACTAGAGGAATATATGCAGATAAATATTTATTTAAATATAGTACATACCACTTCACTCACCACTTAATAAACTGCAATAATAACAAAGGAGATTAGAATTGCAGGGCAGGTCATTCCAGGTAATTGGATTTAAATTAACACAGTTTTCATCTCCGAATGTATTATCGGGTTGATTACTAATCCAGTTCCTATAAGAGCTGTTGATACCATCGCTCCATACAAATGTTCCTTCTGTTTCAATGTCATTAAGTCCAATCCAACAACCTCCAGGTTCACCAGTATTTCTAATATAATCCAGTGCTGCATTTTCACCAGCATTAGCTATGCTAGCTAGATCTCCTCCCCATGACTGACAATTAACTCCAGCATCTGCCCAATTGATTCCAGAATGAGAGAAGTAACTGAAACACTTGTTTTCATTCGTAATCAGATTGCATCCACTGCTAGGGACTAAAAATAGAATGGACAGACATATCATCACGTCTAGTTAGTAAATATAAATAGTTTGTAGATATTCATTAACAACAAACCTTACAATTTTGCATCAATTTACGGTTATTTAGTATCCGCAGCCGCAATTGATATCTAATAAAATATGCATCAACCAAGTATTGATCTATTTTCACGGGAATTTCCTAAACTTATATTTCTATTTAATTAAAATCAATTGTTGTATGTGTTTTTTGTGTTTGTCCAGACGTCTGGAACAACTGGCAAGGTTTAGAAATGTTGTTTTGGTGTACAAGAAGAATCTATATGCGCTGAAACATTTTCACCCAGAAAATGGCACTTTTATATTTGACTAATCAGTGTCGGGTATTTTAAGCAATAGGATGTGTTCTTTTGAGAGTATATGAAACCTGAATACAAACATTTTCAAGTGTGGTTATGGGAAGATAAACAATATTTATAGAATATATTAATAAGATGTTCTAATATTAATTTATGTGATGAAGATATTCACTCACCATTTAATCCTGGCAATAACATTTCCGCTGTGTAAGTTAAATTCTCTCCATTCCGAGTGACTTGGCAAGAGTAAATACCTGGATTATCATTGGTTAACTCCAGAAAACTAACTCCAGTAGTAGCACTCGTTGCACTAATGGGAAAGGATCTGATTCCATCTAGATCTACATAACTCCAAGTAACCTGTGGAGTGTTCCTATTCTCTGTGACACAGTATAGAGTTGTGTTTTGTGAGAGAATCGTGTTATTGTTCAGTTCTTCAAAGGTAGAAGCGTCTACAATTCTCCCAAATACGTTTACTAAAAGAAATTTCGTAAGACACAAAAATAAATATTAGCATGTTCGTAGATTTTTAATTGTATTGTGGATTTGTATCCTTGCTCTATACAGTGCTGCGCTCCGACAATTTAAGAACCAGGCAGGACTCTCATTGATATTTTCAGGACGGTCGAAAGCGGTTCAGATCGTACGATTAATCTTGAAGCGTCCGAACCAACCTTTATTCTGTGCGTCTATTGAAAAATCTTATCAGATGAACTAATTTCCATCAATCACAAATTCCTCATTGATCTATCATAATACTACCGGGAATTTACATTATTATCAAATATTTAGGCACACTCACCATTTAGTAAACTGCAATAATGACAAAACATAACTGCAGGGTAGGTCATTCCAGGTGAAAATTGGATATATATTACCACAGTCTTCATTCCCTCCGTCATTATTTGGTTCACCACTAGCCCAGTTCCTATAAGAGCTGTTACTGCCGTCACTCCACACAAATGTTCCTTCTGTTCCAATGTCATTAAGTCCAATCCAACAACGTCCAGATTCACCAGTATTTCTAATGGAATCCACTGCTGCATTTTCACCAGCATTAGCTATGCTAGCTAGATCTCCTCCCCATGACTGACAATTAACTCTAGCATCAGTCCAACTGATTCCAGAATTAATGAAGTAAGTGAAACACTTATTTTCATTCGTGATCAGATCGCATCCACTGCTAGGAACTAAAAATAGAATAGTTAATTCATTATTACTTTACAACTATGTATACTAAACTATGGTAAAGTGTGTAGAACATGAAATATTGAATATACCTTGAGTGAATGCCGTAGTAGTTAGAGAAAATATTACTAATACATTCAATATCAGATCCATTTTTTAGGATTAGTATAAGCTACAAGTATGTTATATATCGAAACACTGCAGTATAGTACTAATGTATACCTACTTAATGTAAGATATCAGAATATGATACTTTCTTTCCTTAATCTATGGGAACAGTGAGAGAAGGAAGGATTAGTTTAAAGTTCAGCCTATAACTATTTAATAACTAAAATCGTAGAAATTTCAATCAATTTACTGTAATTTGAGACTGAGTAAGGTTTATAACTATCCAGTCACAATATTGTATTATGTCAAGCTATTGTGTAAAAGTGTAGAGAACACAATTTAATTTAATTTAATTTATTGATAAAAACTACAGTCAATATTCTAAAAATATATCTGAGGTTATAATTAGGAGCAAATCAGAAATTTTATTCCAAAAAGACAGACAAATTTATGTCTCAACTAAGCTCTCGTTGGATGCTCTTTTCATTTCCGGAATTTGTGCATACAAGATTGGTCTGAAATAGATTGAATTCGGGTTTGTTGACATTTTCAATAGTTGCTACATTCAGGAATTGCTGGATTAACATATACAAGCCCTGAATGTCATTCTCATTATCAACTCTATTTCCTTTTTCTGGGACTTCTTACAGGCTTTCAAGAAGCTTCAGATCAGAATTTTGTACTGCGTTCATGGGATTTATTGTGGCTCACCATATAAATGCATTCAACTCTATATATTTGAATAATGTTTGTCAATGACAAAGGGTCTTGCATCAGAACACCATACTATATCCACTGACTCCATTATCACGAGTGACTTCACACGAGTAGTAGCCTGGCTTATTAGTAGTTACAGTCATAGCACTGACTCCTGAAAAGTGGCATTAGTTGTGCTACTGAGAACTGATCTGCTCCATCTAGATTTGCATTGCTCCAATTCACTTGTGGAGTGTTCCTGTTCCCAATATATCATTAATGCATTTATTTCCTAGATAATTTACAAGTAGGTACGAATCGTCGTTGTTGCGATTTGTATGTTACGAATTGTCGGACTTCCCTCTAAATCCAGTACCAAAAATGATAATTTCTACTTCAACTGAACTACCCCTACTATCCTCAAACTTCCAGTTTACTCCTGAAGTAGCAATCACGTTGGGAGTTGTATCAACAACACACATCCTTCTCTTTACTCTTTTCATCATCATTCTCTCCATCGTATTTTGCTACCTCATCAATAGGTTAATGTTTCCCAAAGTTGGCATCCCTGGTCTTGGTCATATTATTTGGTTATACATTAGCACTCTTACTACACATAATGATAGAAAAGATCCAATTATTAGACAAAAGTAAAAGTAGTCAGTTTGAAAAACAATAAAGTTTAGTACATTGAAGTATGTACTTATACATGAAAGTTAGTTAATTTTTCTGAAAAAAAGAGTAACAAAATCAGATTGAGGTGATTCACACACAATTTCCTCCTCATCTGTTTAAAATGGTCATTAAGTGTCCAATTCAGGCACATCTGCAATGTCAGAGTAAATTTCGTTCGTTTCACTCAGAACACTAGCTGGAGATTGAAAATACATTGGATTGGTGTGCACTTCACCCGCCATCTCCACTGAAGATAGGTTCTTGTGGATTGGAACATCTTCCAATTTAGAGCCAGTTATTGCAGTGTTTTCAAGAACCAAAGTACTTTGAACTTTCTTTCCATGTCCAAAAGTTTTATACACCTCTTTCACATCAGAGTCTACTTCATGGGTGTTTTCTCCAACATTATTAGAAGATTCAGTCACTGATTTCAATTCTAAAGATTAATTTTGAGAAAATAATTTTAAATGTAACTGTAAATATGTATTTACTCATCAATGAATGGGGAATTAAATCAATTTTTAATTTATATTTCAGAGATGGATCCGGTCAGATTGGATCGGGTACCTGTCCTGATCCTAACCGACCTATTAACTCTAACTTGTAAGTTCGAGTGATATACAAGACTCGAAAATAAATAATTTGGATGATCAACACTGGAAATTTTAGTTGTCTTAAATGAAGTTTCTTCAAATGTAATATGGCACTGTTGTGTGTTTTCTCAAGCTTGTGTGTATAGAATAACTTCGACAAAGATGGTTTATGTATGCTTTAGTCCGGTGTACAGGTGCGAATTGACTGGGCGGGCAATCGAACGCGATCGACTCAAATTCGCAAGTTATTCTCAGGACCTATGTGTATTAGGCTGTGACCAGATTATTCGAGGATATAATTTTAATATAATGTATGTTGATTTCAAATCACTTTATGGGTATCAGCTCTTACCAAGCACACAATTAAAAAACTATTTCTACATCACTGATGTAGTTATACAATACACTGACTGATCTACAAGTATGTGTTAGTATTGCAAGAAATAACTCACCAATTGGACCACTTTTCATTGGGGATTCCTTAGCGAATTGTCTCTTTGGAGTATTTTTCTTTAATCGGCTGCTGGTAATGGGACCCATAGTGGCAGAGCTTGAGGTGTTATGTCCAGGAGTTATTTGTGCATTTGGAACTGTGAATTTCTCCTTTTTCTTGAAAACTTCCAACACTTCTTTATTCCTGAGGACAACTACGAGGAGGAAGACTAGCCCCATCAGGCCATTGACGATGATGAAGACCCATTCAAGAACGGAATGCTGAATTGCAACGTTGAAGATTAGAATCAACCAAGGCAATCCTAGCACAGGCGTTAGCACCAACCCAGTGATCAGTGCGTCCTTAACGATCTTTCGAGCATTATCGTTTGTCGCAGAATATTTAGTTTGGATGATTCGAATGATCGCAATTATCAGGAAGATCGTATTAATCAAGATCATGGTCAAAATAGGTGCAATGAAAGCCCAAATGACGCCTCCTATGACGTTGAGGAAACAATGCCTGCTGACATCCACGTAATAATCTCTTGCAACAGCTATGGTGATTATTGGAATGAGAAGAGGAAATATCCAACCGAAAAAGATGAGATACCTATATATTTTCCTTGTAGACAATACTCCTAAAAGAGAGAATATTGTTTAATCATTGTATTTTATCTAAAATATTATAGAAAGTAAACGTGAATTCCATTGAATATGTATAGTTCTCACTTTTTCAGTTTGGATTAATGTTTGTTAAATTTTGCTGGGGGGGCAATTGAAAATCTGGTCGGTACAAGTAAATCTGGGGGTTTTATGTAGAAATTCTAGGGAGCCTGATCCTTTGGTACTATGAGCATGACGCCCGTAGTTGGTAGCGTTAGAAACTTAATACAAATTCAAAACCAGAAATTATTTACACTCACTTATGACGATCTTGTGCATGATGAGTACTCCAAAGCACAGAGTCCAGGTAAACACTGCCAGCCATGAGTAGTGGAGTAGAAATGCAATGATCTTACATAGCACAATGTTATATGTACCAACTTGAATACCAAGCATGAACAGTCCAGTGGCGAGAAGCATAGATAGACAATAGTTGAAGTAGACAATGTTAGTCTCCACTTTGAAAAATGGTTTTCCTGCTACGATGAATAAGATGAGAGATATTAACAGAGAGATGAATGAGATGCCAACGAATACATAACTAATGAGTGAAAGTGCTATTGATTCCTCAGGACTTTTCTCAATTTCGTGAGGAGTAACGAATACTGCGAAACTTGTGAAGTGGGAAGATATACAGTTTGTGAAATTTTGACTCTTTTGTTCTGTGTCCAGACCGTTACTAACCCAATTTGTTCCATTCAAGAATACACAAGTACTTAGAGAAGGTTTGCTAGAATAGACATTGAATGAGAGTGTAACCTATAGATGAGAGCAATAAAGTTATATATTAATCGTACATTCTAGTATAATGCTTTAATTGGTTTGCAAGAAATGATCAGCTCACCTTTACTTATTTGGAAAGCTAAAAATTATTAAGGAGACAAAATGTGAGCCCAGTAGTAAATTATATTTCTAAAGACAGATCAGCGGTTATAATGCTTTCTTCTCAAGGATTTCTTTATCGCAGGGAATATTGATGGTTGACAATGAGAAATTAGATGAGGAAGTATCTCATTTCTCAAATAATGAATTTTGCCCTAACGATTCGAGAGCAGTCGACGTGCTTTATCTACAAAGCTCTGCATATAATGAACCTAAACAGAAATCTGGAGTGATTCCTTTTAACGGTAGTTTACTGATTCTAGTTTTGGGGAAACATCATTGCGTATTAAATAACTAATTTTGGTGCAATAAAACTTACATTTTCGGTTAATTCAATGATTCCAAACATTCCTTCCAAAGCGATCGTCAGAATATCACTACCTTGAGTGGACTGTCCGAATCCATTTTCATCGTTGGAATCTGATTTGTTACTCACAATTCTTTTAGTAATCGAAGTAGCGATCTTGAGAAAGTATGTTGTTAGGATATTAATGTAAATTTTTGACTTTGTTATACAGTAGATTAAGAAAGAGTTCATAATCGAGATATTCTTATCACACAGAACTGACTATTTGGATATAACCTGACTTTGCCACTGTTTTAACGATACAAACTATTCTATGATGTATTATTATCAGAAAACCATTTTTAAAGCTATACTTTCTAGTGAATTGATGAAAATCAACAATGCCAAACTTTGTCAAATAGATATTTGACAATTATTTCCAAGTATCCATGGGTTTAGCTTTAAATATCTGGAAATTCAATTAATACGTTAATTCCTGTCCAATCCAAACCCTCGCTATGGTACTGACTTACCGCTAGACTTATTCCATCTGTTGATAGATTAAAAGCAAGATTTATTGGGAGTGTTACCATAACTGAATACTGCACATCTTCAGAGCTTTTCTTTGGGAGAACAATTTCTGCTTTTGTATCACTATCATCACCGCTACTGTTGAGAGCAACGTTTTGCACTACAATTGTGATCAATTGTGACTCTACCGTTCTAACAGTGTCAACTTCTCTATTCTCCGTTAAGTCCTCGCTGAGTCTCTGTGAAAACCTCTCCAGTGTATTTAACGTTACTGCCAATGCTGTAGATATGGTTGAAATGGTTTGTTCTGATTGTTGCTAGAGAAACGAATTACAAGTAACATAGATAGAAACAGTGAATTCATAGTAAATTCGATGGATAGTTTTCAGCATTTTACCAAAAAAACTATAGTCAAAACCCAGTTTTACTAAGCCGTTAATTTGTAGAACAATCATGGAATTGTGATGTCATCATCACCTTTTTTTATAATGATTAAGAACAAAAATGTTGAAATATCTGTCTATAGGCGATTGTAGAATAGAACTTAAAAATTAATTGATATAAATAGTGTTAATAACGCGCTTGGCGGCGAGGTGTTTTGTAGCGTCTTTTCCTGTATAAGCCATTTTGGGCGGGGAAGCCATACAAGTTTGGGGGTCTGACTATAAATAGAAAAATCACTTAGCCAACCGTAGGTTAAGTACCTGCATTATATTCATCAGTTCTGATTCTTGCAGGAATGTACTTCCATTCACGATACTACTCAGTAGCCCAGTGATCTTTTCAGCTGTCTCGCTACTGAATGCCCCGTTCGTCTTATTAATAATCAATTCTGCCGTTATTGAAGCTTCCACTAATATCACACTCTTATTTTCACTCGTGATTTCACCATCACTGTTAGCAGCATCAATGACAACCTTAGCAAGATCTGCAGTTTGTCCAGATCTCTCATCAGAAATGGATTCTACACTATTCAACTCATCGCTGATTTCTTCTAAATTTTCCTGAATGTTTTCAAGGGTTAATTCGAGTTCATAAGTGACAGATGCAACATCTCTTCCCGCTACATTCTCTGCAACGCAATAGAATATTTTCTCTCCATCGTTTGCTAGATCTGTGATGTTGACTTGAAGTATTGGTGAATCGATGAATTTCGAAATGAAATCTCTTGTCCAGTATATGTCTGGTAGCGGTACTCCAGTAGCAACGCATTCAATACTGCCAATAGCAACGCCAGTTCCATTTAATATTATCGTTAAGTCTGTGTCTGGGAATGTGATCTGGGGAGCTACGTTCGTGATAGTTGTTGTTGTACTGGGATGTGTTGTTTCATATGATCCTAGAAATAAATGAAATTGGGAACGAAATTGGGAAAGAATCAGAAACTAGACAATAAAAAGTTTTTAAAAGGAGTGAAAATTCATGATGCAAATGACAATAGTCATTAGGCCTATCAGTGACCCCTTTCTCTAAAATATTAACATCTTGTGGCCAAATTTCATCTAACAACAAATTGGGCGCTTTATTATAGTAAAGTAAATTTAATATCGATATTCAGGATCAACTACAAGATCAACCTGAATTCTAATTGCGTCATAAGAAGTCAACTGTACTTACCTAGTATTGCTGAGATATTCAATTGAATAGCTAGTGTCTGTTCTCCATCCCAATTTTCAACATAGAACTTATACACTCCTCCCTGAGAGACATAGAAAGTTGAGAAGGTAAGAGTGTTGGATGCTACAGAACTGTTATCAGGTCTCTGCCATCTCCCAGCTAGATTAGTACTCAGAACTACATTCTGTGTCCGTACAGTGACAGAAGCTGAGTTCATGTCAGGAGGGAGGAGAGAATAGTTCCTTGAAATTACATTTTCGAATTGGATAATTGGAGGACCTTGAAATTAAAGTTTCATTAAATCTCTGCCTAAAATATATTTTTTGAATTAATACCAAATTGAATTTATTCTCCATTTTGCTATAACATACACAATGTATGTTTATTTCAGTACGCAATTCATCTACTATAGCAGCAAAAAATATTCTGGTCAAATCTTACAAAGAAGACTCTGTATTCTACTAACAAGAAATGTTTCCAACTTACAAGAGCTTACCTTGTACACTATATTGAGTACAGAGTATGATGGAGTTAGTTCTGATATCGACACACTGAATGTTATAGCTGGTACCACTCTGTAACAACATATTGCTGTGTGGGATTAGTGGGTTTGGGAATGTCCTATCATTTCCTGTCACTCTCCACTTTATGTCAGTTAATGAGATGGAACTGTTGGAACTGTTGCAGAATAGAAATATCTCCTCTCTGTCTATTCCAATGGTGTAGGTGCGATTTATTACATCCTCAATAGTACTGAAGACTAGAAAAAGTACAAATATGTAAAGAAGAACCTTCTCATTAGAATATACGGTATGTAATTGTTGCTTGATGGTAGACAGTCTTCTCAATAGAATGTGCCACTTGTCTCATTGGCTTGATTTTCTATCGATGCAAATACGAACTCTTTAATTTGTTGGATGAAATTAAGCCTCAACTTACATGTGTAATTTGTAGTAATAAGGAGTCCGGTCGTTCTTGTTTCAGTTACACCATCACTTCTACTAATCTGACATGAGTAGTAGCCTGGACTATCCGTGGTTATTGACAATACACTAAATCCTGTAATGACATTTGTGCTGGTGTTAAGAGTTGATGTGTCTCCTGTTAGATTGACATAGCTCCAATTGACTGGGATGTTGTTCTCTCCTAGACAGTATAGAGTTGTGTCTTGATTTAGGACTGTGTTTCCACCCACACTCTCTAACATTGCTGAATTCTGAGTTGAGTTTCTGAATATGGTGACTATAACAAGTATATATTACATATAACATGTCCATCAAAATGTACGTTTGACAATGCTGCAAAGTCTACATGATGAAAGATTTCATTGACAGATTAACTTACTTGATTTCCTTTTACAAATGTAGCAATTCGTTGTATTATCACAGTCATGACTACTCCACACATGTTCTCCACCAGTCTTAGCTCTAGCACATGTATCCATACTGCTAGAGGCACTCAGTGAGATATTATTGAAGTTGAGTGCCTCCCCATCAACCCAATAGTAATCTCCCCTGTCCATATTAGTCAACCCAATCCAGCAATCAACAGCTGCGTAAGGAGTGTTCAGATGTAAGAAGTTATTTTCCTGTTCAGAAGTGATACTAGCTAGGTTTCCGCCCCAGCTGTGACAACTTGACTGCGCTACATTCCAAGTGAATTGATCATTTGACTCAAAGGTTCGATAGCAAAACCCATCATGACTGAGATCGCAAGCCCTCTGGTTCACTAAAAGTTATTAAAAACATATATATATATATATATATATACAATTCTATCAGATACAATCAACTCCGCTTAATCGGGGCAAGTCCCCAGGAACGGAATAGTTCCTACACATAGAATTTAATTGTAAATATCATCGGTTAATTGGGACATAACATCCGGGACTAAAGTGTCCCGATTAAGTGGAGTCATCGTAGTAATTGTTAAGAAATCTATGTAAACTTACTTGTTTTTTTACAGAAGAAGCATGAGAGAGTTTCATTAACGGTATGAGGATACCAAATTAAAGATCTCATTCCATTATCTCTCAACGAGTAATACCTGTACCCTGATAGAGCTAGTAGATTGGCCAGTAGAGTATGAGTTTGCTCACTCCCAAAAATGTTACTAGTACTACCTGTGGCCCAGATAAACCCATAACTCCCTTCCCTCTCCACTATCTCCAGACCAATCCAACACTCCGCAGTATTATCCCTAGCAGACAGATTAAGGAGGAGCTGATCCTCTGCTACCGACTCGATCGTGACAAGACTGCCTCCCCATCCTATGCACTCCCTCAGTGCAGAGTTCCGTCCTAGGCTCTGAGTGAAGTAGCCGTACAGGAAACCGCCAGATTCAGTTTGACGTTTCAATCCTAATGAAAGAAGTACGTGATTAGTTAACTGTACAGAATGTGTTGTAATTCTTCCTCCAATCTTAGAATGGATTATTCTGAAAAATTGAGATAAATATTTAGATTAATGAGTTGAAGAGTAGTATACAGCTCCAAGAGTTTTAACTGAAAATTCGTCACCGGAAAATCATATGAGACCTGCCTTTAACGAGCGAGATCACTGGCTCATACTATTCTTATGTTAAGGTTATATTATTAAACGCTTCTCATCACTCACCACCAAATCCTAATATTTCTGCTACATAAGTTGTATTTATTCCATTCCGAGTGACTTGACACGAATAAGTGCCTGGATTATCATTGGTTAATTCCAGATGGGACACTCCTGTAGTGTCATTAAGTGCACTAGGGGGAACAGAGATGATTCCATCTTGATCCACTCTACTCCAAGTAACCTGTGGAGTGTCCATATTCTCTGTGATGCAAAATAGAGTCGTGTCTTGTGAGATAATTGTAATTGTACCATTATTCAGTCCTTCAATTGTATAAGAGTTCGTTATTAACCCAAATAATACAACTAAAAGAATACTCAAAATTAAGGATATTATTATACATATACATACTAGTGTTCAATTGATTTAGGATCTTGTGTAGGATGAATTAAATAGATATTCTTTACTCAGATACATTTTGAATTGCACCCTTAGCAATGATATTTTGATCAGTTTCCCTGCCTGAAGAAAAAAATTCATATTTTCGGTCATTTCGTGATATATAAATTGAGATAACTTCATGTATTTGTGTAGAAAATCTGATTAATTACCTTTGGTCATTCCAGGACCAGTGTTTCGTCGGCTAATACATGTTATATGAATGATCACACGGATGCGGACAAATACGAAATAGATTTAGTGTCTATAGTAGACGCCCTTCGAACACCTCTACATAAACACCATTACATGATGTCTCACACTAGAGGCTAAGTCGCCTGATTCAAACACGATTGTAGGAATAATTAATCAAAAGATAGTGGTTAGTTCAATCTTATTAAGAAAAAAGGAATAGTTATTTCTCTAATGTTAAATTACCGTTCAATGAACTGCAGTAAGAACAGTCGTATGGTTGAGTGCATGAAATGTCATTCCATCCACTTTCTTGGTTGGCGATTTCAACACAGTTTTCAAACTCATCACCTGTCGGTTCATTAGCATTCCAGTTAGTATAAGGAAAGACACTTCCATCACTCCATACATACCTTCTGTTTGTTTTAATATCATTAAGCCCAGTCCAACAATGAAAAGTTCCATTATTAATGGAATTCAGTAGAGTATTTTCGCTTGCATTAACTATGCTAGCTAGATCTCCTCCCCATGTCCGACAACTATCTCTAGCAGCATCCCAAAAAACCACTGTACTTGAAGTGAAGAAACTGAAGCACTTCCCATAGTTCGTGATGATATCACAGCCACTGCTAGGAACTATTAAAACAATTCAAGATACCATAATAGAACCTCAACATTCCAAGAGTTCTTAACCATCATTTTATTTTTTTCTGGTGGCTAACAGTCACCAAATTCTAAATTGGTTTTATAAATAGACCAATACTCATAAAACTTGACAGCTTAGTTAGCAACCATGCTAAGGAATTTGGTGGCTTATCGCTACATTTTGATGGTTATTGCCATGAAACCACCTGATTGTAGAGCACCCAGTTAAAGGAATATTTATAGTAAATTAAGTAAGAAAATGTTCATATTAGCAAGATTCCGGATGCGTATTATTTGTTGCCTAGAGAATTTGTATATTTCCCGTATGGAACATTTATTAATATGCTGAGGATATACTCATTGTTAACCACAATATTTGATAATAATTTACCTGAATTAATTCTATATAATTAAGTTAAAGTCGTCCCTCACCTCCAAAGCCTATCATTTCTGCTATGTAAGTTACATTCTCTCCATTCCGAGTGACTTGGCAAGAGTAAATGCCTGGATTCTCATTGGTTAACTCCAGAAAACTAACTCCAGTAGCACTCGTTGCACTAATGGGAAAGGATCTGATTCCATCTAGATCTACATAACTCCAAGTAACCTGTGGAGTGTTCCTATTCTCTGTGACGCAGTATAGAGTTGTGTTTTGTGAGAGAATCGTGTCATTATTCAGCTCTTCAAAGGTAGAAGCGTTTAAAGCTCTCCCGAATAGGTTTGCTAAAATAAATTTCATAAATTAACTCTGATTATCCAGAATCATAGGAACACCTATCAGTAAAATATAGATAGGATGCTTAAGGGTTCGAATAAACGGCCAAAAAATAGATTGGTCATACTTCCTTATAAATCAGAAACTATCATTATAATAGCATTGACAATTTAATGAATTCGATTGTCCAGGCACAGAGAAATATTGCTGAGACCTAGGCCTAGCTGTGCCACTGGTTTCGCTATTTCCTGTTCACTCACCATTTAGTAAACTGCAGTAATAACAGACGATATTATCATCATTGCAGCTTAGATCATTCCAGGTTGAAGTTAGATTTAGATTAACACAATCTGCATTCCCTGTTGAATTATTTGGTTGACCACTATTCCAGTTCCTATAAGAGCTGTTGCTGCCATCACTCCACACAAATGTTCCTTCTGTTCCAAAGTCATTAAGTCCAATCCAACAATCTCCAGATTCACCAGTATTTCTAATGGAATCCACTGCTGCATTTTCACCAGCATTAGCTATGCTAGCTAGATCTCCTCCCCATGACTGACAATTAACTCCAGCATCTGCCCAATTGATTCCAGAATTAGAGAAGTAACTGAAACACTTACTTTCATTCGTAATTAGATCGCATCCACTGCTAGGAACTAAAAATGGAATAGTTAATTCATCATTACTTTACAACTATGTATACTAAACTATAGTAAAGTGTGTAGAACATGAAATATTGAATATACCTTGAGTGAATGCCGTAGTAGTTAGAGAAAATATTACTAATATATTCAATATCAGATCCATCCTTTATTTTATGATCGGCATAAGCTACAATTGTATTTTATACTAATGTATCACTACACTATAGTAGTAATGTATACCTAACTCAATGCAAGGCATAATGTGATGCTTTGTTCTTTATTTATGGGAACAGTGAGATAAGGCAAGATAGCTTAATGTTTCGTCTATAACTATTGAATAATTGAAAATCTTGGAATATTTCAATCAATTTATTGGTTACAATCAATTATAACGAGTAAGTAAGAAACAACTCTGATCTATGCTAATGTATGAGGACGGACAACTAATTCTAAAGTTTAGCTTCTAAGTAATTAATAAGGTTACGAATCTCTAAAGTATTAAATCGATTCAGATCATTCTGAAAAACTTTTTTGATTAATATATACATAATTATAGCTATATCTTAGAAACTAAAACTAAGTTTTGTTGATTGAAGAACTGGGAGGTGATAGAAATGTGAAATTATTGCGCTGCGCGGCTAGCGGACACTTCGTGCCCGCCGGAGGCTCCCTTCGGTCGCCTGGAGTCACATTGTTTAATTATAAGGGAGATATCATCTCTAAATATGTCTGGCTGACTGTTATAATCGACATCACTCGAAAAATCCAAATTTGTCAATTTTAAAAATTTTGATGAGTAATGATGACGTCATAACAAAGCGATGAGTCATCATTTTTTGATAATAGTTGCATTATATGTGAGATATGTTAGTATACATATTCTATTAAAATTTCAGCCTTCTATCCCCTATAATGGCTGAGTTATGCTCGAATAACTGTGTTGATTAACTTTTAAAAATGTGACAATGACGTCATAATTTCATGATGAGTCGACATTTTGCTCTGAGCTCAGAACTAACTGGAGTCATAGCCAAAAGACTCCCACATGCCAAAAATTAGCTTTCTATCACCGGCAGTTTCTTCAATCAATTCGTTACAGATATATATATGTATATATATATATATAAACAAATAAATATTAATCGAGTTTTAATAGTAAGTATTATTCAAATCTATTCTAAAGTACAAGATGCAATGCCTAGTTATGAACATAAGTAGTAAGTACATACACATTTAAGAGCGTAAATATGTATTTCGCATATTATCTGAAAAATTTCACTTATCCGAACACTAATCTTCAAAGTAAACGGAGATGTTCGGATAACTGAGGGTGTACTGTAATCAGAACACACCTCGGAATCGAATTTACATAGACAGTGGAAGATGCAACTAGTGTATAGCTATTGCTTCGAAACCGATTGCATCATATTTGATCTAAATTGATAATAAAGTGATAATATAATATGTAAAGTAATAGAATCAATTTTAAAAACTACAAAATTATCTACTTAGTACTTGTATTGAAGGGAAAAGTTTATTAAAAGGATAAACAAGGAATTCATTCATTTCTGTTACTTAAGATATCGTCAAACAATTATCAATTCTTAAACATTGTCTTTTCCAACTTTTTTTCCCAACTCTTCATGAATCATGCCTTCGTAGAACATAACCAAGTCAAGAAACTGCACAGACAAGTTCCTATTAAACGGAGAGAAATTTTTGATTACGAATACAGTACACCCTCGCTAGTCCGAACCTCGCCAATCCGAACCCTCGCTAATCCGAACACTTCATTCTTAAAATCCGAACACCCAAAATATAATTTTATTCGCCTCTAAGTATGCTTTGAATAAAAGTTTATAAACTTTATCGTTAAGATTGAGAAACCTCGTTAAATAAGCAATCATAGCGAAATAATATCCTTAATATTCTAACAATACAAATTTATTATAATTAATGCCCTATTGAATTAGTGTTATTTCACTAATCGTAACAAATTCACTAATCCGAACGATATTTCGAACATTGGAACAGAGCTGTTCGGATTAGCGAGGGTGTACTGTATCGCCATAAATTTGGATCAATCATAGGTTGACCAGGAAGTAGGGATAGTATAATGAAACCAACATCAGTGTCAACCGTAATACAACTTACTATTGATAGTTTGGTTATTGAAGGATAAAATATTCCTAATTAAGTCACATAATTAGATTTTACATCTATTTGTGGCTTGTTGTCATACCCAACTTCTATTACTTCAGTATCAGTTCACACAACATAGCCAACAGTAACTTCGTTAAATATTGCAAACTGTTATACATTTTCAATCCCCAAACACAAAGAGTTACAGTTGTACCACAGCCTGACCCAATATGTAGCACTTGTAGCATAGAGCATGTCTAGGAGTAAAAGCTGTATTTAATAAATCATGTTTATCAACAATCATATATGGAATACAGAAGAATCAGAAATTGCTTTTAAAAGACAGAATAAAGTAATCGTACACAGACGAGTTTACACATTTCATTCAAAGATGATGAGTTCATATTTTTAGTCATATCATCTGAACGCAAACACACACAGTAATAATCTAAGTAATGAACCTATACAGTTATTCTAGCTAGAGTTGGTATTGTAATACGTACTCTCACTCGCAACATAAGAAACTTGCGCCTCAACTAAGCTTTTCTTGGGAGCAGCTTTCATCTCCATGTAGTACGTAGAGTTAGGATTAATGGATTCCTCCTCATTCATTTTCAGATCGTATAGAGGATTAATAAAGAATTGACTGAATTCGAGTTCATCATTTTCAATATATGCAAAATTTTCACTATTTGTAGGATTAACATATGCTTGCAAGGACTGCAGGTTATTCTCATGCTTGAGTTTATCGCCTCGCTTATTACAATTCCTACAGAGGCAAAATACGATGAAAGTGAGAATGACGAATAGAGCGAAGAGGAGGATGTATACTATCGATACAACTCCCACTGTGTAGCTTATTTCAGGAGTAAACTGGAAGTTTGAGGATATAGGTAGGTTGGTTGAAGTAGAAATGGTTTCTGTTGTCATTGGAGATGGATCCTTAGGTATTGAGATTAGATGAAAGGTTTGAAGAGAAAATGTTTGCTTCAGTAAAAACATAACATTCAATTCTATTCTGATTCTATATTCCACATTTGATAGAAGTTTAGTGATGTTGTACTTTAAAGAACTTGTGGTCCCAGCCAATACTTCTGCACCTCCAGTGGTACTGTAGTACACTGAGAATGTCTCGTTGGAGTTTACTGTTTGGTTATAGAGCAGAATCCAGCTGACGAGTATTGAAGTAGGACTAGATGTCTCTATCCTTATGCTGGTAATTCTTTGATCAAATATGCCTAAAGAAAAATAAACTCTGTGAAATAGTTTATTACATGATGACATTCAATTTAAGACTGCCATATCTCTCTGGTAAAGTTATATTATTTCTTAAATGCCAGCCCATCAGGATAGCATATTTTGATATAAATAGATTCAGCTACATTCCCACGTCTCTGGAGTGTATTGCTAATATGTCCTTCTTTATTTAAATTATTAAATCCCTGGAATTTGATTAGTTAATCCAATTCTATACTTTATGAAGATTCTATAAGTTGCAACCTGAGTTTAAAAGTTTTACTCACCAAGATAATTATCTAGATCAAGAAATACTATATTATACATCTGATCATCGATCTGACATGAATAAAGGCCTGGATTGTCATTGGTTACAGATAGAGTGCTGATTCCTGTAGTGACATCAACTGTAGTATTGAAAACTGTCTTATCTCCAGCTAGATCTACATAACTCCAAGGATTGCTGATCTCTGTGATGCAGTATAGAGTTGTGTGTTCAGATATAATTTGATTGTTTTGAAGTGTGATATATTCGGAATCTGATTTGCTCCCAAATGGACTATTGACTAGAAACAAAGTTAGATCTCAAAATGAATGAGTTTATCATCTCGAAAGGTTATTGAAGTAATTACCGTTTGAAATAATCTCAATCTGAATAGCTAGCGTTTCTTGTCCATCCAAATTGGTAGCATAGAACTTGTACAGTCCTCCCTGAGTGACATAGAAAGTTGAGAAGGTAAGAATGTTGGATGCTACAGAGCTGTTATCAGGTCTCTGCCATCTCCCAGCTAGATTAGTACTCAGAACTACATTCTGTGTCAGAACAGTGACATAAGCTGAGTTTATGTTAGGAGATAGGAGAGAAAATGAATGGTTAGATCCATTATTCAGTGTAATAATAGGTGGACCTGGGAAATGAAATAATCTTTGATAAGAGAAACTGTATTTTAAGATCAAAGGAAGCTAAATATCCTAACTATTAAACTCGATCTATATATATATATATATATATATATATATATATATATATATATATATATATATATATATATAGTGGAACCTGTATATAACAGCCACCCAAGGGGCTGGACAAAATTGGCCGTTATACACTGGTGACCGTTATATAGAGGTGATTGTCTCAATCCCCAAAAGGAATCAACATAGTGCAATAAATATAAGTTTTTAGAAATTTGTTACTTGAAGTAATTACAAGAAACTTGTTTATTGATCGCAACAGTTCCTGTATTAAACACATAAAAAGGTAAAAAAAGGTGATAGCCGTTATAGACAGGTGACCGTTATATAGAGTGGCCGTTATAGCAGGTTCGACTGTATATATATAACGAATTGATTAAAGAAACTACCGGGCGCAGAAAGCTGATTTTTGGCATGTGGGAGTCTGGGAGTCTTTTGACTATGGCTCCACTAAATTCTGAGCTCAGAGCAAATGTCGATTCATATGGGAATTATGACGTTAAGCGATGCATTTATTCGAGCATAACTCAGCTATTATAGGAGATAGAAAGCTAAAGTTTTAATAGAATATGTATACTAATATATTGCACACATGATGCAACTATCATCAAAAAATGATGACTCATCACTCTGTTATGACGTCATCATTACGCATCAAAATTTCTAATTTGACAAATTTGGGGATTTTTCGAACGATATCGATTATAACAGTAGGACAGTCGTATTTAGGGATATTTTCTCCCTTATAATTAATCAATATGATTCCAGGCGCCCAAAGGTCGCCTCCGGCGGACACAAAGTGTTCGCCAGCCGCGCTTGCACCAATAATTAATCCAGGGATAATATGGGTGTGATTTTCATCAGATTAGATCATTCATTGTAGATAAGATTGATCTTAAGTCTATATATATGCACTAATTCAGACAATTTCAGTTTCCATACCTTCATCAGTCCTCAAAATTTGCTAAAGGTTATCTGCAAGTAAACTAAAATATACTAAGACAGTGGTTCTCAAACTTTTGCATTAGTCTCCGCGCGCCACAATAATGACCGATGTTCAACCTTTATATTTTGAACGTAAATGATGACACATCAAAAAGACATCAAAAACAAACAAAGTCAAGGTGAAAAGAATGATATTTATGAAAAAATATTGTAAATGCATCTTATAGATATCATACCTATTACAATGATATTCAATTGAATAGCTATTCTCTGTTGTCCATCCCAATTGTCAACATAGAACTTGTACACTCCTCCCTGAGTGACATAGAAAGTTGAGAAGGTAAGAGTGTTGGATGCTACAGAGCTGTTATCAGGTCTTTGCCATCTCCCAGCTAGATTAGTACTCAGAACTACATTCTGTGTCAGAACAGTGACATAAGCTGAGTTCATGTTAGGAGGTAGGAGAGAAAAGTTCCTTGAAATTCCATTCTCGAGTTGGATAATTGGAGGACCTTGAAATTGAAGTTATATCAAATCCCATCCAAAAATATCTTTTTTAAATAAATACCAAATTAAATATATTTTCTATTTTTATATAAGATATATAAAGTATGTTTATTTAAGGACGCAATTCATTCACTAAACAGCAAAGAACATTCAGATCAAATCTTGCAAAAAAGACTCTGCATTCTACTAACAAGAAATATTTCAAACTTACAATAGCTTACCCTGTACAATATATTGAGTATTGAGTATGATGGAGTTAGTTCTGATATCGACACACTGAATGTTATAGCTGGTACCACTCTGTAACAACATATCGCTGTGTGGGATCAGAGGGTTTGGGAATGTTCTATTATTCCCTGTCACTCTCCACTTTATGTCAGTTAATGAGATGGAACTGTTAGAACTGTTACATAAGATGAATACTTCTCTGTCGATGTTAAGAGTGTAGAGACGTAGAGTAGAATTTAAATCTGCTGAGTTGAGTACTAGAGATAATGTAATGAGTATTCCATATATGCCAACATCTGCAAGGAAAAAAGCGGGACATAGTGTATATGTATTAGTCTTACAAACAGAAGAGCGGGACAATTCACTTTCTGAAAAACGCTTTCGCGGGATATTACTTTCAACACATGTCCGAAAAATCGGGACAGTTGGCAAGTATGGTATTCAATTCGATTTTCATCATTACACTACAAAAAGTAAATAAATTCTAGCTTACCTGTATAATCCGTAAAATTGAATATTCCAACATTGTAAGTATCAGTGATTCCTTCAAGAGCGACTTGACACGAGTAGTATCCTGGAGTTTCAGTGGTTACTTGCAGAGAGTTGATTCTTGTGGTGACATTGACTGTGGTATTGAGTGCTGTTGAGACTCCAGCTAAATCTACCTTACTCCAAGGATGGTTGTTATATGTGATACAGTAGAGATTCGTGTCTTGAGATATTATGTGATTGTTGGGGAATTCTGTAAATGATGTAGCCTCGATTCTTCCAAACTCACGATTAACTACAGAGAATAAACCCATTAGTATGGTAGACCTTAATAACCATAGCAAAAAGAAATACAGGAACTTACTTAAGACTAAATAGACTTGAATGGCGATCACTTCTTGTCCATCCCAATTGTCAACATAGAACTTGTACAGTCCTCCCTGAGTGACATAGAAAGTTGAGAAGGTAAGAGTGTTGGATGCTACAGAGCTGTTATCAGGTCTCTGCCATCTCCCAGCTAGATTAGTGCTCAGAACTACATTCTGTGTCAGAACTGTGACAGAAGCTGAATTCATGTTAGGAGGTAGGAGAGAAGTAGTATTCAAGCGTCCATTCTCTAGTATAACCCTTGGAAGACCTATAGAGACAAATACAATTTACTAGACCATTCAATTTCAACAGTTTACTTACAGCATCCTTGCGCTGATCTATTGAATGGTGTATTTGTAGATAAGTGTGATTTTTATATAGTTTACCTTGCACAGTATATCCTATAAAGCTTATGTTTCTGTTAGTTCTGATATCGACACACTGAATGCTATAGCTGGTACCACTCTGTAACAACATATTGCTGTGTGGGATTAGTGGGTTTGGTAATGTTCTGTTATTTCCTGTCACTCTCCACTTTATGTCAGTTAATGAGATGGAACTGTTGGAACTGTTGCAGAATAGAAACACTTCTTCTCTGTCTATTCCAATTGTGTATGTAGACTCAATTGTATTATCACTGGGGCTAAACTCTAGAATTAGAGCACAGTCATTCAACTCCATTATCATGATTAAACAGTAAATGTCACACTAAATATACAAACCTGTATAGTTAGTTAAGTCTAATATTCCAATGTTGAATATCTCACTGACACTAGTAATAATGGCCTGGCACGAGTAGTAGCCTGGATTATCAGTGGTTACAGATAGAGTGCTGATACTCGTAGTGACATCAACTGTAGTGTTAAGAACTGTTCTGTTTCCAGCGAGATCTACATAGCTCCAAGGAAGGTTAGTTTCTGTGATGCAGTATAGAGTTGTGCTCCTGAATTGAATCTGATTGGTTAAAAGCCTCGTGTAGACTGTACTGTTAAGTGTCCCAAAAGCATGATCAACTAATTGAAAAGAGCTATAGTTATAAAATAATATTGTAAATGCATCTTCTAGATATCATACCTATTACAGTGATATTCAACTGAATAGCTAGTGTTTGTTGTGCATTCCAATTGTGAACATAGAACTTGTACACTCCTCCCTGAGTGACATAGAAAGTTGAGAAGGTAAGAGTGTTGGATGCTACAGAGCTGTTATCAGGTCTCTGCCATCTCCCAGCTAGATTAGTACTCAGAACTACATTATGTGTCAGAACAGTGACAGAAGCTGAGTTCATGTTAGGAGGTAGGAGAGAAAAGTTCCTTGAAATTCCATTCTCAATTTGGATAATTGGAGGACCTTGAAATTGAAATTTTATTAAATCTCTTCCAAAAATATATTTTTGAACAAATACTAAATAAAATTTATTCTCCATTTTGCTATAAGATATACAATGTATGTATATTTCAGTACGCAGTTCATCTACTAAAGCAGCAAAGAATATCCAGATCAAATCTTGCAAAGAAGACTCTACATTCTAATAACAAGAAATATTTCTAACTTATAAGAGCTTACCTTGTACAGTATACTGAGTACTGAGTATGATGGAGTTAGTTCTGATATCGACACACTGAATGTTATAGCTGGTACCACTCTGTAACAACATATTTCTGTGTGGGATTAGTGGGTTTGGGAATGTTCTGTTATTTCCTGTCACTCTCCACTTTATTTCAGTTAACGAGATGGAACTGTTGGAACTGTTGCAGAATAGAAATATATCCTCTCTGTCTATGTCAATGGTGTAGGTACGATTCCTCGTATTACCGTTAGGGATAAATACTAGAATGAAATCAATACAAATATTATGACTGTTGTGTGCATTGTAAAATAACTGTAGAGTAGAATAAAATTGTAAATAAATGGACAGTCATGTAAAATACTCAACATAACTACTGCACTGCTGGAACTATGGATTATTTCAGATGCAATATTGTATCTTTCGAGAGTCATAATTCTAGAATGAACAATTGAACTGTATGGTTCGAACGTTGCATAAACAATTTGGACCTAATCTCTGTCATTACTACCTCAATACTAGATATAAGAATGTCCAGTACACCCAAAGGACCCCCAACTATATCTAACCTCAGCTCACTTACATGTAAGGCTTGAAGTGTCAAAAATGCCAACGGTATGTGTCCCATTAACTCCTCTACTCTGAACATTCAGACACGAGTAGTAGCCTGGATTATCTGTAGTTACTGATAGAGTACTGATCCCAGTGGCTCCATTAACTGTAGTGTTAAGAACTGTTCTGTTCCCAGCTAGATCTACATAACTCCAAGGAGTGCTGTTCTCTGTGATGCAGTATAGAGTTGTGTTCTGAGAGAGAATGTGATTGGTTGGAAGTTCTGTGTAGATTACATTGTTAAGTCTTCCAAAAGTACGAGCAACTAGAAGAAAAGTAAATGTATAAGATTCAGAATAATTCAAAAAATAATGCACACGTATTTTGTAAGCATTATACCGATGACAATGATATCCAATTGAATAGCTAGTGTCTGTTGTCCATCCCAATTGTCAACATAGAACTTGTACACTCCTCCCTGAGTGACATAGAAAGTTGAGAAGGAAAGAGTGTTGGATGCTACAGAGCTGTTATCAGGTCTCTGCCATCTCCCAGCTAGATTAGTACTCAGAACTACATTCTGTGTCAGAACAGTGACATAAGCTGAGTTAATGTTAGGAGGTAGGAGAGAGAATGATTGGATAGATCCGTTGTTCAGTGTTATCAAAGGAGAGCCTATAGGAATAAACCACATTCATATTTTCCATTTATCAATTTTCTAAATTATTATAACTCAATGGTTGTATGTGTGTGTGTGTTCTTGTGTTTGTCCAGACCCCAGGAACAACTGCCAAGGTTTAGGGATATTATCTAGGTATACAGGAGGGATTTTATGTGCTGAGTGACACTTTTAGATTTGACTAATCAGCATCGAGTCTATTTACCAAATAATGCAATGAATTCCTAGAAGCATATAAATAGAAGAAATTTCAATGCTTACTCATGATTAGTTTTAGATTGAAACATGGTTGATAAGAATTTGAGTGTTCTTTACCTTGTACAGTGTATTGAGTACTGAGTAAGATGGAGTTAGTTCTGATATTGACACACTGAATGTTATAGCTGGTACCACTCTGTAACAACATATTGCTGTGCGGGATTAGTGGGTTTGGGAATATTCTATTATTTCCTGTCACTCTCCACTTTATCTCAGTTAATGAGATAGAACTGTTGCAGAATAGAAATATCTCCTCTCTGTCTATTGCAATGGTGTAGGTGCGATTTACTGCACTCTCACGAGTACTGAAAACTATAAAATGTACAAATATGTAAAGAAGAACCTTCTCATTAGAATATACGGCATGTAATTGTTGTTTGATGGTAGACAGTCTTCTCAATAGAATGTGTCACTTGTCTCATTGGCTGGATTTTCTATCGATGCAAATACGAACTCTTTAATTTGTTGGATAAAATTAAGCCTCAACTTACATGTGTAATTTGTAGTAATCAGGAGTCCGATCGTTCTTGTTTCAGTTACACCATCACTTCTACTAATCTGACATGAGTAGTAGCCTGGACTATCCGTGGTTACTGACAATACACTAAATCCTGTGATAACATTTGTGCTGGTGTTAAGAGTTGATGTGTCTCCTGTTAGATTGACATAGCTCCAATTGACTGGGATGTTGTTCTCTCCTAGACAGTATAGAGTTGTGTCTTGATTTAGGACTGTGTTTCCACCCACACTCTCTAACATTGCTGAATTCTGAGTTGAGTTTCTGAATATGGTGACTATAACAAGTATATAGTACATATAATATGTCCATCAAAATGTACGTTTCTGCAATGCTGCAAAGTCTACATGATGAAAGATTTCATTGACAGATTAGCTTACTTGATTTCCTTTTACAAATGTAGCAATTCGTTGTATTATCACAGTCATGACTACTCCACACATTATCTCCACCAGTCTTAGCTCTAGCACATGTATCCATACTGCTAGAGGCACTCAGTGAGTTATTGAAGTTGAGTGCCTCCCCATCAACCCAATAGTAATCTCCCCTGTCCATATTAGTCAACCCAATCCAGCAATCAATGGCTGCGTAAGGAGTGTTCAGATGTAAGAAGTTATTTTCCTGTTCAGAAGTGATACTAGCTAGATTTCCGCCCCAGCTGTGACAACTTGACTGCGCTACATTCCAAGTGAATTGATCATTTGACTCAAAGGTTCGATAGCAAAGCCCATTGTGACTGAGATCGCAAGCTCTCTGGTTTACTAAAAGTTATTAAAAACATATATATATATATATGTATATATATACAATACAATCATATCCAATCAACTCCGCTTAATCGGTACGAAATATCCGGGACCAAACGATTAAGCGGAGTCATCTGTAGTAATTGTTAAGAATCAGTGTAAAAATTACTTGGTTTTTTGCAGAAGAAGCATGAGAGAGTTTCATTAACAGTATGAGGATGCCAAATTGAAGATCTCACTCCATTCATATCTCTCAACGAGAAATACCTGTACCCTGATAGAGCTAGTAGATTGGCCAGTAGAGTATGAGTTTGCTCACTCCCAAAAATGTTACTGGTACTACCGGTGGCCCAGATAAACCCATAACTCCCTCCCCTCTCCACTATCTCCAGAGCAATCCAACACTCCGCAGTATTATCCCTAGCAGACAGATCAAGGAGGAGCTGGTCCTCTGCTACCGACTCGATCGTGACAAGACTGCCTCCCCATCCTATGCACTCCCTCAGTGCTGAGTTCCGTCCTAGGCTCTGAGTGAAGTAGCCGTACAGGAAACCGCCAGATTCAGTTTGACGTTTCAATCCTAATGAAAGAAGTACGTAATTAGTTAACTGTGCAGGAAAGGAGATTAAGAGTATGTATTGTAATTCTTCCTCCAATCTTAGAATGGATTATTCTGAAAAATTGAGATAAATATTTAGATTATTGAGTTGAAGAGTAGTATAAAGCTCCGATAGCTTTAACTGAAAATTAGTCACCGGAAAATCATAGGAGATCTACCTTTAACGAGCGAGATCACTGGTTCATACTATTCTTATATTAAGGCTATACTATTAAACTCTTCTCATCACTCACCACCAAATCCTAATATTTCTGCTACATAAGCTGTATTTGTTTCATTCCGAGTGACTTGACACGAATAAGTGCCTGGATTATCATTGGTTAATTCCAGATGGGACACTCCTTTAGTGTCATTAATTGCACTAGAGGGAACAGAGATGATTCATAGCCAACTCTAATAATGCCTCACAGTAAATAACCAAGGATGCGGTAATAGCCGAATGGATTAATACACGTTAAGCCTAAAATCGTTAACCATATAGGATAGGCATTAAGAATGTATTACCAGCATATGTAGACATAGCAACAAATAACATATATCCGTTGTCGAAATTTCGAAATTTCGAACCCATAACTCAAAACCCGTTGAATTTAGAAGTTCAAATTGTATTATCACCTAATAAGTAGTACATTGTCTATCAAACACGATCAAATTTGAAGACCTAGTTCCTACAGTTTGTACGAAATGGCCCAAACTGACCAAAATTTTACCATAGCAACGCAGGAATGTAATAACATTCCATTGAGAAATTCTAAATTTTGCAAATCAACTCATACTAATCTTGGTTCTACACAAAAATCACACCTTAATACCATTTAGAAATAGGGTTAAAACAGCTCAGAAATTCTCTAAATTTGTCGTTAGAATGACCTGTTGCGCAATGATATGATAACTAATCGAAATTTTCGAAATCGCCCGAAATCGCCATCAAACCACCTGATTGTAGAGCACCCAGTTAGAGAAATATTTAGAGCAAATTAAGTAAGAAAAAGTACATAAGAGGAAGATTCCGGATGCATACTATTTGTTACCTTGAGAATTTCTATATGTCCCGTATGGAACATTTATTAATATGCTGAGTGATATGCTCATTGTTAACTACGATATTTGATAATAATTTACCTGAATTAATTATATATGATTATATTAAAGTGGTCCCTCACCTCCAAAGCCTATCATTTCTGCTATGTAAGTTACATTCTCTCCATTCCGAGTGACTTGGCAAGAGTAAATGCCTGGATTCTCATTGGTTAATTCCAGAAAACTAACTCCAGTAGTACCATTCGTTTCACTAATGGGAAATGTTCTGATTCCATCTAGACCTACATAACTCCAAGTAACCTGTGGAGTGTTCCTATTCTCTGTGACACAGTATAGAGTTGTGTTTTGTGAGAGAATCGTGTTATTATTCAATTCTTTGAAAGTAGAAGCGCCTATGGTTCTCCCGAATAGATTTGCTAAAAGAGATTTCATGAATTAACTCTGATTTTTCCAGAATCAATATGAAAGCCTGTCAATACAGTAAAATATAGATAGGTTGCTTAGGATTTCGGATATACGGGGCAAAAAATAGATTAGTTATGCCACTGGTTTGCTATTTTCTGTCCACTCACCATTTAGTAAACTGCAATAATAACAATGGAAATCATTAATAAAGCAGCGTTGGCTATTCCAGGTTAAAGTTGGATTTAGAAGAACACAGTCTGCATTCCCTGCATTACTTGGTTGATTACTGTTCCAGTTCCTATAAGAGCTGTTACTGCCATCACTCCACACAAATGTTCCTTCTGTTCCAATGTCATTAAGTCCAATCCAACAACTTCCAGATGCACTAGTATTTCTAATGGAATCCACTGCTGCATTTTCACCAGCATTAGCTATGCTAGCTAGATCTCCTCCCCATGACTGACAATTAACTCTAGCATCTGCCCAATTGATTCCAGAATGAGAGAAGTAACTGAAACACTTGTTTTCATTCGTAATCAGATCACATCCACTGCTAGGAACTAAAAATAGAATAGTCCATTCATTATTATTTCACGACTATACTACTTTTGTTTAATTTATTAAAACAGTGAGAGAAGGCAGGATAAGTTCAATGTTTCTCCTCTAACAATTGAATGCCTAAAAATATTGAAATATTTCAATTAATTTACAAATACTATTGGTTACTTTCAATTATCCTTACTATTAAAACTCGATTAATGTTTGTGTGTATACGTATATAAGCGCGGTTCGCAAATGAAAGTAAATAGCTATGTAAAGATCTAATTTGAGATCAATGAATTAGACTTTTTCGAATATAGACTATGAACATCATCTGTGACTGAGGGAATAATGACACTGAATTTCACTTGAAGCTAATTATTTTCGCACTCGACCAAAGCAAATGAAATTTAGTAGTCATTCAATGTCAAATTTTGCCTACAAGTATGAGCTGATACCCTAAGACCAAAATTATACAAAATTATAAATAAAATGCATATAATCTCTTCCATTAATTAATTTATAATTATAGGAAGTCTGAGTTCCGAATCTTGACATGATTAATCATCGGTGATCAATCATCTGCCAGTTTCATCTAGGCGCATGTAGTTTAGGCGTATGAAAAGAATCAGAGTAAGAACAAAATATCCTTTACCTTGTGCGAATGCTTTGAAAACCAAAGAAAATATGATCATAATCAGTATCTGATTCATTTTTTATCTTCTCCAGAAAGAAACTTCAAATCTTTATTACAGAGTATTGTAATTAGTGCTTAACTTGTATGTTCTACTACTAAAGGTGAGTATGTTGGTTTGTTATTATGTACATATATATTGACATTCAGAGTATTCATGGCAAATATCACAACATTTTTGAGCACTGTTAAAATAAATTGCAACATATTTCATTTCAGTGGTAATAAGCGATGGAAAGGTACTTAACTAACATAATAAAATCCCAAATAATCCCTATAATATCTCTAAACTGTCTTTTAAATTGATTTTCGAGAGTTACTTATCGCATAGCTAACCATTCAAGACTGTGCTCCTACAGGTGCACCTCTTGGTTCTGCAGTCAGATTTGCAGTTGCACCTGATGATATCTCAGAGATATTCATTAGCCATGGCTGTACCAATATTTATGCCTATATTGTCTCTGTGTCATATCAAACAGGATTCATCGTTTCTTGCTAATATCTAAATACCACCCGAACGTCTGGATAGAAATTGATAGATTTGTCGATCCCAGTAGACCAGACCAATCAAAATTTGCTTCCACTGGGCCTACAGAAGTAACTTCCCATCTGTTAGATTCCAGCCCAGTCCACGTGTCGCAGCTTCTGCCAGAAAGCCTCTATTGGATCATCGTTTATACATCCGGAAACCTTCTTCACACCAGCAGCAGCTGAATGCCACTGTCACAGGGTTTATTATTAGTTCAGTAAGGGAAGGGTAACCAGAAACTGCGTCCCCTGAACTTCTGGAACTCCTGAGAATCATTTGTTATGTGAAAGTAACCTAGAAAATCCTGTTAAAAGACAGTTTAGAAGGTCGATAGATGCATAACTAATACCGAACTAGCTCGATGGGGTTAGCACAAAATTTGAGAATGGAATGTTGCTACATTCCTGCGATGCAAAGAAAAAATATGTCCAAATATAGTCAAGCGACCCCTTAAACGAAGGGAATTTTCGATTACGAATATCGCCATAAATTTGGATCAACTATATATAGATTGACCAGGAAGTAGGGGGTAGTATAATGAAACTACCATCAGTGTCAGTCGTAATACAACTTACTATTGATAGTTTGGTTATTGAAGGATAAAACATTTCTAATAATTAAGTCATACGAGTACATTATATTTGTTGCTTGTCGTCATACTCAACTTCTATTACTTCAGCATCAGTTCACACAACATAGCCAACAGTAACTCCGTTAAATTTTGCAAATGTTATACATTTACAAACCCCAAACACAAAGTGTTACAGTTGTCTCGGACTCAGGGCTGAATTTAATAAATCATGTTTATCAACAATCATATGTGGAATACTGAAGAATCAGAAATATCTCTTAAAGACAAAATAAAGGTAAAAAGGCAGAATAAAATAATCATACACAGACGGGTTCATACATTTCATTCAGAGATGATGAGTCCATATCTTCTGAACACAAACACACACACAGTAGTAACCTAGTTAATGAACCTATACAATTATTCTAGCTAGAGCTAATGTTGTTGTAAAAAGCGCTCTCACTTGCAACACAAGAAACTTGAGTCTCTACTAAGCTCTCCTTGTGTGCAGCTTTCATCTCCATGTCGTACGTAGGGTTAGGATTAATGGGTGCCTCCTTCATTTTCAGATCGTACACAGGATTAATCAAGAATGGATTGAATTCGGGGTTGTCATTTTCAATAGTTGCATAAACGGAATTTTCAGGATTTGCAGGATTAACATGTGCTTGCAAGGCCTGCAGGTTATTTTCATTCTTGAGTTTATCGCCTCGCTTCTTAGACATTTTACAGCAGCAAAATACGATGGAAGTGAAAATGACGAATAGAATGAAGAGGAGGATGTATACTAACGATACAGCTCCCACTGTGAAGGCTATTTCAGGAGTAAACTGGAAGTTTGAGGATATAGGTAGCTTGGTTGAAGTAGAAATACTTTCAGTTGTCATTGGAGTTGAGGTACTTGAGGTAGATGTTATTTTAGTTGGAGATGGACAATTTGATTAGTTGGAGATGGACAATTTGATGGACTTATTTTGTCCTAATTAGAGGAATATGGATTCAACTACGTTCCTAGATGTCAAGGGTGTATTGATAATATGTCATTCTTTTATTTATAATACTAAATCCATGAATTCGATTGGTTGATACAATTTTTTCCTTATGGTTGTGAGGATTCTATAAGTTGCAACCTGAGTTTAAAAGTTTTACTCACCAAGATAATTATCTAGCTCAAGAAATACTATAGTATACATCTGATCATCGATCTGACATGAATAAAGGCCTGGACTGTCATTGGTTACTGATAGAGTGCTGATTCCTGTAGTGACATCAACTGTAGTATTGAAAACTGTCTTATCTCCAGTTAGATCTACATAACTCCAAGGATTGCTGATCTCTGTGGTGCAGTATAGAGTTGTGTGTTCAGATATAATTTGATTGTTTTGAAGTGTGATATATTCGGAATCTGATTTGCTCCCGAATGGACTATTGACTAGAAACAAAGTTAGATCTCAAAATGAATGAGTTTGTCATCACGAAATAGTTATTAAAGTAAATTACCGTTTGAAATAATTTCAATCTGAATAGCTAGCGTTTCTTGTCCATCCCAATTGTCAACAAAGAACTTATACACTCCTCCCTGAGTGACATAGAAAGTTGAGAAGGTAAGAGTGTTGGATGCTACAGAGCTGTTATCAGGTCTCTGCCATCTCCCAGCTAGATTAGTACTCAGAACCACATTCTGTGCCAGAACAGTGACAGAAGCTGAGTTCATGTTAGGAGGTAGGAGGGAAAATGATTGGATAAATCCATCATTCAATGAAATTAAGGGAGGACCTGCGAAGAAAATTGAAGGAGAATATTTAGAATTCATTATTAGCGTGCTCATTGCACAATCTACTGCAATTCTGAGTAAAATATACTTTGCGACTGTAATTCGAATAAGATTATTGGAATTATATTTTCAAAAGGGAAAAGCGGAATAAGGCCGAATAATTACAACACTGGAATAAATTGTCCATTTGGAATAGTGTGTTTATTTTGTGAAATATTGAATGCAAGAGGCATTCTTTATTTTTTTCGGATAAAGGGAAGATTCTAAGGGGTTTTGATGCGAAATATCGAACAAAATGTATATTTAATTCGTTAGTCACTTCTTGATTCCAGGACTAGGTACATATTACGCGTATTCGTCTGTTTCTAACTTTGATAATTCTGCTTATTCCGGATTGACAATTCGATCTTAATCATTCAACACTTCAAAAGAAACTCAAATCATTTTTAAAACAGAAACTACATGAATACTAATTGCTTACCTTGCACAGTATATTGAGTATTGAGATGATGAAGTTAGTTCTGATATCGACACACTGAATGCTATAGCTGGTACCACTCTGCAACAACATATTACTGTGTGGGATTAGTGGGTTTGGGAATGTTCTATTATTTCCTGTCACTCTCCACTTTATGTCAGTTAATGAGATGGAACTGTTGGAACTGTTGCAGAATAGAAAAATCTCCTCTCTGTCTATTCCAATTGTGTATGTAGCCTCAATAGCATTATCATTGGGAGTAAACTCTAGAATTAGCAACACAGTCATACTACTACATTATTATGATTAGATAGTGGATGCCACACGAAATATACAAACCTGTATAGTTAGTTAAGTCTAATATTCCAATGTTGAATATCTCACTGACACTACCAATAATGGCTTGGCACGAGTAGTAGCCTGGATTATTAGTGGTTACTGATAGAGTGCTGATACTCGTAGTGACATCAACTGTAGTGTTGAGAACTGTTTTGTTTCCAGCGAGATCTACATAGCTCCATGGAAGGATAGTCTCTGTGATGCAGTATAGAGTTGTGCTCCTGAATTGAATCTGATTGTTCAAAAGCCTCGTGTAGACTGTACTGTTAAGTGTCCCAAAAGCATGATCAACTACAGACAAAAATCAAATTGAAAAGAGTAATAGTTATAAAATAATAGTGCATACGCATCTTCTAGATATCATACCTTTCACAATGATATTCAATTGAATAGCTAGTGTCTGTTGTCCATCCCAATTGTCAACATAGAACTTGTACACTCCTCCCTGAGTGACATAGAAAGTTGAGAAGGTAAGAGTGTTGGATGCTACAGAGCTGTTATCAGGTTTCTGCCATCTCCCAGCTAGATTAGTACTCAGAACTACATTCTGTGTCAGAACAGTGACAGAAGCTGAGTTCATGTTAGGAGGTAGGAGAGAAAAGTTCCTTGAAATTCCATTCTCAAATTGGATAATTGGAGGACCTTGAAATTGAAGTTTTATTAAATCTCTCCCAAAAATATATTTTTGAATAAATACCAAATATAATTTATTCTTCCAAGGCTGGATTCGGTTAACCGGTTAACCGATTAACCTCCGTCAATCACGGTTAACGGTTAAGAAAATCTTGGATCGGTTAGCCGATCTGCTTTATTTTCTAAATATTTAGACTAATTTCATTGTTTTTCGATGAAGATTCATGAATATTACTTCTAAAAATTTGTTATTTCAATATTATTACAATTTTTCTAACCATATAGTATATTTTGAAACCACTGAAGATTGTAAATTTTTCAATATCAGGTTAAATATTAGTCGACAAATCCATATTTATACTAATTAATATTGACATTGGTTAACCGGTTAACCGCCCTGGAGGAAACCAAAATAACCGACCACAAATATTGGTTAACCAACCCCAGCCCTGAGTCTCCATTTTGCTATAAGATATACAATGTATATGTTTATTTCAGTACGCAATTCATCTACTATAGCAGCAAATAATATTCTGATCAAATCTAGCATTGAAAACTCTGCATTCTACTAGCAAGAAATATTTCTAACTTACAAGAGCTTACCTTGCACACTATATTGAGTATCGAGTATGATGGAGTTAGTTCTGACATCGAAACACTGAATGCTATAGCTGGTACCACTCTGCAACAACATATTGCTGTGTGGGATTAGTGGGTTTGGGAATGTTCTATTATTTCCAGTCACTCTCCACTTTATGTCAGTTAATGAGATGGAACTGTTGGAACTGTTGCAGAATAGAAAAATCTCCTCTCTGTCTATTCCAATTGTGTATGTAGCCTCAATAGCATTATCATTGGGAGTAAACTCTAGAATTAGCAGTACAGTCATACTACTACATTATTATGATTAGATAGTGGATGCCACACGAAATATACAAACCTGTATAGTTAGTTAAGTCTAATATTCCAATGTTGAATATCTCACTGACACTACCAATAATGGCTTGGCACGAGTAGTAGCCTGGATTATTAGTGGTTACTGATAGAGTGCTGATACTCGTAGTGACATCAACTGTAGTGTTGAGAACTGTTTTGTTTCCAGCGAGATCTACATAGCGGCCATATCTCTGTGATGCAGTATAGAGTTGTGCTCCTGAATTGAATCTGATTGTTCAAAAGCCTCGTGTAGACTGTACTGTTAAGTGTCCCAAAAGCATGATCAACTACAGACAAAAATCAAATTGAAAAGAGTAATAGTTATAAAATAATAGTGCATACGCATCTTCTAGATATCATACCTATTACAGTGATATTCAATTGAATAGCTAGTGTCTGTTGTCCATCCCAATTGTCAACATAGAACTTGTACACTCCTCCCTGAGTGACATAGAAAGTTGGGAAGGTAAGAGTGTTGGATGCTACAGAGCTGTTATCAGGTCTCTGCCATCTCCCAGCTAGATTAGTACTCAGAACTACATTATGTGTCAGAACAGTGACAGAAGCTGAATTCGTGTCAGGAGGTAGGAGAGAGAATGATTGGATGACTCCATCATTCAATACAATTAGTGGAGGACCTGCGAAGGAATTAAAAGGAGAAGAATTAAAATTTATTATTAGCGTGCTGATTACTCAATATATTGCAATTCCTTGTAAAAAACTGACTGTAATTAGGGTAAGATTATTTCAATCATATTTTCTGAAGGAAAAGTGGAATAAGGCCGAACTATTTCAACACTGGAAAAAGGCCGAATTGTCAATTTCCGTCTAGAGGAAGAATAGTGTTTCCTTCGTGAAATACAGAATGCAGGATCGCTTATTGTGAACCCCCGGGTATCAAATTATCTGTTCATAATAGAGATACTTCATATTGAGCGAACTTGACTCAATACATTCCCTATCTAAAGAATGAAATTGGGACCGGGAGGTTAGTTCATAATAAACGAATGTTCATATTAAGCGGGTTCATAATAATCGGCCCTGACTGTATTTAGATATGTTTTCTCGCTTATAATTAATCAATGTGACCCCAGGTGCCTACAGGGCACCTCCAGCAGACACAGAGTGTCCGCCAGCCGCGCAGCACAAGCAAGCGAAGCGCGCTTGTTTATATGAAATACTAGAATAGTGTGAATCGCATTATAAATCGTGATAATTGATTGGTTCTCACATGAACCAATGAATTTCAATTCAGATATTCCACTCGATTGTGTTTATTGTAGATGAAACCCACTGCTGTTTAGATCCAATGTATTTGTACTATAAAATAATCGAATTTGATTGGTCATCACAATTTGTCACCTATCTCGGCGAGGTGTGAAAATTTGTCTTTACGACTTGCCAATTCTTCAATCAATTCGGACAAACAAACAAAATTCTAGCGTTTTAATATATCAGATTATTTTAAACGATTGCGTAAAAGGAGGCTATCTATTGTTATTGAATTAGACGCTCAGCTACATAGAAAGGTATTTGTAAGTGAATAGATTGCAAACTATATACGTATATATAATACTATATTAATAAAATGTAATTTATAATTTCTGCTATGTAAGTTACATTCTCTCCATTCCGAGTGACTTGGCAAGAGTAAATGCCTGGATTCTCATTGGTTAACTACTGAAAACTAACTCCAGTAGCACTCGTTGCACTAATGGGAAAGGATCTGATTCCATCTAGATCTACATAACTCCAAGTAACCTGTGGAGTGTTCCTATTCTCTGTGACGCAGTATAGAGTTGTGTTTTGTGAGAGAATCGTGTTATTATTCAGTTCTTCAAAGGTAGAAGCGTCTACAGTTCTCCCGAATAGGTTTGCTAAATAAATTTCATAAATTAACTCGGATTAATTTAGATTAGCCGGAACGTCTATCAATTTTAAAATAAAATAGGATGCACGTAGTGTGCTCATTCTTGAAAAGTATTATGTCAAGTCAATTAGTAATAGACTGTAGCATTGAAAATATCAATTACAGTCGAAATCGGGTTATTTTGTCCATTTGATTGCACTGCCAAAACGACAAAATAACCCGAAGACAAAAAAATCCGATTATTTTATAATTGAATTATGAATAAAACAATTTTTACACTGACTTGACGACAAAATAACCCAATGAGTCAAAAAAACCCGGTGTCAAAATAACCCGATTTCGACTGTATTTCGATTGTCGCGGCGTAGAAAAATTGCCTAATCTTGGCCCTAGCTACGTTACTGGTTTTGCTATTTTCCTGTTCACTCACCATTTAATAAACTGCAATAATAACAAGCTACAGGTTGAGAGCAAGGTAGATCATTCCAGGTAATTGGTTGTGAATGAGCGCAGTCTTCATCTCCTGCATTATTTGGTTCACCACTAATCCAGTTCCTATAAGAGCTGTTGCTGCCATCACTCCACACAAATGTTCCTTCTGTTCCAATGTCATTAAGTCCAACAACCTTCAGGTTCACCAGTATTTCTAATAGAATCCACTGCTGCATTTTCACCAGCATTAGCTATGCTAGCTAGATCTCCTCCCCATGACTGACAATTAACTCTAGCATCTGCCCAACTGATTCCAGAATTAGAGAAGTAACTGAAACACTTATTTTCATTCGTAATTAGATCGCATCCACTGCTAGGAACTAAAAATAGAACAGTTCATTCATTATTACTTTACAACTATGTATACTAAACTATAGTAAAGTGTGTAGAACATGAAATATTGAATATACCTTGAGTGAATGCCGTAGTAGTTAGAGAAAATATTACTAATATATTCAATATCAGATCCATCTTTTATTTTATGATCGGCATAAGCTACAATTATATTTTATACTAAGCATTACTACACTATAGTAGTAATGTATACCTAACTCAATGCAAGGCAGAATGTGATACTTTGTTAATTTATGGAACAGTGAGGGAAGGCAGGATCAGTTTAATGTTTCGTCTATAACTATTGAATAACTGAAATTTTATCTTATACAAAGCCTCAGATGAAAGCACCAGAAAGTAAGCAGTTAACTGAATCTCTGAGTTGAAATAGTTGGATTAGAACTTTTAAACTACATATACTTTGTGACACCGTCTAGTTGCACTTAATAGTGTCGCCACCCACTCTGTTTGTGACTGAGAGAATAACGACACTGAAATTCACTTGAAGCTAATTATTCTTGAACCTTTCAGAGTAAACGAAATTTGGTGAGCATTCAATTTTAATTTTTGTCTACAATTACGAGTTGGTATCATAAGGCTAAAACTATACAGAATCTATAAATAAAATGCATAAAAGAGCTTCCAATCAATTCATCTACGCATCACATCCGATATGAATAATTAATCATTTCAAGCATTTGACCATAGCTGTCATGCTGAATATGGTTGACCAAGGAAAATAACATATCCGGTAAAAGTCCTGCGTGTTCATATTCCTCTAAAAGAATACACAGTAGCTATAATGGAAAGAAACAATATGTACAAAATCAGAAATTTCGCTAAGTATACACAGACAACACATATATTCCACTCACACTTCCTTGGTATTTATATACGTAGATTGCTTGTCTATATACAGGTAACTAATCATATACATTTGCATAATACTATCATAAGAATAATGGTTGGTTCACTCAAACTTATATTTACTGAGGAATTGTGCTGTAGTAGACATTCTTGTTGGTGGAACATTGGTTCTCACCGAAGGCCTCTTTCTGTGATTCTCCAGTATTGAAATACAGAGGATTGTACAGAGAAGATTTGATAATGTCAGATGATTTAATGACACCACCTTCACTTTCAATAGGTGTGTGGATAGCATATCCAGGGTTTACTTGAATGGCATCAGTATGAAAGTAATGTGTGTTCGCTTTATCTACTTTTTGGCCTCTTTTCCATGATACCTCACAGCAGCAATATAACACAACGGAGATAATTATGATGAAAATAGTGAATAGAAGGATGTATATTATCGACACAACTACTACTGTGTAAGCTATTTCAGGAGTAAAGTTTGGATTGGAGAGCACGACGGTGAATGGAGTTGAGAAGTTTCCCAATAAATGGGAGGTGTTGAGAGAAAATGTTTGCAATTGTAAAGGTATCACTTCAACTTCGATTCTGATTGGATATTCTTTATTTGGTATTAGAGCAGTTATGTTGTACGTAGAAGATTCTGCAATGCCAGCCGTTATCTCTTCTCCTCCACTACTGTAATAGACTTTAATTTTGTTGAAACTTATTGTTGGATTCTGTAGCAAGCTCCAACTAACTAATATTGAAGTAGCACTGGAAGTTTCTGTCCGTATGCTTGCAAATATTTGTTGAGAAGTACAAGCACCTATGAGAAAAATATTTGAAGTACTATTTGAATTCTTAGATTTCCTAAAAAAGTAAATCTGGAACAAATAAATTGGATCATATATTAGATATGTGTATTAATATAATATAATATACATGTGACACTGCTTAATTGGGATACAGGATCCTGCCATTTTGTCTGATTAAGCGGGGTTCACAGTTAACTAATGAATTTTATCATATTTAGTCACAGACTACGAGAATTCAGAAGAACTCAATCAGGAAAATAAACGAGGATGTATAGCTTACTTGAAGAATTCGTTGGATCAAAAAATCCAACCGTATATATTCGACCATCCGCCTGACAAGAGTAGTAGCCTGGATTGTCAGTGGTTACAGCTAGAATGCTGATCCCAGTATTAGCATCAACTGTAGTGTTAAGAACTGTTCTGTTTCCAGCGAGATCTACATAGCTCCAAGGAAGGTTAGTCTCTGTGATGCAGTATAGAGTTGTGTCTTGAAATATAATCTGATTGTTCTGAAGTGGATTATATGCTGAGATAAAAGAATCTATCCCGAAAGGATTATTTACTAGAAAGAAAATAACATAATAAATAAACCATTTTGTAAATAATCTGCTGAACATTATAGATGATCTCGATTGTAAAGGATTGACCAATGAAATTTTTTTTACTAAAAGCTGTTGATTTAGACTCGTAGATAGATAGTCATGTAGGATATTATTGGGAACTTACTGTTCGGAATAAGATTTATCTGAATAGCTAGTGTCTGTTGTCCATCCCAATTGTCAACATAGAACTTATACACTCCTCCCTGAGTGACATAGAAAGTTGAGAAGGTGAGAGTGTTGGATGCTACAGAGCTGTTATCAGGTCTCTGCCATCTCCCAGCTAGATTAGTACTCAGAACTACATTCTGTGTCAGGACAGTGACAGAAGCTGAGTTCATGTTAGGAGGTAGGAGAGAAAATGATTGGATGGATCCATTGTTCAGTGTTATTATGGGAGGACCTTGGAATAATCGTGAAAATTATAAAATACACATATGGAGATCTAGCAAACCAAATAAATAAATAATAAATGTATTTCAGAGAATAATTTACCTTGAATTTCTATTTCTATGTGTGAAATCAAGTTTCCAGTATCTGTATCGATACACTGCAACTCTTGACTGTTACCTAAACTGAGCAGCTCATTACTAATATTGAGTGGATTTGAGTATAGAATTTCTGGGTTCATTCTTTCCCATCTGAAAGTTGGAAGTGAGTAAGATCCAATCTGACAGAGAAGTTGAATATCTATTCTGTCTATTCCCACTGTGTAAGTATAGGAATTCACTGTATTGAAAGAAATAATCAATATTGTTCAAATTCACAACCAATGGGCATCTTATTTTTAAGGTAATAAATATCTAAATAGATGCACAAAATGAATAAAGTACTTCAAAATATATATATATTAGTATAATACCTGTCAACGACAGAGGGTCTTGTATCAGAATATCATAGATCCTACTGACTCCATTATCTCGAGTGACTTCACACGAGTATAAGCCTGGAATATCAGTAGTCACAGAGAGAACACTAACTCCTGTAGTGGCATCAGTGGTGCTACTGAGAATGGCTGCACTCCCATCTCGACCATAAATCCAATTCACTTGTGGAGTGATCTTGTTCTCTGTGATGCAATAGAGAGTTGTGTCTTCAGAGAGAAGTGTGTTATTACTCAGTTCATCTAATGTATTAGCATTCTGTATTCTCCCAAATAGCGTTACTGTCATAAAACACCAAAGTTTAAATTAAGAACATTGCGCACTTAACTATAGTATTTTCTCACCATTTTGGGAACTACAGTAATAGCATCTTAAGCTAGAACTGCAGTCTTCATCATTCCAATCGAGATTTTCTCTAAAGTCGTTTTCGACGCAATCTTCAGAAAAGAAAAAATTATTCGGTTCACCCGGATACCAGTTCCTATAGGAGCTTGTGCTGCCATCACTCCACACAAAAATTCCTTCCGAATCCATGTCGTTAAGTCCGATCCAGCATTCAGACTCTGTTGGATCTCTGATGGAACCTAGAGCTTCATTTTCACTTTCAGAATCTATGCTCGCTAGATCTCCTCCCCAAGTCTGGCAACTAGCTCTAGAATCTGGCCAATCGATTCCTGAGTTGAGGAAGTAACTGAAGCATTTCCCCTCATTTGTAATCAGATCACAGCCACTGCTTGGAGCTATAAATAGTAACAAATAATACTATCTTATCTTATATATTAAAACGACAAATTGATCTCCTTTGTCCTAAATAGGGATTTTTTGAAATTTTCCAATCCTTTGTTTGACATGATTTAACCTTATAAGGAATGCTAAAGCTGAATAGGGGCATAATACAAGTGTGGCATAGGGAGAAGGGGATGTTGATTTTAGGATTTCTGTGTTATACAACGTTTGAAAGGTCCTCATAGGTGTATTTGCCTCACTTTCTTTTCTGGTCATATTACAGCAAATAATAAATATGCATTATACAAAGTCTAGCCTAGTACAATTGATATCTACCTGTTAGTGAAGGCTTGAACAGTCTCAGACTATAAATCCTGCTGACTCCATTATCTCGAGTGACTTCACACGAGTAGTAGCCTGGATTATCAGTGGTTACAGTCAGAGCACTAACTCCTGTAGTGACATTAGTTGAGCGGCTGAGAACTGATCTGCTTCCATCTAGATCTACATAACTCCAATTCACTTGTGGAGTGTTCTTGTTCTCAGTGATGCAATACAGAGTTGTATTTTCGAAGAGAACTGTGTTATTACTCAATCCCGTATATGTAGTAGAACCTTGTATTCTCCCGAAAAATGTCACTAATTATAATGGAAATTATATTATATAAATTGTACTTAATTCAGAATAACATCATTGGGCATCGCTTACCATTTTGAGAGCAGTAGTAACAAGCTCTCTCTGTCGAACAGTTCTCATTATTCCAATTAAGATCTATCTTAAAGTCGGTTTCAACGCAATCTTCCGTACCAAAGAGAGAATTTGGTTCACCAGGCAACCAGTTCGCATAGGAGGAATTCGCTACATATGTGCTCTCATCAGTCCATACAAGTACGCCCTCTGTTTCCCTGTCGTTGAGTCCGATCCAGCAGGAAGAGATTTCACTTGCATTCCTGATGTAGTTTAATGCCAGATCTTCACTGATGGAATTAATGCTAGCTAGGTACCCTCCCCATGCCTGACAATTAGCTCTAGAATCAGTCCAGTTGATCGCAGGATGGAAGAAGTAACTGAAACACTTCCCTCCACTTGTAATCAGATCACACCCACTGGTTGGAGCTAGAAATATGGTGTACTAGTAAACACAGCTGTTGTTTGTTTGTTTGTTTGTTTGTTTGTTTGTTGGTATGTTCATAATTTATTGAAAAACATCTCACATCGTAAAAGCTAAAATATTATATAATATAAACACAATGTGCAACAATATTCTATTGAAAAAAATAATATCTACTCCAACAATTTTTTTAAAGTGAAAACTATGATATAACTACTAACTGAATAAAACAATCTCCTTCAATTTTCCCTAAAGCAATAGTAGTAGGTGTTAAACTAAACATCATCAGCTACCTTGAGTTATTGCTGTAGCAACCATTGAGAATAATACTATTATGTTAAATATTTGCATCATTTTTGAATTACGAAATTATTATTTTATTATTCATAATGATAATGAGGAGTTTCTACAAAATAAGATGGTTAAGTAAGAAGAGTACATATATTTGATACTTAATTAAGTAATATAAGAAGGAACATAATCCTAACATTATCATGTGCTAACTTACTGCACATCTCCAATGTCTTGAATAAATTTAGAGTAATTCAAAACTACTTTCTGAACTAATAAACATAAACTGGATTTATTCAAGATTTTCTATCATATACGCCTAAAGCATTCATTTCATATCACCATATTCACGCGCCAAATTGTATATTAACATTGCGATATAGGAGCTTTGCCCGCCTTGATTTATATTGGTTTAAATTATGCGCTTTTAGCAGCGTTGCCGCGTACATCTAGATGAGATCCTTATAGGCGCCAAGTTTGGGTGTCTGGTTGGAGCTGTGTACCTCTAAGCAGGGGTGACGACAGGGGGACTACAGCCCCCTGTCGGGGAAAGAAATGGAAGAAATTCAGAAAAGACACTCTAATTTAGCCCCCTGTCGGGGACTTTAACCCCCTGTTGGGGAATTCCTGGTGCCATCCCTACCTCTAAGCTTATCTATTCAGATATCAACAATTATCTGTAATTGTTAAATATGTATAGTCTAGTATTTAGTTATCACTATAGCCAACATCTCCCTTACTATGTAGTATGTGTGATTTAAGCGAATTATCAGATATTGGACTTTCGAAATTAGAGAAATTCAAGGCTGGAAAATATCAGCAATTCTTTAACATATTATTGTACCGAACGATACATTAAATTTCCGAATACTTTTAAACGAAATTGACCATAACTGGACTATTAAGCTACGTCTTTGCATTTTAATAGTGGTCATTCTATACAATTATTATTGTAGCACTATACAATAGTAATTGTATAGGAATCACACTGAAGCAATTGCTTGTAGAATTGAATCTAATACGTATGTAAGCTATTATACTTGAATGGCGTATTTCCTTGCTCAAAACAATAATATGTATTTATATAAAGAAATTTGCAATATGTGTTCAAGTGTTTTGGATGGAGTTCTGTAAGTTTATATTTGTGATAGTTTTAGTGATACAATCTCTACAATATGCAATTTCTCAAGGTAAGGAGATATACACATTGAGTTGTTTAATAAAAATATACTTATAGAACTCAGGTAGTAATACTTACTCAACTTTCTCCAATATTCTTCTTCTTTTAGTTCCTAGCAGTGGATGCGATCTGATTACGAATGAAAACAAATGTTTCAGTTACTTCTCTAATTCTGGAATCAATTGGACTGATGCAAGAGCTAATTGTCAGTCTTGGGGAGGAGATCTAGCTAGCATAGCTAATGCTGGTGAAAATGCAGCAGTGGATTCCATTAGAAATTCTGGTGAATCTGGATTTTGTTGGATTGGACTTAATGATATTGGAACAGAAGGAGTATATGTGTGGAGTGATGGCAGTAACAGCTCTTATAGGAACTGGAATAGTAGTCAACCAGATAATCACGAGAATGAAGATTGTGTTAATCTAAATCCAATTACCTGGAATGACCTAAGCTGCTCTCTTAATACTATCAGTTGTTATTATTGCAGTTTACTAAGTGGTGAGTGAACAGAAAATAGCGAAACCAGTGGCATAGCTAAGCTTAGGTCTCAGCAATATTTCTCTGTGCCTAGACAATCGAATTCATTAATATTGTCAATGCTATTAGAATGACAGTTTTTGACTTATAAGCGTTGTACATGTAATCAATCTATTTTCGACCGTTTATTCGAACCCCCAAGCATCCTATCTATATTTTACTGATAGGTGTTCCGATGATTCTGGAATAATCATAGTTAATTTATAAAATTTCTTTTAGCAAACCTATTCGGGAGAACTGTAGACGCTTCTACCTTTGAAGAACTGAACAATAACACGATTCTCTCACAAAACACAACTCTATACTGTGTCACAGAGAATAGGAACACTCCACAGGTTACTTGGAGTTATGTAGATCTAGATGGGATCAGATCCTTTCCCATTAGTGCAACGAGTGCTACTACTGGAGTTAGTTTTCTGGAGTTAACCAATGAGAATCCAGGCATTTACTCTTGCCAAGTCACTCGGAATGGAGAGAATGTAACTTACATAGCAGAAATGATAGGCTTTGGAGGTGAGGGACGACTTTAACTTAATTATATAGAATTAATCCAAGTAAATTATTATAAAATATCGTAGTTAACAATGGGTATATCACTCAGCTTATTAATAAATGTTCCATACGGGAAATATACAAATTCTCAAGGTAACAAATAATATGCATCCGGAATCTTGCTAATATGAACATTTTCTTGCCTAATTTGATATAAATATTACTCTAACTGGGTGCTCTACAAGCAGGTGGTTTGATGGCGATGACCATTGAAATATAGCGATAAGCCACTAAATACTTTAGCATGGTGGCTAACTAAGCCGTCAAGTTTTATGAAGTATTGGTCTATTTATAGAACCTATTTAGAATTTGGTGACTGTTAGCCACCAGAAAAAATAAAATGATGGTTAAGAACTCTTGGAATGTTGAGATTCTATTATGGTATCTTGAATTGTTTTAATAGTTCCTAGCAGTGGCTGTGATATCATCACGAACTATGGGAAGTGCTTCAGTTTCTTCACTTCAAGTACAGTGGTTTTTTGGAATACTGCTAGAGATAGTTGCCGGACATGGGGAGGAGATCTAGCTAGCATAATTTCTGCAAGCGAAAATGCTCTACTGAATTCAATTAATAATGCAACTTTTCATTGTTGGACTGGGCTTAATGATATTAAAACAAACAGAAGGTATGTATGGAGTGATGGCAGTGTCTTTTCTTGTACGAACTGGAATGATGGTGAACCGACAGGTGATAAGTTTGAAAACTGTGTTGAAATCGCCAACCAAGAAAGTAGATGGAATGACATTTCATGCACTCAATCATACAACTGTTATTACTGCAGTTCATTGAACGGTAATTTAACATTAGAGAAATAACTATTCCTTTCTTCTTATTGAGATTGAACTAACCATTATCTTTTGATTAATTATTCCTACACGCGTGTTTGAATCAGGCGACCTAGCCTCTAGTGTGAGACATCATGTAATGGTGTTTATGTAGAGGTGCTCGAAGGTGGCTACTATAGACACTAAATCTATTTCGTGTTTGTCCGCATCCGTATGATCATTCATATAACATGTATTAGCCGACGAAACACTGGTCCTGGAATGACCAAAGGTAATTAATCAGATTTTCTACACAAATACAAGAAGTTAACTCAATTTGTATATCACGAAATTACCGAAAATATTAATTTTTTTCTTCAGGCAGGGAAACTGATCAAAATATCATTGCTAAGGGCGTAATTCAAAATGTATCTGAGTAAAGAATATCTATTTAATTCATCCTACACAAGATCCTAAATCAATTGAACACTAGTATGTATATGTATAATAATATCCTCAATTTTGAGTCTTCTTTAGTTGCATTGTTTGGGTTAATAACGAACTCCTATACAATTGAAGGACTGAATAATGGTACAATTACAATTATCTCACAAGACACGACTCTATTTTGCATCACAGAGAATATGAATACTCCACGGGTTACTTGGAGTAGAGTGGATCAAGATGGAATCATCTCTGTTCCCCCTAGTGCACTTAATGACACTACAGGAGTGTCCCATCTGGAATTAACCAATGATAATCCAGGCACTTATTCGTGTCAAGTCACTCGGAATGGAACAAATACAACTTATGTAGCAGAAATATTAGGATTTGGTGGTGAGTGATGAAAGAGTTTAATAGTATAGCCTTAACATAAGAATAGTATGAGCCAGTGATCTCGCTCGTTAAAGGCAGGTCTCCTATGATTTTCCGGTGACGAATTTTCAGTTTAAACTCTTGGAGTTGTATACTACTCTTCCACTCATTAATCTAAATATTTATCTCAATTTTTCAGAATAATTAATTCTAAGATTGGAGGAAGAATTACAACACATAATCTTAATCTCCTTTCCTGCACGGTTAACTAATTACGTACTTCTTTCATTAGGACTGAAACGTCAAACTGAATCTGGCGGTTTCCTGTACGGCTACTTCACTCAGAGCCTAGGACGGAACTCTGCACTGAGGGAGTGCATAGGATGGGGAGGCAGTCTTGTCACGATCGAGTCGGTAGCAGAGGACCAGCTCCTCCTTGGTCTGTCTGCTAGGGATAATACTGCGGAGTGTTGGATTGGTCTGGAGATAGTGGAGAGGGAAGGGAGTTATGGGTTTATCTGGGCCACAGGTAGCACCAGTAACATTTTTGGGAGTGAGCAAACTCTACTGGCCAATCTACTAGCTCTATCAGGCTACAGGTATTACTCGTTGAGAGATAATGGAATGAGATCTTTAATTTGGCATCCTCATACTGTTAATGAAACTCTCTCATGCTTCTTCTGTAAAAAAACAAGTAAGTTTACATAGATTTCTTAACAATTACTACAGATGACTCCACTTAATCGGGACACTTTAGTCCTGGATATTTTGTCCCGATTAAGCGGAGTTGATTGTATATGATAGAATTATGTATATATATATATTTGTTTATAATAACCTTTAGTAAACCAGAGAGCTTGCGATCTCAGTAATGATGGGTTTTGCTATCGAACCTTTGAGTCAAATGATCAATTCACTTGGAATGTAGCTCAGTCAAGTTGTATCAGCTGGGGCGGAAATCTAGCTAGTATCACTTCTGAACAGGAAAATAACTTCTTACATCTCAACACTCCTTACGCTGCCATTGATTGCTGGATTGGGTTGACTAATATGGACAGGGGAGATTACTATTGGGTTGATGGGGAGGCACTCAACTTCAATATCTCACTGAGTGCCTCTAGCAGTATGGATACATGTGCTAGAGCTAAGACTGGTGGAGATAATGTGTGGAGCAGTCATGACTGTGATAATACAACCAATTGCTACATTTGTAAAAGGAAATCAAGTAAGTTAACCTGTCAATGAAATCTTTCATCATGTAGACTTTGCAGCATTGTAGAAACGTACATTTTGATGGACATATTATATGTAATATATACTTGTTATAGTCACCATATTCAGAAACTCAACTCAGAATTCAGCAATGTTAGAGAGTGTGGGTGGAAACACAGTCCTAAATCAAGACACAACTCTATACTGTCTAGGAGAGAACAACATCCCAGTCAATTGGAGCTATGTCAATCTAACAGGAGACACATCAACTCTTAACACCAGCACAAATGTCACTACAGGATTTAGTATATTGTCAGTAACCACGGATAGTCCAGGCTACTACTCATGTCAGATTAGTAGAAGTGATGGTGTAACTGAAACAAGAACGATCGGACTCCTTATTACTACAAATTACACATGTAAGTTGAGGCTTAATATAAATATTTTCATCCAATAAATTAAAGAGTTCGTATGTACATCGGCAGAAAATCCAGCCAATGAGACAAGTGACACATTCTATTGAGAAAAATGTCTGCCATCAAGCAACAATTACATACCGTATATTCTAATGAGAAGGTTCTTCTTTACATATTTGTACTTTTTCTAGTTTTTAGTACTCGTGAGAGTGCAGTAAATCGCACCTACACCATTGCAATAGACAGAAAGGAGATATTTCTATTCTGCAACAGTTCCATCTCATTAACTGGCATAAAATGGAGAGTGACAGGAAATAATAGAACATTCCCAAACCCACTAATCCCACACACCAATATGTTGTTGCATAGTGGTACCAGCTATAACATTCAGTGTGTCGATATCAGAACTAACTCCATCATACTCAGTACTCAATACACTGTGCAAGGTAAGAACTCATAAATTCTTATCAATCATGTTTCAATCTAGTAACAATGGAAAATATGACTGTGTTTCATTCTTGTAGGTTCTCCTTTGCTAACACTGAACAACGGATCTATCCAATCATTTTCGCTCCTACCTCCTAACATGAACTCAGCCTCCGTCACTGTCCTGACACAGAATGTAGTTCTGAATACTAATCTAGCTGGGAGATGGCAGAGACCTGATAACAGCTCGGTAGCATCCAACACTCTTACATTCTCAACTTTCTATGTCACTCAGGGAGGAGTGTACAAGTTCTATGTTGACAATTGGGATGGACAACAGACACTAGCTATTCAATTGAATATCATTGTCATAGGTATAATGTTTACAAAATACGTATGCATTATTTTTGAATTAATATAAATCCTACACATTTACTTTTCTTCTAGTTGATCGTGCTTTTGGGAGACTCAGCAATACAATCTACACAGAACTTCCAACCAATCACATTCTCTCTCAGAACACAACTCTATACTGCATCACAGAGAACAGCACTCCTTGGAGTTATGTAGATCTAGCTGGAAACAGAACAGTTCTTAACACTACAGTTAATGGAGCCACTGGGATCAGTACTCTATCAGTAACCACAGATAATCCAGGCTACTACTCGTGTCTAGTTGTTCAGAGTAGAGGAGTTAATGGGACACATACCGTTGGCATTTTTGACACTTCAAGCCTTACATGTACGTGAGCTGAGGTTAGATATAGTTGGGAGTCCTTTGAATATACTGGACATTCTTATGTCTAGCATTGAAGCAGTGACGACATAGATTAGGTCCAAATTGTTCATGCAACGTTCGAACCATACAGTTCCATTGTTCATTCTAGAATTATGACTCTCGAAAGATACAATATTGCATCTGAAATAATCCATAGTTCCAGCAGTAGTGTAGTTATGTTGAGTATTTACATGACTGTCCATGTATTCACAATTTTATTCTACTCTACAGTTATTTTTACAATGCACACAACAGTCATAATATTTGTATTAATTTCATTCTAGTATTTATCACTAACGGTTATACAAGGAATCGTACCTACACCATTGACATAGACAGAGAGGAGATATTTCTATTCTGCAACAGTTCCAACAGTTCCATCTCATTAACTGACATAAAGTGGAGAGTGACAGGAAATAATAGAACATTCCCAAACCCACTAATCCCACACAGCAATATGTTGCTACAGAGTGGTACCAGCTATAACATTCAATGTGTCGATATCAGAACTAATTCCATCATACTCAATACTCAATATAGTGTGCAAGGTAAGCTCTTGTAAGTTGGAAACATTTCTTGTTAGTAGAATGTAGAGTCTTCTTTGTAAGATTTGATCTGGATATTCTTGGCTGCTTTAGTAGATGAACTGCGTACTGAAATATACATACATTGTATATCTTATAGCAAGATAGAGAATAAATTTTATTTAGTATTTGTTCAAAAATATATTTTCGGAAGATATTTAATAAAATTTCAATTTCAAGGTCCTCCGATTATCCAAATTGAGAATGGAATTTCAGGGAACTTTTCTCTCCTACCTCCTAACCTGAACTCAGCCTCTGTCACTGTTCTGACACAGAATGTAGTTCTGAGTACTAATCTAGCTGGGAGATGGCAGAGACCTGATAACAGCTCTGTAGCATCCAACACTCTTACCTTCTCAACTTTCTATGTCACTCAGGGAGGATTGTACAAGTTTTATGTTGACAATTGGGATGGACAACAAACACTAGCTATTCAATTGAATATTATTGTAATAGGTATGATATCTAGAAGATGTATTTACAATATTATTTTATAACTATAACTCTTTTCAATTAGTTGATCATGCTTTTGGGACACTTAACAGTACAGTCTACACGATGCTTTTGAACAATCAGATTCAATTCAGGAGCACAACTCTATACTGCATCACAGAGACTAACCTTCCTTGGAGCTATGTAGATCTCGCTGGAAACAGGACAGTTCTCAACACTACAGTTGATGTCACTACGAGTATCAGCACTCTATCAGTAACCACTGACAATCCAGGCTACTACTCTTGTCAGGCCATTATTGGTAGTGTCAGTGAGATATTCAACATTGGAATATTAGACTTAACTAACTATACAGGTTTGTGTATTTCGTGTGACATTCACTATCTAATCATGATAATGTAGTTGAATGACTGTACTGCTAATTCTAGAGTTTAGTCCCAATAATAATGCTATTGAGGCTACATACACAATTGGAATAGACAGAGAGGAGATATTTCTATTCTGTAACAGTTCCAACAGTTCCATCTCATTAACTGACATAAAGTGGAGAGTGACAGGAAATAATAGAACATTCCCAAACCCACTAATCCCACACAGCAATATGTTGTTACAGAATGGTACCAGCTATAACATTCAGTGTGTCGATATCGGAACTAACAGAAACATAAACCATATAAGATATACTGTACAAGGTAAACTATTTAAAAATCACACTTATCTACAAATACACCATTCAATAGATCAGCGCAAGGATGCTGTAAGTAAACTGTTGAAATTGAATGGTCTAGTAAATTGTATTTGTCTCTATAGGTCCTCCAAGGGCTATACTAGAGAATGGACGCTTGAATACTACTTCTCTCCTACCTCCTAACATGAATTCAGCTTATGTCACAGTTCTGACACAGAATGTAGTTCTGAGCACTAATCTAGCTGGGAGATGGCAGAGACCTGATAACAGCTCGGTAGCATCCAACACTCTTACCTTCTCAACTTTCTATGTCACTCAGGGAGGAGTGTACAAGTTCTATGTTGACAATTGGGATGGACAAGAAGTGATCGCAATTCAAGTCTATTTCGTTTTAAGTAAGTCCCTGTATTCCTTTTTGCTATAATTCTTGAGGTCTACCATACTAATGGGTTTATTCTCTGTAGTGAATCGTGAGTTTGGAAGAATCGAGGCTACATCATTTACGGAATTCCCCAACAATCACATAATATCTCAAGACACGAATCTCTACTGTATCACATATAACAACCATCCTTGGAGTAAGGTAGATTTAGCTGGAGTCACAACAGCACTCAATACTACAGTCAATGTCACCACAAGAATCAACTCTCTGCAAGTAACCACTGAAACTCCAGGATACTACTCGTGTCAAGTCGCTCTTGAAGGAATCACTGATACTTACAATGTTGGAATATTCAATTTTACGGATTATACAGGTAAGCTAGAATTTATTTACTTTTTGTAGTGTAATGATGAAAATCGAATTGAATACCATACTTGCCAACTGTCCCGCTTTTTCGGACATGTGTTGAAAGTAATATCCCGCGAAAGCGTTTTTCAGAAAGTGAATTATCCCGCTCTTCAGTTTGTATGACTAATACATGTACACTATGTCCCACTTTTTTCCTTGCAGAAGTTGGCATATATAGAATACTCATTAAATTATCTCTAGTACTCAACTCAGCTAATTTAAACTCGACTCTACGTCTCTACACTCTTAACATCGACAGAGAAGTATTCATCTTATGTAACAGTTCCAACAGTTCCATCTCATTAACTGACATAAAGTGGAGAGTGACAGGAAATAACAGAACATTCCCAAACCCACTAATCCCACACAACAATATGTTGATACAGAGTGGTACCAGCTATAACATTCAGTGTGTCGATATCAGAACGAACAGAAACATAAACTATATAAGATATGCTGTACAAGGTAAACTAAACTTATCTGCACATACTCTATTTGGTATCAGTTATAGTAATACCAATATTGAGGTTTTAGAAGCTTTTGTATTATTTCAACCCATCTCTAGCCTTTTATATGAGTTTGAGAGTAGACTGAATACAAATACTATAACCTATGTAAATACTCTTGCAGGTCCTCCTATAATAACACTGAACAATGGATCTAACCAATCATTTTCTCTGCTACCTCCTAACATAAACTCAGCTTCTGTCACAGTTCTGACACAGAATGTAGTTCTGAGTACTAATCTAGCTGGGAGATGGCAGAGACCTGATAACAGCTCTGTAGAATCCAACACTCTTACCTTCTCAACTTTCTATGTCACTCAGGGAGGAGTGTACAAGTTCTATGTTGACAATTGGGATGGACAACAGACACTAGCTATCCAATTGAATATCAATGTCACAGGTAAGTATCTTAGATGTATATTATTATCTTAAACTGTGTCAGTCTTCAAATTGTTGATTTTTCAATTAGTTGATCATCCTTATGGGAGATTTAATGGAATAAACTACACAATACTTCCAACCAATCACATTCTCTCACAGAACACAACTCTATACTGCATCACAGAGACTAACCTTCCTTGGAGTTATGTAGATCTAGCTGGAAGCAGAACAGTTCTTAATACTACAGTTAATGCTGACACTGGGATCAGTACTCTAACTGTTACCACTGATAATCCAGGCTATTACTCATGTCTAGTTCCTCGAGGAGGAGTCAATGAAACGTATATCACTGGAGTGTTTGAATTCACTATTTTCTACACAAGTAAGCTACAGTAGTTAACAATCTCAGAGAATTTCGTGATATAATCCTAAATTTTAACCAATAGTATTCAAATCATTTTACATATTATCTCAGTCAGAACATTAGTTTTAGGAGAGCTAATTCGTAATTTTCTCTTGAGGAATAACCGCTGCTTCATTTATACTTCATTTCCATTTTAAAGTATTTTCTGTTTAGTTTTCAATACTAACGACAATAGAATACATCGCATATACACGATTGGGATAGACAGAGAGGAGATACTCCTATTCTGCAACAGTTCCAACAGTTCCATCTCATTAACTGACATAAAGTGGAAAGTGACAGGAAATGATAGAACATTCCCAAACCCACTAATCCCACACAGCAATATGTTGTTACAGAGTGGTACCAGCTATAACATTCAGTGTGTCGATATCAGAACTAACTCCATCATACTCAGTACTCAGTATGCCGTACAAGGTAAGCCAATCATATATATCTCTGCATTAGATTCCAAATGACAAAAATGGAATGCAAAACGCTGCATTCTAACATTATTTGGTTGAAAGTAAACAATATGTCTCATAATAAGAGTGAATACAAATATTATACCCTATATAAATACTCTTTCAGGTCCTCCGATGATTACACTGAACAACGAATCCATCCAATCATTCTCTCTCCTACCTCCTAACATGAACTCAGCTTATGTCACAGTACTGACACAGAATGTAGTTCTGAGTACTAATCTAGCTGGGAGATGGCAGAGACCTGATAACAGCTCTGTAGCATCCAACACTCTTACCTTCCCAACTTTCTATGTCACTCAGGGAGGACTGTACAAGTTCTATGTTGACAATTGGGATGGACAACAGACACTAGCTATCCAATTGAATATTACAATAATAGGTATAATGGATGTCAGTATTACAGCTTTTGATTTGACTCCTATGAAATAACCCATTGCCCACATCTCATAATATCAATTAGTTTCGGAATGTAATATATTCTAAACTTTTGATTTATGTTAATACCAATTTCACATTATTTTTTTCCTACTCTCTATAGAAATTCTCATAAATCAACTCACAACAACAAGCAATGGAGGAAACTTACAAATTATCTATATCCTCGTTCTCATCCCTATAATCATCATTACTGTCATCATCTGCCTAACACTATTACTCTTCTATGTTAAAAGCTCTGCGAGTTCCCAAGATGATCAAGCTGATAAAACGTTGATATCTATAACAAGATATGCCGAGACATCATTCACTGCTGAGAATCAAACTGTCGAAAAGTCCTCGACAGCTCATATTAAAAAGTAAATCCCACAACCATTGTGCTCTCCCTGTTTGTATTATTAGGTTTTATATCATAAATATAGTATTTGTACTTCTTAACACCTTTTTCTATCAGTAATAGTGGCATAATAATTTATGATAAAGCATGGCTTTTGGTTTATAAAGAGAATATATCAAAATAACACAACTATCTACTATTTTTAAATATCCTTAGTCCATCTATGATAGTACTGTTGCGTAGATCAGTGAGATCGTAGATCCATGAGATTCTTATACTACATAACCATGGATGGCTTTGTAGCGTAGAATTCTGAGATTATCCGTAGAATCGTGAGATTTTGTTTCGCTCACTCAAATGACCTTGTGGTTCGACCGGTTTCATCATAATTTGATAACCATCACCACTCAATAGTGGCACGCGACACAATATAGTGCCATGCGACACAATTTACTATGGTAAAACCCCATATGGACCATAAATGCAAAATAAAATTCATCCATGGTCCATATGGGATTTTACCAAGTAAATTGTGTCGCATGGCACTATATTGTGTCGATTACCATTAAATTGTGTCGCGTGCCACTATGAGTGGTGATGGTTATCAAATTATGATGAAACCGGTCGAATCACAAGGTCATTTGAGTGAGCGAAACAAAATCTCACGATTCTATGGATAATCTCAGAATTCTACGCTACAAAGCCATCCATGGTTATGTAGTATAAGAATCTCACGGATCTACGCAACAGTACAATTAAATTAGACTCAATCGTTCCATGTTCGTTTATTCTATGTTGTCCAGAATGAATTGGCGAGAAAACGCAAACTCAGCTCTGAGATTTGGCAAAGGACAGCTGTCTCAGTTCGTTGCCTACTGACATGCAGTATACACCCACTCAGCGACTATCAGTAGGTTTGGCACCTCACCCATATTGTAACCCCCCGAGAACATATCAGTATGGATCCCGGGGTATACAAATGTATGAACTTTACTTTTACTCCATTTCCATTCCTTGTCGTACTCACGCCTGTCAGACATGGAAACCTTCCTCGGTTCTGCTTGGGTATGCCAGTCGGTCCCAGCTGGACATCCGATCTCACGTAACAGCTGGTCGAGTCAGCTGTTCGCACAGCTGAGTATTCAGGAGTTCATGGGTTCTTTCTAGCTAAGTGGGGTTCGTGGGAGGGTCAGTGTGCCAGTGTCCGCTATATCGTGAATCCCATAATCATCTTCAGTTTGTTATGATCTTGCTGATTCGGGTCTACACGTTCTGTAAATCTTAGAAAAATACCATACCAACACTCCAGTTGCTATGATGAATATGCCAATGTGCGACCAATTCGATTATTCTAATACATCGCCAATGCATCCATTATGGGTTGGACAGAGTTTGAAATATCTGAGTTTGTCGCACTGCTGTTTTAATCCAGCTCCGATCTGAATTAGGAAAGTGTCCTAGTTTAACATTCCTATTCCAGTCGTTCTTCTTCTATTTCGCTAGCGCCGTCCTCCCAATGAGTGAGTGTCTCATGAGGCCTCTGCACATCCTACATTATATCCACCCATCTATTCCGACTCAAGTTATGTCACGGTACTTCCATTCAAAGCATTGCTAACTCAACTGACTTCCTGAACTCTTCTTGATTAAAGTTTTACACACATGACTATTCTACTCGACCAGCTTACAGTGGAGTCATTCGTGAGTGTCAACTGCCATCAGACACTAAGCTTAGTTTAGAGCTTCACTTCTGTAACTTCACTAACTGAATCAGGTGACACGTTAACGGAAAATTCGTCGCCGGAAACCTAAGTTGTATGTACAAAGTGTAAGAAGTGGGTGCTTTAGAGTGGAAATATGATGAATGGGCCGAAGTTGCATTTGAAAGGAGGAATGAGGCTCGAAATCAGGTGTCAAGGAGGCTTTTGAGGTGGAGAATTAAAGTAGTCACGCGATATCATGGCATTTTAGGCGCATGATAATGGAATCATGGGACTTTGCGCCGTAGCTTATGTACAAGCTTGTATTCTGTAGATGTCTCGATTCTTAGCCGCTATGACTCGAAATCATCCGAAAATGGAAATACAGTGGATGCCGGTTATATTCTTATTTAGGCATTAGATACGATAGCGACGAATTTCCCGCCATTCTAGATGATAATGTTTCTATCTTCGAACAATCCTGAAGTTGATCTTCAACTGAATTATACTGATAACTTCTTCATTTATCCCACTAGGATATAACTAGGATACATAACTAGGATATTCCTACTGAATATCTGCCACTGTTAGAACTGCCTGGATAATATTACACTGAACAGTATATAGACACTGCTACCTCGTATCAGCTGACCTCAAATTAATATTACACAGAAGCTCCAGGCACTGGAGATAAGGAGCGACTCATTCACTGCTTGATACTAGCACACAAATACTCAGGGTGGTGGTATCGAGTTATTTTGGTGGTTTAAGGAATCAGCTGTGAAGTGTTCTTATATTAGCTAAGTTCAGCGGAGATTGATAGGAACCTACTACAAGATGACGTCATTCTATTGGCTTACTCTAACTCGGCTCCTTGCTCTATATGAATTTTCTCGAAGTTTAATTATCTGAATTCGGAATGCTGTGTTTATGTAGAGGACATTCTATTAGAAGTTTGATCATATATGGCTGTGGACTGAATTCTGACTCTTGTATCTATACAATTCACCTCATTCCAACTCCTAACATCTGAACATGCGGAAATAACCTCTAAACCTAATACAGTCGAAATCGGGTTATTTTGTCCATTTGATTGCACTGCCAAAACGACAAAATAACCCGAAGACAAAAAAACCCGATTTCGACTGTATGCAAATATTAGAATTAATTGATTATACATAACCATGGACACAACTGGGTTCTGATTGCTGGGTGGAGTGGCACACCTAATACATTCGTATTATATGGACCATTAATTCTGGATGTGGAGTCCTAAAATGGCCTAGCTGCACCTCTCAACCTGTATCTAACTAAATCGTATGATGGGATTTAGCAAATCGTGATATATGGAAAAATAGTATTATGAAGTGTTCTAAATGGTGAGAGTTGAGAGGCCTGCAAACTCAGTGAGTAAAGCAAGTTATGACCATTCTCTGAACCTGAAATCTGAGAGCGAAATTTTATCAAATTTGCTTGCTAGAAATGTAGCTCTGGCAAGTATACTATTGTAATTTGCATGATGTAGCTCTCCATTCTTACGACAAAGGTGCATTGCAACTAATCACTTAGTACACTCGTACAAGTGCATCACTAATCTGTGGTCATCACGCTGATACACCAACAAATCTGATTGGCTAGTCTAGCAATTACTTCTCCCACTTGTGATACTTATATATCAGTAAGTATGCATACAAACTACGCAGAGTATAAACTCGATGAAATCTCTTTATTTCTATTATTTCTTTCTCTTTTTGAGTCAGCAGTACTGTTATAGACCAGAATCTTGTCTCTTCGGTAAGATGTCGTTATAATATGATTGAGTGATAATTATGCCTTAGATGTGCCATAATATTTGATGGTGTTATAAATCAGTTAAAAGTTTTATATCTTTTTGGTGCACAACGAAAATTTTAAAACTTTAGGATTATGTATCTTATATATTAAAACTCCAGGATTTTTTTTTTGTTTGTTTGTCCGAATTGATTGAAGAATTGGCAAGTCGTAGAGATACGAAAATTGGCATGCAGGTGTCAAATGGTGAATCTAGGATTAAGTTCGAATATCTAAGCGAAATCTTCACACCTCGCCGAGATAGGTGACAAAATGTGTTGACCAATCAAATTTGATTATTTTATAATGCACATACATTGGAATAAAATAGTAGTGACTTATGCATACAATCAAAAGAACTAATTGTGATCGAAATTCATTGGTTTATGTGAACCAATCAATTATCAGCATTTTATAATGCCATTCACACGATTCTATTTCATATAAATGACTGAATACTGCTATTTTGTGTCTATAATTTGATCGTCAACAACAATTAAAGCGTGTTATATGCTACGATCAATCAATTCAATCATAAAATAACTTTTAATGACATGAACTGGAATTGATTATTTAAGTATAATAATCTTTAGCAATGTGAACTTTGTGTATTCAAATTGAGCTTACATTCAGATTAGTTGACTTAATACGAAGTAAATTATATTTATCACGAAACAATTTCTGCTACAGTTCTGATTTCATCAATTTAACCGTAGACAAATGACAATTCAGCGTACTAAGTATAAAACAAGAAAGCGACGTATTCTCTCTCTAATATCCGCAAGCGCCCACTGGGTAAATCTGCGGACACGCAGTGTCCGCAAGCCGCGCAGCACAAGCAAGCGAAGCGCGCTTGTATAGATTTAAATCTCAAACTTCTGTGCTTATTCATATGCATAATCCGTTCAAAGGTAAGAGAAAAAAATCCTATTCAACATCCACCTCACTTCAAAAAGTGGAGGAGAAATATCCACTGAGATTTACGCCTAATCGAATGTGTAGGATAATTTGCCTGTTAATCTTTTTGATGGTTTATTTCATTAGCTATCAGCCTATCCAACGATGCACTCAGAAAAGAGGGAAATGAAGGACAGCAGTCTCTTCCTGAAGATCTCCGCTGTTATCAACGCCTTCTCGTTCGTTCCAGGACTAATCATGGCCTTCCTGCATCTGGCATTCTCTGTAGTTTTCCTTTCCAGACTAGGCCTACTCTCTGCTCCAGGAACTATAAATAGCATGAACCAGCAAAATTTCATTTTAGCCGCTCCACTTGGGTTTTTCGGTGGATACCTGCTCGCGGCGATTATTTCCATTTCCGCCTCGGTCCTTATCCTAAAACACAGTAAATGGACGCATGCCATTGCAGCGTTTCTGTTGCTATTCCCCACCTGCCTCTTAGGCATTGTCATCATCATAGACATCCTTGTGATTATTTTCTGGCACATGAGCAAGCTGCCAGATATCACCGACGTGTTCAGCATGTACGTAGGGTTCCTCCTCTCCATCATAATCGCATTCATTCAGTTCTGCTACCACGTGTACCTGGCTCAGCTCCTCAGGATGAAGGGAGCTGGTTGGTATTAGTTGGACCTACTGTCCCACTCCATTCCATCTTTCCTCTCTACTTCTTTACTCAACTTACATTTCTATCCAATCAAAGGTTTTACTTTTAGGAACACCTCCCATTTTATTCTGTTTTTACTACCCATTTTGTCTATTTTAGTATATGTTCAATATTTTATCATAAAGTCATTATTTAGTTCATTAAATCTTTCCTGAAACCCATGATTTGATATTAGCTGTACACTCAGGCTTGCTATTTGGGTTCTTTTATTTTGACACACCGAAACCTCGAAATTAGGTAAACCAAAATATGGCAATTCGTTATTAGTGATTTTTTTAAAAAAGACCATAATGTACGGTCGGACACTGTGTATCGAATGTACTGATTAAATTTTAAAATACTTTCATCCAAACAATAAGATAAATACATTTATTCAAGTCAAATTAATTACAACATTCAAAATAACTTGAAGAGTGAAGTCTATTTATACTCAAGAGAAAATGCGCCGATTGAGGAGAGCGCGCCCTCCAATGAATAGTCCGAAAATGAAAACCAGAGAGTGCGAGAGCAGGAGTATGCATATAGTGTTCTTGTTGATAATCCCAGCCTTTTCATTGGTCGGCGGCTTTCCAGGCGCGGGCTCAGTGGCTAGGGGTATAAAAGGACCACTTACAGTGCTAGAGACTGTGGACTGTGATGTTGGGTCGAAAAGAGGAGGAGGGAGTGGTTCACCTATAAACAAGAGATTTCATAAAAGCCAAACATTATCAAATAAAATATATTAATAACAAGTTCGAATTCCTTTGTACTCACTTGGTTTCTGTGTTTCTGGTTCTGAATCTTCACTTGACGCCTCCGCTAAGAGAGCTCTCACTTCTGATTGGCCGTCCGTCTCACCCTGAGATACTCTCTGATCTGAAGACATCTATCTGCAACCAATCAATTCTCGTTCTAGTCCAGATAAACTGAAATATTATTGAATTATGGAACAAAGGTGTTTCACAGTCAACATAAACTAACAAACGAATCATGACAAGTTCATTTGTTTATTAACAAATTTTATTTGTATACATACATAACAAATAAAATCTATTAATAAACAAATTTAAAGATATAAAAAATATACAGAGTAAGAGTGCAACTTGCATTTTGCATTTCGTCAAAATATATATTAGAATTAGCATTTTCTAAAGCTTCTCTGAACTCGAATAAATTCGCAAGATTAATTAAACTATTCTAACTATCTGAGCACTTGTGTATTGTAAACACGGAATGCTGACTTGACTAGAAATATTTCTTGAGTCAGTATTCCTGGTTTTTCGTAATATTAAACCCCGCCAATGACCTGGGGTCCATTCTATTTATAGCATGGACCTCATATTTCTAAGGTTTCCCTGCCCAAATTACTTAACCGGAAATGAGTTAGCAAAATCCATAGTACATTGATAGGTTTTGAAAGAAGAAATATTCCGAAATTTTCTCCTTGTTCTATCATGTGGAAATGAGAATGCTCTTGATACTGACAAATATTACAAGAAACAAGTGGGAGTTCAAAGATAGCTTAGAACAGCGATTTTCAACCCTTTTTGGCTGTGGACCCTATAGCAATTTTCCTATATTCTGTGAACCCTTCCTATTAACCGTAATCCTGTGCCCCCCTGATATCTTCTGTGGACCACTAAGGGGTCCATAGACCCCAGGTTGGGAACCACTGGCTTAGAAAGACCACTTTTAGGCCCAACGATCCCAAAGTACTGCAGACAAATGCCCCACTTATTCCATTTAGTAATTCGTTATCAATTCCTAGCCTCAACAGCACTATAAATAGATTAATTTGTTATACAACATTGATACTATTAATAGATCCTAAATGTATCCTGACTCCCTGAATACTCTATCTCCATAGCTACGGATACACTGGTCAATAATGTCAATTGCTGTTCGTAATCTTCTATTTATTGCATTCAAATGGTCAAAACTTAGAACTGGAAAAATTGGATCCTTCTCGAAGTGGTACATCAACTTCTTTGTCAGGTCATTTTCCTTAACTACGGATAGGATACGTTGGTATGTGGAGTTACGAAATCTACAGAGCTGTTGGAGGGGTTTGAGAATAATGAAATCATCTCTGAATGGATTCCCGAAACTCTTTCCGTTGTCAAGGAGAAGAATGCGATTTGATTCGAAGTTATCAGAAAACATCTCAAAGCTAAAATTAGAAATTCGATTCGTCAAAATTTTGAGGAAATTGAACAAATTGTCACTTTTAGGAAAAAATTCAACTCTATGAAGGATTCTATTTTTAACTTACTGGTGTCTGTCCATATTTCCGATCAGAAAATCAAACACAGCTGTTTCAGTCAAATCGAGGAGAACTCGGCCGGAATTGAAAGGAGCTAATCTTAGTAACTCCAGGCGGCATTTGAATTCTCTGTTCCAGCAAGGATGCTTGAAAGTTCTGAGTTGGAATTCAGTCGGAATCATTAGTGTAAGAGATCCTTCGAGGGTATTCCCTTTAAGAGATAGAATTCCTAAAATACCCAAATTAGACGAAAGCAAATAGAGCATGACATACCTGTGGCACAGACTGGTCGCGAGCTGTCGCAGTAGTGGCATATCCCATACACACACATGTTGCCAGTCTGCTCATCTCTATAAATAGTATCAGATAGCTTCTGTTCTGAAATTAGCTTTATCTGTTCCAAGTCAATCTTCCTACCAACCACTGGAGGCGCTCTGTACATTCCTAGACGTGATACACGTAACTATGGATACACAACTAATAAAAAATCCAGTTATCTGAATCCTAAACCGATATTTAACACATAATAACTACCGAAGTATAAAAATAGCGCTGCTATTAATAGAAATGTGTCTCAGTCCCAACTAACCTAGAATTCTGGCCAAATGGAAGGCTGCGATCTCTCCATTGTGTCTATCCGCCCCTTTGTTCCCCGCCTCCTCGATGACGTGTCCTCTGCTGTACCACATGGGTCTGAACACTGCCACCTGCCCGCCAGCCAATAAGAAGCTGAGTTTCAGCTGTGATCCCAATTTCCCCGCCTCCACAGCTGTTATTTCTGCCTCTCTAGACAGGAAGTGAAGCAGTTCTGACATCTGATGGGAAGAGGATTGTCTAGGTGTGAAAAGTGTCCCATCCTTCTGTACCCATGTGTGCCACATGTTCCATAGCCTCACTGCCGTCTCTATAATATTGCTCGTAATGTTTGACAGAAAGGAAATGATAGGAACCAGGCTACCCGTCCAACTCCAAAATGGAATGTGACGATTTCTATGCATTTTGGATGAGATATCTGTAAGAACACTACGAAAACCAGGATTTTCTGTTGATTTGGTAGTTGACTTAGTAATAGCTGATTTGTGGTACGAGTTGACTGCATACATGCCAACCTGAGCCATGATAAGAGCGGGACTCAGCGTTGAATTTGGCGGGACATGGCGGGACGCAATAGAAATGTACTATACATAGAATTAAAAAAGCGGGACATAATGGGGAAATTTCATGTAAAAGCGGGACACTCGTAAAAATTAGCTCAATAGAAGAGTGAAAAAAGCGGGACAGTTGGCAAGTATGTGACTGGTATCCAAATAATACGATTACATTATGTTCACCCCGATTCGGACTAGGAATTTTGCTAACTCATTTCCGGTTAAGTCATTTTGAGCGGGGAAACCCTAAAAAGATCCTATAAATAGAAAATACCCCCAAGGCTATTAATATGTTCTTGAATGAGATTGTAATTGATCGAAAATTGGTAGGATACACATTAAAAATCAATTCTCGCCTTTTTTATCACTGATAGAAATGAGATTTATATTTTGTGTTGAGGTCTCGATAAGTGGTATATCTGAGTGTCTTGCATTCCAAATGCCCCGTAGCGCTGTCAAGATGAATAATAACAGGATCAAGCTGCAAAACAAAACTACTCGAAGCTTAGTCTTCATCTTAAAATAGAATTACAAAACGGTATTTATAGAACAATATCAACACCCACTACTCCATACAAACACACTAGACTTATTCACTGGGAATGTCCAGATTATTCTATCGAACTAGAAAAGCTCAAAACCACTGTTTCAGATGGATTGATTTCTTAAAAAGATTTAGAATCGTTTTAACATAGCTCACAATTGCTGGAATTTTGAAAACAAAGGACAGGATTTTGGCTTTCTTGCAACTTTAACACTTTTAATTTAACCCATTTTTTAAAAAAAATTTAAAAATTTAACCCGCTGGGTACAAACAAATTTATTTTTAGGTGCATTTGTCAATAAAAACAATTCTATATTATTGTATTTATATCTTCCATTCATGAATCGAATAATCCACTTCTATTACTAGCAAAGTGAACAGAGGAGTCATTTAAATATATACAGGAAAATGGATGGGTGTGAAGTTAGCAGCACGTTCAGCAGCGAAAAGTGAGCAAGATATAATTAGTCCCAGTTTCACAGTGCCTTGTAGGATCTTGATCAAATTTGAAACAGAACATTATAAGCGAGGTAGCTTTGTGTTATTTTAATATCTAACGGCTACTGATTAAAACCACTTGACAATGACGATGCAAATTTGATGAAATTTCTATAGGATTTCAGTATAGCGCAAAGTGAGCAGGGTATAACTAGTTCTAGTTTCGCAGTACCTTGTAGGATCTTGGCCAAATTTGAGACAGGACATTATGAGCGAGGTAGCTTTGTGTCATTTTAATATCTAACACCTCCCGATTAAAACCACTTGGCAATGACGATGCAAATTTGATGAAATTTCTATAGGATTTCAGTATAGCTCAAAGTGAGCAGGGTATAACTAGTTCTAGTTTCGCAGTACCTTGTAGGATCTTGGCCAAATTTGAGACAGGACATTATGAGCGAGGTAGCTTTGTGTCATTTTAATATCTAACACCTCCCGATTAAAACCACTTGACAATGACGATGCAAATTTGATGAAATTTCTATAGGATTTCAGTATAGCTCAAAGTGAGCAGGGTATAACTAGTTCTAGTTTCGCAGTGCCTTGTAGGATCTTGGTCAAATTTGAGACAGGACATTATGAGCGAGGTAGCTTTGTGTCATTTTAATATCTAACGGCTACTGATTAAAACCACTTGACAATGACGATGCAAATTTGATGAAATTTCTATAAGATTTCAGTATAGCTCAAAGTGAGCAGGGTATAACTAGTTCTAGTTTCACAGTACCTTGTGGGATCTTGATCAAATTTGAAATAGAACATTATGAGCGAGGTAGCTTTGTGTCATTTTAATATCTAACACCTCCTGATTAAAACCACTTGACAATGACGATGCAAATTTGATGAAATTTCTATAGGATTTCAGTATAGCTCAAAGTGAGCAGGGTATAACTAGTTCTAGTTTCGCAGTACCTTGTAGGATCTTGGCCAAATTTGAGACAAGACATTATGAGTGAGGTAGCTTTGTGTCATTTTAATATCTAACACCTCTCTATTGAAAAATATTGCGACAACAGTCACCTGATATTTCAAAGCCAAATGTGACCATGACCAACCGTTGGGTCATGACGTCATTAGAATTGAATACATACGAGTATAATATAAGTGTTAATTCATGATATTAAATTCTACAAATTACTAATAGTGCTTCCGATCTTCTGGAATTTCAATGTGCAGAGGAAACCTGGAATCCATACAGTTTAATGCGATGATTTCGAGTCTTGGTCAAACCTGTTTATGATTATTGTCCAACAAATTTATGAATTCACCACAGAGCTGAGATTAACATCCAGTGAAACCAAAACTTAGTTTTCCGCGGATGATGATGAATATGTACTAATATAATATAACTAATTAATTGATATCACTTATGATTAGCCAATGCGAAAATAAATGTAATATGGTTTCAAATGAAAATAGCATATTTCCAAAATATAGTCATATTTAAATGATAAAACTATCTAAAATCAATAAAATTTGATACTTATACAATTCACTGTCAACAAATCGATTTGGTTCATTTGATGTCTGCAGATTACTCGAATGGTCAGTTTTTATTCTTAGGATTTCCATCATAGCTAAATAGATTTTAAAATTCTTTTTTTTTAATTTTAGAAGATGATGATAACAAATTTATCATTTGTCAGAATCTACCGTCGAAGATACTAAATGCTTTATCGAAATTTGAATTGTGTGAATTCACTGTACTGGAAAATCTTAGCCTGACTAGAAATTGGCGTAATCCGTTTGGTTTCTGGGGAAAGCTCGCAAAGATGGTATATGGTCGAAATCGTCTAGAACTACGAGCAAAGCTTATGAATATATGGCGCAACAACAGATACAACATTCAATCACAGGTTCAAACAAATTTTATCACTACATCCTTACCTATAAGTATTAAATTTTCTGATCTACCGTGTGAAATTTCTTCAGATTTTGTAAGTATATCGTGTCCAAGTTCGCCATTAGCAGAAAATAATTTTCGTGATGATGCAATCTTATCAAATAGGAATGATGCAACCCATGAGATTGAACAAGGCGAAATTCATTTAACAATGCATGAATGGTTAATAATCTCAAAGTTTTTGGAAATTAAGAACAAATTAGAACCAGAATGGACAAACATATTGAATGAAAAGATGTCAATGAAATATCCATTTTGTGTACTAAAGTTCTTATATCATAGGATTAATAAGAATAGTACAAATAGCAATAAATGCTCTTTTCTTGTAGCTGCCGCAATTTGCAAATTTAGCGATTGTTTTAAGTTCAAGTTTATAATGGAAGAACCTGAAACGAATGCAAATAATGTTTTCGTAATTACATATTTTGTCACTGGATCAATTTCAAAAGATCATTTCGCGAATCATGTATCACAAAGCCGTCATTTAGCAGGCGAGAGAAGGGAAACTATATCTGAACAACTCGAGAATAGAAGTGTTTCAAATTTCCATTATTCTCTGTTCACTAAACCTGACATTTTTACTGCTGCGAAACATGGTAACTTTAATTCTTTGCATTCAACTGATGTACTCAGAAAAGTAAAATCCCAACACATGTCAAAATCCAGGTTTAACAATGACATGTGGCAAGACATAGTCAGTACCCAACTATCTTTTAAAAGCACTATCATAGGTGACAAAATGAATGGTTATATTCAAACAATATCCCATACTCCATTCGTAATTCACTTGTATAGCGAAGAACAAATCTCTTTATTGAAATACTTGGAGAAGAAAAGTTTGACATTTCATCTTGATGCAACTGGCTCGGTCGTTAGAAAGTTAGAGAAGTCTCAAGATAGAATACTCTACTATGCGCTATCTGTTCAACATCCTGAATCCCGTGTAAGCCCAATTCCACTTGCAGAAATGATATCAAGCAAACAAACAAATGTGGAAATATCACATTTTCTTAAGCAGTGGCTATATGATGTCAAGAAAGTTACAAACAGTGAAGTTACACCAAGTCAAGTAGAAGTTGATTATAGCTGGGCAATGTTGCACAGCGTTTGCAATAGTTTCAATAAACAAACTCTAGAAGATTATCTGGCTACATCTTGGCAAGTTATTCATACTCCAAAATCGACCAAACCCCCGAAAACGATCATTCACATATGTTCAGCACACATCATGAACCGCTTAAGCTACAAACTCAGCCGTAAATTTAGAATCGATCAACTACGAAAAAGAAAAGTCATGTTTATAATGGCACGATTTGTTAGCTGTACAGCGTTAGACGAACTGAAGCAACTTTTTGTTGCATTATGTATCACAAGTCTAGCTAAAAAGTATTACCCAGAAATTGAGGATTTTTTTCATAAGCTTGACAATGCCATTAGCCTAAGTAATGACGAATATAATATTGATCTGGAATATTTGGAAGACCTTGATGAAGAACTAGACAATAATTTGGGAGATAGCAATACCTATAAAACAAGATCACCATTTGGTATCTATTTTCAGAGCGAACTAAACAAATGCACACAATTTATTACTGAATTAGAGAAGAAAAAACGGACCGACCATTGCAAGGAAAACATACACTTTCTACCGAGTCTACCCACATTCTTAGTAACACATTACATGCCCATATGTTCCCTCTGGTCAGGAATCATATTAGGTCCGAATTTATTTCCAAATAGTGCAAGAATTACATTTACAAATGCGGTCGCTGAGAACTGGATGAGAATTGTCAAAATTACAATATTACAAAACGAATCCAAACTAAGGCCGGGAGATTTTATTCGTAAAATACGCGAAGGCATTGTCGGTAGAATCAGAGCATTTCGGTTTGCATTCGAACCATTAAGTGATAAAATTATAAAAAGAAGAAAAATAAAATTCAGAAGCGATGATCAAATAGAAGAAATTTGGGCGAAAAAAAAAAAGAAGCGAAGTTATTTTGAACCTGGAAAGGTTTCAACTTCTCAACCACTATCCAATCGAATCCCTGTCATCCCTCCTTGTTCTGAATGCCTATCTACAAGTGATCGCAATCCTTCAGCTGAACTTAAACCAATCGGAAAAAGTGGAGCAATGCATTATGATGATAGCCTTGATGACGAACCTATCTCCGTTGAAGGGATTACATTCTTTTATCACGGAAATTTCAAGCCAGTAACACAAAGCTGGCAGAAAGAAAAATGCAAATTTCTGCAAATGACGTATACAAAGGGTGTTTTGTATAAGAACGAAGCTATTGAAAAATCCCTGGAAATTCGACAGCTAATACCTTCTAGAGAGAAAAGAATCTCACCAGATGGCAATTGCCTATTTAGATCACTCTCTTACGTAATTGCAGGGACAGATAGCTACCACCAACAAATAAGAGGGCTCTTAATACAAAAAATGAAAGGAGAATATAGAGAAACATGCTCCAAGTATTGTAAAGCTCGAAATGATTTGCTACCCGAAGCGCGTTGCAACACAATAGAAGAATATCTCAAAATAAGCTTGATGGACCGATTAGGATCTTGGGGTACTGACTTAGAAATATTCTTAGCAGCACAGATCCTAGGTACTGACATTTTTGTCTACAAAGATGAAAGCAAATGTTGGATGAAATTTTCAGGGTATGGGTTCAATGATAAACATTCTTCTCATAACCTGACAGAGACTAGGATTTACCTGAGATTGTTTAGAGATCATTTTCAACCGGTAATACAGGTGAAAGAAGTTGGAAGCATACAAATTGGATCACAAACCAAACTAATTTGATCATTTAGGATGAAAATGTTAGTTAACGATATTTACATGTACAAGGATTAGCCTTGACATACATTAGGATAGCGAATTGTGAAATTAGAAGCTATAGAATCATCTAAATGTGTTATATTGTTAGTCAGTAATCAATTCAATAATTTCACATTGCAAACTAACTATAGTGAGTTAAATAGAAATGTCCAATTTTTGCATCGTCATTGTCATGTGGTTTTAATCGGGAGGTGTTAGATATTAAAATGACACAAAGCTACCTCGCTCATAATGTCCTGTCTCAAATTTGACCAAGATCCCACAAGGCACTGCGAAACTAGAACTAGTTATACCCTGCTCACTTTTGAGCTATACTGAAATCCTATAGAAATATCATCAAATTTGCACCGTCATTGTCATGTGGTTTTAATCAGGAGGTGTTAGGTATTAAAATGACACAAAGCTACCTCGCTCATAATGTCCTGTCTCAAATTTGACCAAGATCCCACAAGGCACTGCGAAACTAGAACTAGTTATACCCTGCTCACTTTTGAGCTATACTGAAATCCTATAGAAATATCATCAAATTTGCACCGTCATTGTCATGTGGTTTTAATCAGGAAGTGTTAGGTATTAAAATGACACAAAGCTACCTCGCTCATAATGTCCTGTCTCAAATTTGACCAAGATCCCACAAGGCACTGCGAAACTAGAACTAGTTATACCCTGCTCACTTTGAGCTATACTGAAATCCTATAGAAATTTCATCAAATTTGCATCGTCATTGCCAAGTGGTTTTAATCGGGAGGTGTTAGATATTAAAATGACACAAAGCTACCTCGCTCATAATGTCCTGTCTCAAATTTGGCCAAGATCCCACAAGGCACTGCGAAACTAGAACTAGTTATACCCTGCTCACTTTGAGCTATACTGAAATCCTATAGAAATTTCATCAAATTTGCATCGTCATTGTCAAGTGGTTTTAATCAGTAGCCGTTAGATATTAAAATGACACAAAGCTACCTCGCTCATAATGTCCTGTCTCAAATTTGGCCAAGATCCCACAAGGCACTGCGAAACTAGAACTAGTTATACCCTGCTCACTTTGCGCTATACTGAAATCCTATAGAAATTTCATCAAATTTGCATCGTCATTGTCAAGTGGTTTTAATCAGTAGCCGTTAGATATTAAAATGACACAAAGCTACCTCGCTCATAATGTCCTGTCTCAAATTTGGCCAAGATCCCACAAGGCACTGCGAAACTAGAACTAGTTAGACCCTGCTCACTTTGAGCTATACTGAAATCCTATAGAAATTTCATCAAATTTGCATCGTCATTGTCAAGTGGTTTTAATCAGTAGCCGTTAGATATTAAAATGACACAAAGCTACCTCGCTCATAATGTCCTGTCTCAAATTTGGCCAAGATCCCACAAGGCACTGCGAAACTAGAACTAGTTATACCCTGCTCACTTTGAGCTATACTGAAATCCTATAGAAATTTCATCAAATTTGCATCGTCATTGTCAAGTGGTTTTAATCAGTAGCCGTTAGATATTAAAATGACACAAAGCTACCTCGCTTATAATGTTCTGTTTCAAATTTGATCAAGATCCTACTAGGCACTGTGAAACTGGGACTAATTATACCCTGCTCACTTTTCGCTGCTGAACGTGCTGCTAACTTCACACCCATGGAAAATGGCCACATGTGAAAAGTGAAGATTTTAAACTACAGTGGAATTCGCTTATTAGCAACTCGAGTTTTGCTCACAAAATGGTTGCTAATACGCAAAGTTGTTAATAAGGGAACATAATTAACACAAAATCTACACCTGGGGCTAGAAAATTGGTTGCTAATAGAGCAATATTGCTAATAAGGGAGTTGCTAATAAGCGAACTCTACTGTATTAGATGAAGTTATAATGAGGAATCAATAACGATGTGTTGTTATTAAGGTTGAACTGAAATCGAGGATAAGGGAGAAACTAAAATATCTACTGGACTAATACTCAATTCTAAGAAAGGCAAGGAACAGGAAAGTTCCTCCTTTCCTCCTCCTAGTACTATTAATAGAATAAATTAAGCTTGTAAAGCTGTTCCATTCATACATCATTTAATATATAAACAAACTCCACTAATACTACAACATTAAGCAAACAAAAGCAGAAATAAAAATACTGAAAAACAAGCTTATACAGCACAACCTATAAATAGAAACATCTATAAATAGGAAAAATACTGTTTTAGATCAGTGTAAGATCTATTTCGCCGCCTCCAGAAGGCAAGGGTACCCTAGGGCAAGCTTTGTTGCTTTGGAATTCAAGCTGGTACTCAATTATCGGGTTTTCACCAGTGTAAACTAAAGAGTCAGGAGTACCTCCAGATACACATTTCATCGTTACGTCACACTTCCTATCTCCTATACCAACTGCGGTTGAACCGCCAGTATACCGTATTTTAAGATACGAATTTTCGCCGTCTAATTTCGCATCGATAACCTCGAATTTGCTAGTTTGTCCGAGTGAATAGTGTGTATCGTCTCCTTTACTGAATTGGCATGCAGTGGCTGTGGTATCGCAATCATCTCCCCATGCTTCAGTAACCCCGCACGGATAAAAACGATATGTATCAGTGGTTGTATCTACCTCGATATACGTCTTATTGTCGCTAGATTTATAGCCATGTAAGTCTATTCTAGCCCCATTTTCAAAGGTACAAGAACATACAGTCTCTTGTGTACAGGGAGAAGCGCTCCCAGATAAATGTATAGCCAGGAACAACAGAAACACACTCAACAGCATTGGACTAATGGATCAGTGTGTGTAGGAGTTTTATAGTCTCTCGTGCTGTGCTGAGGAGATATTATGTTTCAGTCTCATGATATCTTATTAGGCTGTATGTCATATAGTGCAAGCAGGTGGTGGATGGAGGAGTAGCATAGGATTGACGAAACAGCTTTTGATTGGATAAATGGCGTTTAAAAATAGATATCGTGCGAAGTGTAAACTTGTGATCTTACAAGAGGTGTGGAAATGGGGATCTTATTTGCTTGGGGTATACGCATCCCTCTCATAAAGTTTGTGAGACACGCACACCCGTGTAGTACACGTGTCGTTTCAAGGTAGCTACTTATCACTCCATGTTTCATGATAACTAGTGAGTGACAAGTGGCACATGGAGATAATAATTAACCTCAAGAATTCGATAATTCAGTAGACAGCCCCTCAACAGAGTAACTGACTGCGTAGATTCAGAACACAATACCTGTCATAGTTTGAATGAATTCCCAAGATTAAGCAAACAAAAACACAAATAAAAATACTGAAAAACAAGCTTATACAGCACAACCTATAAATAGAAATAGTATCTATAAATAGAAGAAAATACTGTTTTAGATCAGTGTAAGATCTATTTCGCCTCCTTCAGAAGGCTGGGACGGTGGAATAGGGCAAGCTTTGGTGCTTTGGAATTCAAACCGGAATTCAAGTGGCGGGAATTCACCTGAAAAAACTAGAAGATCACGATTACCTTTAGGTAGGCATTCCATGGTAATATCACACTTCCTATCTCCTGAACCAGTATCAGGTGAACCGCCTGTATACTGTATTAGTAGATGCGAATTATCGCCGTCTAATTTAGCATCGAGAACTTGGTATTTGTCAGTTTGTCCGAGTGAATAGTATGCTTTATCTCCTGGGATGTACTGGCATGCAGTGGCTGTGGTATCGCATCCACCATCCCCCCATGCTTCAGTAACTCCGCATGGATAAAGACGATATGCAGCAACCTCCCCTAAAGCTACTTCAAGATAAGTCTTATTGCCGCTAGATCTATAGCCATGTAAGTCTATTCTAGTTCCATTTTCAAAGGTACAAGAACATACAGTCTCTTGTGTACAGGGAGAAGCGCTCCGAGTTAGATGTATAGCTAGGAACAACAGAAACACACTCAACAGCATTGGACTAATGGAGCAGTGTGTGTAGGAGTTTTATAGTCTCTCGTGCTGTGCTGAGGAGATATTATCTCTGTCCTAGGATTGAGGAAACAGCTTTTGATTGGATAAATGGCGTTTAAAAATAGATATCGGATGCATCATGAGTTGGAATCAAATGCTTCATTATATTTAGTGTTACGAAGTGTAAACTTGTGATCTTACAAGTTGTGAAAAAGGGGATTTCATTTGCCTGGGGGCAGGGGGTATATGTACACACCCCCTCTCATAGTCCAACTTACCTGCTTTTATTTACTTTTAATCAGAACACTATGGACACAATAGTCCACTCTTTGGAATTCGTATCAATTTGTGTTTACAAATGCACCTAGTGATTTTTTATAATCGTATATATAATCATAATGAATATATTAAGGACATTCGTAGCTATGGTTAGAACATTAACAGAAAAACAATTCCTTGAAGTAAACAAAAATAATAATAATAATATAATTGATTTGCTAACACAAAACTTTAAAACTAACCGAAATGTTCGACTAATCGAGGAACTACTAAACACCTAACAACAATATTCAAAAATCTAAGTTACTCTAGGATGTGAAAAAGTCTAAGAGTCAGGACCCATGTCTCCCATGCCCCCCATACCACCCATGCCTCCCATACCACCCATGCCTCCCATGCCCCCCATACCTCCCATGCCCCCCATACCACCCATGCCCCCCATACCACCCATACCTCCCAGTTTCTCTTGCATTTTCTGCATTGCTTTCATGACTTTAGGATTATTCGCGTATTTCGAAAGGTTGGAAGGGTTCTGTGCTGAATCCGTGAATGCGGCCATGACTTCCGGGTCCTTCATTAGCTCCACAAGCTCTGGGTCGTTAAAAATTTGTCCTAGGTCGGGACCACCTGGCATTGCGCCTCCTCCCATGCCTCCTCCCATACCACCTCCCATGCCACCTGAGGGCATTTGACTGGCCATTTCTTCGTCTGCCTTCTTTTGCTAAAAATAGCATTAAAATAAATTCATAGTAATGGAGGTAATAATTCCTAGATCAGTGGCTCCAAACTGGGATCCATGGCCCCTTAGTGGTCCACAGAATATTTCAGGGGGCCACAGGATTCGAAATTTTGCATTACGGTTAATAGGAGGGGTCAACAGAATACAGTAAAATAGGGGTATACAGCCAAAAAAGCTTGAAAACCGCTTCGATATATATCTTACTTACAAGTTCTCCATCCTCCCAAATCGTAACCACCATGAACTCAAGGGTAATTTAGTTGAAAATTAAGTGGTACATGTTTGAAACAATTTCGTTTAGGTTTACGAAAGGATTTTAAGACAATTCTTCCCACTCACAGCCTCATACTCTCTTTTCGCTCTCTTCACTCTCTTCCTTCTCTGCTTTATTTCCTTTTCTCTGCCCTTTCTCTCTTGCTTCAGTCTGTGTTCTCGGATCCTGTCAGTTTTCTGCTTTATCTCTTTAAGCCAATCATTTGCCTAGGAAATCAACAATAACATCCTGTTCCGTATATAAATAGGGATTCATTCAAAGAAATTAATTCTGATACACTGAAATTAATCACAATGACCCAAACTTGAAATCAGATTGGTTGACAAAAAAATGTTTAAAACGCAACTAAGCAAACGCCCTACGAGTCACTTAATGGAGTTGCTTTTCTGATTCGGTGGTAAATGCGAGTAAAATCAGTACAGTACACCCTCGCTTTTCTGAACCTCGCAAATCCGAACACGTCTCGTACAATCTGAACAGTCAAAATATAATCTTATTCGCCTCTATGCTTTGAATAAACGTTTGTAATATTATATCTTTCAATAAGTTTGAGAATCCTAGTTAAAAAGCTGTTCGGATTAGCGGGGGTGTACTGTATTCTGCTCGCTACACAGATTCAACTCACGTCGTCGTCGTAATCCAGCTTGAGCGCAGTCTGCAGGTCCTTGGCTGCTTCTTCCCAGTGCGCCAGCATGATGTGGGCCTTCCCGCGCCACTTGTACCCCTGTGCAGAGTCAGGGTTAAGCTTGATGGCCTGCGGAAGGATAATAATAAACACACATGCCTAGCACCACCAGATGCCACTGAATATAAAACAATCAGCAGCTAAAGCTGTATATATTAACTCCCCCCCAATCAGGTTATGCTACGATCCTATTCAAAGCGACCAATCAACTTTTGGCCTACAAGGTGTTACAAATGGACACATGAAGAACTGGTGGGGGAAAAGTGAAAATTTTAAACTACAGTTGTCATCAGATAGAGTTATAATGAGAAGTCAAGAACGGTACTGTTACGTATTAAGGTGGACTAGAAATCAAGGATAAGGAAGAAACTAAAATTTCTACTGGACTAATACCCAATTCTAAGAAAGGTAGGGAACAGGAAAGTTCCTCCTTTCCTCCTCCTCGTACTATTAATAGAATAAATTAAGCTTGTAAAGCTGTTCCATTTACACATCATTTAATATATAAACAAACTCCACTAAATACTACAAGATTAAGCAAACAAAAGCAGAAATAAAATACTGAAAAACAAGCTTATACAGCACAACCTATAAATAGAAATAGTATCTACAAATAGAAGAAAGGGCTATTTTAGGCCGGTATAAGATTTAGTTCCGCCAATAAGGTCTCTCGCTTGAGGGAAACAAGAAAAAGTAAAGAGAAATCCATCTTTCAGCAAAAACGGAAAATCTTTCCAAAATTCGAAATTTGGAATTATTTCGAGACCCCTCGCTCCTTTCCAAACCACCATCAACAGAATCCCGACCACGAGATACGTCACGACGGCTAAAAATAGCACTACGATCAGTACTATAAATAGAACAGCGCCATTTGCGCCTCCTCCTCCTCCTCCTCCAGATGGCTGGGGATTTGCATTAGGGCAAGCTTTGTTGCTTTGGAATTCAAGCTGGTACTCAATTATCGGGTTTTCACCAGTGTAAACTAAAGCATCAGGAGTACCTTCCGGTACACATTTCATCGTTACGTCACACTTCCTATCTCCTATACCAACTGCGGTTGAACCGCCTGTATACTGTATTTTAAGATACGAATTTTCGCCGTCTAATTTCGCTTCGAGAACCTCGAATTTGCTAGTTTGTCCGAGTGAATAGTGTGTATTGTCTCCTTTACTGAATTGGCATGCAGTGGCTGTGGTATCGCAATCATCCCCCCATGCTTCAGTAACTCCGCACGGATAAAAACGATAAGTATCAGTGGTTGTATCTACCTCGACATATTTCTTATTGTCGCTAGTTTCAAAACCACTCAGGTCAATTTTAGTCCCATTTTCAAAGGTACAAGAACATGCAGTATCTGATTTACAGGGAGAAGCGCTCCCAGATAAATGTATAGCTAGGAACAACAGAAACACACTCAACAGCATTGGACTAATGGATCAGTGTGTGTAGGAGTTTTATAGTCTCTCGTGCTGTGCTGAGGAGATATTATGTTTCAGTCTCATGATATATTATTAGGCTGTATGTCATATAGTGCAAGCAGGTGGATGGAGGAGTAGCATAGGATTGACGAAACAGCTTTTGATTGGATAAGTGGCGTTTAAAAATAGATATCGGATACATCATGAATTGAAATCAAATGAGTGTTTTTGTCAGTGGCATATTACTAAGTGTAAACTTGTGACTCTAAAAGAGAAGTGTGAAATTAATGGGGTTCAAACTGTATGCTTAAGTGATATGGACTAATCTATTAATAAAGTCTGCAAAAATCCTTTTGACTTTGATAATGATTACTGAAAAATCTATCTACAAAATTTCAGAAATATATATTCCTATCGGTAGTGCATTCGAATGAATGCTTAGAACATAAATGTAGCATACACATTCTAAAAATAGAATATCTGGCGGGGATTGGATGAGGTTTGAATGAAAGATGTCAAAAATATTTTGATGATACTGGGAGTTTCAAAACTTTGTTTTTAAAAAAGTTTTTAAAGGAGCTCATTCTTTAGACAGAAGCTAGCTAGCTGCTAATGAGACACTGTATTAGGCAGAAACCTATTTTTGAAGAGCAGCAAAGATTCAAAGATCAGTGACAAACTCCCCCATAAATCAGTCCCACCAATATTCCTCTAAGTGTAATACAATCTAAATCGCATCATGTTTCTCACAATCGAAATTCAATAGTCTATAAATACTAAGCACAATGATAGTCTCACAAAAGTGTAATTACAATGATTTTTGCCATTATCAGTCTTATCTTGAATAGCTGCATACTTTGCTGTGAGTGCTTTAGATGCTGTTCCGCCTACCAAAGAATGAAGTGAGCTCCCAACACAAGAGCGGTTGTGATAATAGTAACAATGTGTTATGTTTAGTATATGCTGATATATATATTTATAAAAATCTGATTGTATTTGTTGTTTTTCTATCTTTGCCAATTGTGTAATGATTTGCTTTAATAAATATAAATATCTGAGTAGATAAAACTTTTCAAATAACAAACTTAAGATTAAAAATCTATTCTAGAGGTCTAAATAAACTGCCCCCTGGGTATATTCGAACCCCCCTCCCGTTTGTTAAATTTCATATACGTATTGACTTTGAAATTTTTATCCAACACAACTTTTACTGATGTTTTGTATCAACTATTCCACCTAAATTATCTCGAACGTTGAATTCTAATCCTAGCTACGTTGTACTATGAAAAACAATAATTATGTCCAACCCCCGTTTGATTATCATAATATAGAAAACTATATAACTCTATTAATAGAACAATTTTCCAGCACTTGAATAGCTATTAGCCTCCACCTAGCCTTGGTGTCAGATAACCACATAGGAATTCAATCCATACTCCACTATAAATGTATGCATCTATGAAAAGATAGAATAATATAAATGAACTTGTTAACAAAAGCCATTTTGTTCCTAAAAATAACGCTAATTCTAGCGCCGAATCCTAACTGCACAGTGGAGAGTTCATGCACCTGCGACCTGAAATCAGCTGGGTTGCTAAATTTAGCCGAAAGCTTCGATGGAGAAGATTTCGCCGAGATAGAAGGCAGTGACGGCTACACCTACCGGTACTACCCGTGCGGGATGAGACTCAACTGGGGGATTCCGTGCAGTTACGAGAATTCGCCCATCGCTTGTCAGTACACTCAAACCGAATACTACGTTCTCGGTAAATCCACTAACTATAACATAACAACAGCTGTGGCTGATGGGTACAAGACATACTTTGTTTTCCAGTTCTTCGATGGGACTTTTGATGCTTTGCTTGGGCCGCGCAAAGCAAATGTTAGGATTGAATGTGACACGACTGGTTCCAGCAATTTCCAATTCATTTCAGAAAGTCCGCACCTGACATATAACTTCCTTTTCAAGACAGAAAAAGCGTGTCTAATCCCTCCAAACAACGAGAGCGGATTGGCTATTTTTATAACCGTTATAGTGCTGATTCCAGTTCTAATAATAGCATATTTACTCATTGGAACTTCGGTGCTGTACTTCAAGGGTGCCAGAGGACTAAAACTCATTCCAAATTTAGAATTCTGGAAAGATTCCCCTTTTTTGTTTATCGACGGGTTCCTATGCCTATTTTCCTGCATACCAGCAGTCAGAGAGAGACTGAGGATAGTTGCACACCAAAATTATGAGAAAATATAAACAATAATTTAGTAGTGCATTCTTTTTATGTTTATTTGTTTGTTATTGAAACTATATTTGTTTACGAGTAGGAGCAGGATTTTATCACAAATAGAATGTAAGGGCGACAATAATACCCAAAATAGGAATCTATAGGATCAGGAGTATTTCGCCCTCAAAAGATATCAAGGAATGACAATAATTTAGGAAATTATTCGAACTAAAAGGTCTTTCTTACACAGTCAGGATTATTAGAAATCGTTACATTCGCTTATTTTTATTGGTGTTTCTTTAATAGCTAAATATTTTGACTAATATTATCTTCATGTTTAGTTATAATCATTGAAAATACAGTCGACTCTGCTTATTATGGTCACATCGGTCAGAGGACATTTTGCCCCGATTAAGCGGAGAACCTTAAAATATTTTGTATTACTAGCTTCTAAGTATGAGAGCTATTCCGGTCCTGCCTAAAGTGTCCTGATTGAGTGGTGAACCCGATTAACCAGTGGCCTATATTAGCGGAGTCGAATGTACATCAGGGTTGCCGTGGGAATGGAATTTCAATTCCAATTCCCATCCCATTCCCACAGGATTTCTGTGGAAAATCCCACAGAAACCCACAGGAAATCCCACAGAAACTCACACAGAATCCGACAGGTAATCCTACAGATTCCCACATGTGGGAATTCCCATAGCCTTAAAATCATTCCCATCCCCACGGCAACCCTGATGTACTTTCATCTTGTTAATAGAAGCTACGTCGCACGGACAACAGGCTCAGGAGTTAGGGAAGTATGCAACCCATAAAGTAAGCATGAGTACTATTATTAGTAACATCTACCGCGAGAGAGGTAATATGAGGGAGAGACAGTATTATTCTAAAATAGGCGGAAATTAGGAATCGATTGGTCATTGGGAATGTGACATAGTCACATGGCTTGCTACACTACAATAAACCAGAACTGTTCTAAATTTAGACTATGAGCTATAGTAGCAGTGTATCCAATGGAACTCAATACAGAGATATCTCATTACGTATAAATACAGAGGTGTAGGCTGTAATGGAGAGAAATGGGACTAAAGCATACACTAATAGTGGCAGTGGCACTGTGCCACTATCTGGTATCAATAGAAGCGGCAACAGTCGAGAAAGTGGGGGACTGTGCCTGGGAGATTCAGGGCGTAACTTTAGATTTAAGCAAAGTCGACAATTCCATAACAATAACTGGTAACGATGGTTACCCATATCGATACTACCCGTGCAAAATAACTGAAACGTGGAAAGTGGATTGTACTCCAGCAACAAACGCTGCTATTTGCCAATTCGATCAGAATTTTAACCAAGCGGTAATCGTCGGGAAACTGAATTCTGCTACTACCACAGCTGTCGTAAATGAAAAAGCTGACACCGCTACCTTCACAGTGACATACGGAGGAGGAGACAGCCAAAGAAAAGGAAGTGTGACAGTAACATGCTTTCAGGAAAAAGATACACTGACCTTTGATTACGAGGATTACAGTTCAGGCACATACTACTTCAAGTTCGATGTCCAAAAAGCTTGTACGAGAGCATCATCGGGAGCAGCAAGTGCAGAACCAGCTGACGGAGCTGCGCTATTTATAACTCTGATAGTTGTCGTCATTGTGGCAGTGGCGGTGTACTTAGTGGCGGGGGTTTTACTGATGGCGTTCTGGAAGAAAGAGACGGGACTAAAACTTATTCCGAACTTAGAATTCTGGAAGGATTTTCCGTTTCTACTCAAAGATGGATTCCTATTCACTTTCTCCTGTTTCCTGCCCCTCAGAGAAAAAATAGGACCAGATAAGGGGACCTACGAAAGTCTTAAATAAGTATTGGACAAATATATTGGTTGTCTCACAGGATGGTTGTGTGTATATATAAATTATTCATTTATGTTGAATACTACTAACGATTATATTATTGTACTAAATAAGATGTTAACATGTCAGCGTAGTTAGTTATATACGACCGTAGCCACCGGTCCGGTTTGTCCGGTTTCAACCGGACCACTTCACACCTGGTGCTACGGCCTTGTTATGTCAACCCTCTAATAAGACAGCGATTTTTCTTCATGAAACCAAAACCAAAAAATAAAAATAAAGTTCGCACTAACAACCGGACCAAAAGTCACATGGTCCGTTGCACTACATTAAATTAGAACTGTTCTAAATTTAGATTATGAGCTATTGTAGGTATGTGTCTATTCCACAAGATGCAACTCAATACAGAGATATCTCATTACGTATAAATAGAGAGGTGTAGGCTGTAATGGAGAAAATGGGACTAAAGCATACACTCATAGTGGCAGTGACACTGTGCCACTATCTGGTGTCAATAGAAGCGGCAACAGCCAAGAAAGTGGGGGACTGTGCCTGGGAGAGTGACGGCATAACTTTAGATTTTAAAGATTTCACAGGGAAGTATCTAACAGTAACTGATAACCTAGGTTTCGAGTATCGATATTACCCATGCAAGACTGAAACATGGAAGCTTGATTGTACCCAAGCATCCAACGCTGCGATCTGTCAAGACAATCCTCCTACGACAATGGTAATCGTCGGGAAACTGAATTCTGCTGATGTCACAGCTGTCGTAAATGAAAAAGCCAAGACCGCTACCTTCACAGTGACATACGGAGGAGGCACGCCTGTATTTGGAGGACTACCTAGAAACGAAATTGTGACAGTAACATGCTTTCAGTCAAAAGATGCATTAACTTTTGATCACGAAACTGCGAGTACAGGTCAATACTACTTCAAGTTCGATGTCCAAAAAGCTTGTACGAGAGCAACACCGGGAGCAGCAAGTGGAGGAGAAGCAGCTAATGGCGCTGCGCTATTTATAACTCTGATAGTTGTCGTCATTGTGGCAGTGTCGGTGTACTTAGTGACGGGGATTTTGCTGATGGCGTTCTGGAAGAAAGAGAGAGGACTCAAACTCATTCCGAACTTTGAATTCTGGAAGGATTTCCCGTTTCTACTCAAAGACGGATTCCTATTCACTTTCTCCTGTTTCCAGCCCCTCAGAGAAAAAATAGGACCAGATAAGGGGACCTACGAAAGTCTTAAATAAGTATTGGACAAATATCTTGGTTGTCTCATAGGATGGCTGTGTGTATATATAAATTTCTTTTATGTTGAATACTATTAACGATTATAATATTGTACTAAATAAGATGTTAGTTATACAACTAATAAATTTAATCTTCGTCATTGGGATAACAACTGCTTCCTCAGATACAGAAGTATCAGTTGGCTTATTGCTAACCAGTTCAGTGTGACCATCCATTCACTAAGAACTAAATTCAGGTGGGACTCTGGAGTAGGGGCATGTGTTAAAGTTATGCCACAGCTACATTCTGATCGCTAGGTGGCGGGGGCCCACGTAAAATGGCTCAATATGGCGCCTATTTATTGGTATAATAAGGATTCCCTCCAGTATGGACACATTTTTGGGACTCAGAGTTCACCTCAAGATATTCTCTTCAATATTTAAATTGACTTTACAGATCGATTGAAGATTACAAACGCAAAGTGACTAGTTTATCTCGCCACAAGACTTAGAAAAATGACTGTTATAACAGCCTACAGACAATTATAAGAGATTACCTCTATACCAGCCAGATTATGTTATTATCAGCATACAATCCCAAATTGATCGTGTCTTAATTTGGAACACGATACTATAAATAGTTCAGTACTCCAGCATAGGGATATCTCATTAATCTGATATAGAGACAGATATAGGCTGAAATGGCAAAGATAAATTCCTATGTAGTTCTATTGTATCTAGGGATACTTTGCCATCAAGATGTTTTAATATTGAGCGAAAGGGTAATTGAGTTGGGGGATTGTATGTGGGAAGCAGAGGAGAGCAAAACCAAATTGGATCTCAGCGTTCTTCCCAAATTCTTTCCAAGCGTCATTGACCCAATCAACCAAGCTGAATTCAGATACTACCCCTGCAAGATGGATCAGCAGTTCTACCAATACCCGTGTACTGAGGGATCAGATGCCGCCATTTGCCAGAGAAATCTGGATGGGAGTGTGTACATAATTGGGAAGTTGAGTAGCACAACTGTTACAGCTGAGACGAAAGGGGGACAGACAACATTTGCGGTTAAGTATGGTGGTGGCGATCAAGGACGAAGTGGCGAAGTGTCAATTTTATGCCACGAGTCAGGGACTTTCAAATTTGGGACGGAAGATTTCTCGAACTTAATTTATTATTTTGTTCTAGAGACTAATAGTGCGTGTTCGGGTGGAGCAACATCGGGAGCAGCAAGTGGAGGAGAAGCAGCTGATGGCGCTGCGCTATTTATAACTCTGATAGTTGTCGTCATTGTGGCAGTGTCGGTGTACTTAGTGGCGGGGGTTTTGCTGATGGCGTTCTGGAAGAAAGAGAGAGGACTCAAACTCATTCCGAACTTTGAATTCTGGAAGGATTTCCCGTTTCTACTCAAAGATGGATTCCTATTCACTTTCTCCTGTTTCCAGCCCCTCAGAGAAAAAATAGGACCAGATAAGGGGACCTACGAAAGTCTTAAATAAGAACTATTTATTGAGAACTATGCTACCGTTAGATGACTCAGGAATTTAATATATATTATGTGTAATGGTGAGTAGTTCAAAGATCAACAACCAATATATAGTAACTCTGTTACCGTACTAAAAATAGTATAGGCGCCAAGTGTGGGTATCTGGGGGGCCGTGGTGCCGGCAGTGGGACAATGGAGGAAGCTGTGGTATGGCAGGACTTCACACAAACTTATAGGTTACAACTAAACCCCAAAATTATGTTAATTGAGTCTAGATATACAGTGCCGGTCAAAAAGAATTGCTCAAAATCAATGTATATAGTATAGTAGACGTCAAATAGTTTCGACTCACTAGATAGTTTCTTTCTTGCGAATTCATATACAGCTTTGTTTATTTTGATAAGTAGCACTCTGATACAGATATTCCATTCATTATACCTGGATAATTTTCCTTTTTCACTTTTCTACCTTTTATTACAATTTCTCAGTATTTATCGAATTTTCAATGCCTTCGAAACCCCGAATTTCCTTTGAAAATCTGGCAAACCTGATATTGTTATCGGTAAACGACCATAATCAGAGGGAAGTAGCTAAAATGGTTAGGTATAGCCAAAAAAGCGTAGGTGAGATCCTAAGGAGACATGGACTGACTTGCTCGGTAAGAGACCTCACTATTCCGGGTAGGCCTCGTGTCACAATCAAAAGGTAGGACAGCTCATTAGTCAGAAAAAGCAAAAAGGATTGATTTAAGATTGCTACTCAGATAAGAACCGAAGTATTATCAGAATAATCGCTAAAAATTTCCAATTCAACAGTTCAGAGAAGGTTACGAGGGGCGAACTATCATTGTGAAAATCAATCGAACTTTGGGTAAACCCATTTTGAGCAATTCTTTTTGACCGGCAGTGTATATCCCAATTACATTTTTATTCCACTATAGTCCGAGATTTTATTTTCCCTAGGTAACAACAATAGCTGTGTATCGATATTTGAGCGTGTAAGATTTTAAAATTTTCTGGGGGGTAAGCCCCCCTTACCGTCGCTCGCTCTTGGCCCCCCTCAGGTCTTATATTATCTTCCAAAACTTGGCGCTATGAATAGTACCATTATAATATAACATTCAAATTCCATTATGTAATGTCGTACTTTGACTTAACCTCCATTAATAGAAGTTCTCGCTATAGACTTCGAGATCTACTTTTTCTTGCCATACATTCCAACTTGACCAATGATAAAAGCAGGATACGAATTGAATTTTGCGGGAAATGGCGGGACGCAATAGAAAAGTACATACATGCCAACCTCTACAAAGAAAGCGGGACATAAGTAGTATTTGAGCGGGACATTGAGCTATTTAGCGGGACATAGTATATTTGCATAGGTCATCTACATTGAAAAGCGGGACAATTCCACTTTTCAGAACTTTTTCGCGGGACATTACTTTCAACAAATGTCCGAAAGAACGGGGCAGTTGGCAAGTATTAAAGTATTATCCATGGAATCCATAAAGTCGGGACATAATGGAGGGATGTCATATAAAAACAGAACACTAGTGAAATTAGCTTAATAGCCGACAAAATCATTCATCCAAGTGGATGAATCCCAAAACAACTGTCGTACTAACATTCCAGAGGATGACACCATCGTTACAGGCTCAGATTTATACATAGCAATTGCTTGCCTCACTCAGCAATCATGATTTCATTGCTCCAAATCCTGACTACATAACTCAAGCTACTGAAGCCAGTGGGATGAGCACATAACATTAGCATGTGTGGAGATAAATTGGCTACAAATTTGATGATAAATTGGCTACAAATTTGATTATTAAGTGGACCAATAGGTATATTTTATAAAGTAGATTATTGTTACTATAAATAGGACAGAAAAGCAAAATAACTTCGATTTTTATTTCGTTATATTTATCAATTTATAAAAATTTTAATATTCCGGATTGAGAGTTGAGCGAGTAGAGAGATCTTCACTCCAGCTATTCTTGTGAGGTTCCGCTTCTTGAATAAACGGAGGATAAATTTAGTATACAAACTCCATAGGATGGCCCAAATTAGAAGCAAGAACGTAAAGACGGTAGCAATCAGGATGTAGAGAATCGAGAATGTTAACCCGATTATAGCGTAGAGGGGAATTAGGATTATGTGAAAGAGGAATTTTAGCGAATTTGTGAGTATAAAAGTGGCACAAAATATTTCACCTGCTCCAAAAGTGGCAGACAGATAGGCTAGGAATGAGACACAAGTAGCAATAGACACTGTAGCGACACATAACACCCACACTGTGAGGTAGGACAATAACAACAGCAGTACATTCTGAATTGGATCAGGGAATGAGGAAATACTAAAATTATCCATTTGCGTCCAGGTTTAGATTGTATGAAGTGTTGTTTGGGATTTGGATTTCGTTATTATGGTCTGATACGTACATCTTGTAAGATGGAATCTTAATATATAAAAGAATAGTTTTGATAAGAATAGTTTCGATTCAGGTGTGAAGACATATTAGAAATTTGAAAAACAAAAACTTATTTTAGGTATCAATTATTTCAAACAGCTCTCTTAACATGAGTCAATTAATATATCTGGAACTGGAACTATCCCTGGTCCTAGTGATGCTATTAGGCACAGGAATGGCCTCCATTGAGATGTGTCAGAAGGAGAGCAGCTGTTCTTGTGTGACAGATTCTAACCTGGTGACTGACCTATCAGATTTGAGAGCAGTCTACTTCTCAGTTTATGTGCGGGACAATTCAACGGTTTCAGAATACAGGTTAGATGGAGTTAAGGCATTAGTGATATTACGTTACCATCTTTGTTACTTGACACATTATTTCTATCGGAACAAAATTCGAAATACTAATTAATTAATAATTATTAACAATGACCTGGGGTCCATTCTATTTATAGCTTGGACCCCACATTTCTATGGCTTCCCCGCCCAAAATGACTGAGCAAGCAAAAATCATTGTCAATGAGGGGTAACTTAGCTATCAGAAAGCGTAATAATTTTTAGTGCTGGAAAAAGACTCAAATTAGTGACAGCAAAGAAAAATAGATTAAGTAATGATGCAAATTTCTAAAAATGATCGGAATTGTGATCTTCCATCTGATCATTCAAATAAAAATAGTTGATCCTTATTCGATCGTAGGATTAAGGATCTGAGTAATCGCATTCTATAATTATCCTGGTGTTCTTATTATAGATACTATCCATGCGGCATACGTTCAGACTGGGATGCTGAAGTATGCACTAGAGAAAGTGGCGCTAGTGTCTGTCTAATGAAGACAACTAATGGCAGAACAGAATTCACTGTGATTGGTCAAAAAGACAATTCAAAATTCGAAGTTGAATACAGAGAACCATACACAACTTTGCTGACATACAAATACACACGGATCTACCTCATATGCTCACAAGGTGTTGAAATGCAAGGAGACACATTTAGTTTAGGATCAGATACTTATGGAATATATCACCAGTTTATTCTTGTCACGAACCATGCCTGTCCGACTTTAAGAGCTGAAAATAGAACCAACCACCCGGTGATATTCATTCTATTGTGCATATTTGGAGGAGTGGCCATAGTTACCTACTTGGTCTGTGGAATGTTTTATCAGATCTATGTTAAAGAAGCGAAAAAGTGGGAGATCTTTCCAAATTTAGGTTTCTGGAAAGAAACGCCGTTTTTGATCAAAGATGGATTCTTACTAGTTTTCTCCTGTTACAGACCATTCAGAGAATCGATTGGAAAATAATTTCACACCTTTATACACATATGGTTAACCATAATCCAATGTTGTGTCTGGTAATCCTCATTAACTCACTGTTATTAGATTTTTTTATAATTCGTAGATCGAATCATTTCTGCTTATATGATGTAGAGCAGTGTTAACAGCAATGACTCCTTATTAATTAATAACCCGGAAAAACTTTATTATTATATGCTTACTCATTTCCGGTTTAAGCCATTTTTGGGCGGGAAAGCCATACAAATTTGTGGTCGTTACTATAAATAGAAATGACCCCAAGTTGTCCCCGGGTTAAGACTCCCATACACGATGTAACCATGTTGCAAGCAACAAGTTTAATGCAATAATTTTTCGTCGCTCAACAAGGTTGCACGAAAATAGAACAGTTCTATTCCCATGCTAATGTTGCAACTTTGTGCATTGTGTATGGGGGCCTATACTGGTCTACAAGATCCAGAATTAATGGGAGACGACTAGATTATGGAATAATGCCATTGGAGGGCCAAAGGTTGAATATTGCTAGTCTAAAGTAATAAATATTTGTATGGTTCCTGGTTACTCGCTAGCAATGCGTTGAATGCAAGCAACTGATTAATGGTATTATAGGTAATAAAAAATTAAGCTTCTCAGCTCTGATAATTTCGCCCGATTTAGAAAGATTATTTTCATAATAACTTTAGTATTATTACTAGCAATAACAACAAAATTAAATATTAATGAGAACTTTAAGAGTAAATGGTAGAGGAAAATCAGAACTCATTCTGTATCATTGTGTATCCTCCAGACTCAACACCAATAGCCCTTCTACAACGGGGGAAACAAGAAAATGTAAACAGAAACCCATCCAACACTAACTTTAGATACATAATCAGTGTAGGTAAGGGGCCCCAGCCTTTAGCATTGCGTTTCCATCTCCAAAACATTCCAATGGAGAAGAGTAAGGCAAAGTATAAGAGAGATAAAATGATAATCGTGACGAATAGATAACATGCACCAGGTTTTCCCAAGTTAAATCTAAAGTTCTGTGAGGGAGTATAGCAAGCGGCTTGGCTTTTAAGTCTCAGCTGTATGTTGTCATGTTGTACTTGTAGGATTGTGAACTTATCTTCTCCACTCTCCTTGGCACATTCTAAATATAATTCAGTCTTCATCTCACCGCTATGGAACTTGACCATGATGGAGTTATAGTCTATTGAATTTGGAACTAAGAACTCAGCTGATGCTTCGGTTCCCCAACTTTGAATGTTGCGTCCATTCGTTGAGTGATTAGAGCAGACAGCGTTGTTGTCAGCTTTAGCGCAGCCTTTTCCCCAATTCTTTCCTTGCTCACACGGGAAAAATATGCAAAATATTCCTTTATCTATAACTGTGAAATTCTTCCCGGATAGACTGGATATATCCACTATTCCTCTCGAATGCTGGCACTTACAAGGAGACAACTTGTTACAAGCATCCTTACTCCCATTGACAAGCAGGACGAAACTCAGTAAGCAAATAATTCTGCAGAAAATCATGAATAAGAATTACGATTTTGAGATATGTTGCGCTCAACAAGTGTCAGATTAATCATAACAATATCTGAATACATATTCTATGTATGGTTGATTATAATTAGGATGCATAGGGAAGCTCTAAATATATTATCACAAGATATTCTATAAATACATACTTCTATTGTGGTTATGTTAGTCCATAGTGTTAGACACATAAAAGTAAAGGTACAGTCTGCTCCATAATATTGAATTCATAGTGCAGTAACATTAATCGAATAATTATATAACATACTCGTATCTGCTGATTTACTATGGTACCATGCAGAGTTCCTTTCAATCGATTCACAAACTCAAAATGAAGAATTATAAATATTCTATTGAGCTAAGGCATACATGGCAACTTGAGCCAAGATAAAAGCGGGATGCAATGGAAAAGTATTATACGTACATATAATCAAAAAAAGCGGGACATAGTAGGGAAATTTCAAGTAAAAGCGGGACACTCGTGAAAATTAGCTCAATAGAAGAGCGAAAAAAGCGGGACAGTTGGCAATTCGAGAATGCTCACATGTCGTATTTAACTATTTTTAGTATCTAATTTGAGTATCGTATTGCTTCGAATAAGCGCCCGGGCACTTATTTATTTCGTGCACCCTTTAGACCCGGCGCTTATTCAAGCCCCGGCGCTGATTTTTTTTCATTCGCTATTTTGACCCCGCTCTTTTTTTTGTTTACTACATTGAATGGCACTTTTGTTTTTGCCACAACTGAGAACTAAAATGCCCCGGCGTCCGGCGCTTATTCAAGCCCCGGCGCTGATTTTTTTTCATTCGCTATTTTGACCCCGCTCTTTTTTTTGTTTACTACATTGAATGGCACTTTTGTTTTTGCCACAACTGAGAACTAAAATGCCCCGGCGTCCGGCGCTTATTCGAGCCCCGGCGCATATTCAAGCCCCGGCGCATATTCGAGCCCCGGCGCTTATTCAAGCCCCGGCGCTTATTCAGGGAAATACGGTATATCAAATTAGTACATCTTTCATAAGCAATTCTACACAGCAGCTTTAGTAATGATTTTCAACATTACAACATGAGTTGATGTTAAACCGAGATTGCACCATTTTAAGAATGGCGGACGATATAACATTACTTGTTATTACATATATCTTAATCTTGTGATTGCTAAGATTATTCACATTGTGCAATATACTGCTACATGACATGGTTGAACTGATAGAGTTAATTGGTTATTATTGTGTGGCGAATTCACTCGAGACTGATTTAGTACGTAATCTGTTTGGATCATTGAACTCAACCATATATGCCAACAGACATCTCTGCAGTCGAAACGATTAATCAACAGTTCCCACACCAATCTCTAGTTTTATAACTGAAAATTTGAAGAAAAATTTCAGATCCAGAATCTTGTTGAGAGAGGAAAAACAAAAACTGCAGAATAAATACGTTAAATAGCACCTAAGAGGGAGTTAATCCCGCGATCTGATTAGTGTTTGAATACTTTGTTAAATGTCTTAGTTTCAGACTATAATTATAACTTCTAAAAATAACTACAAGTACTTATGTAATAAATGTTTATCTAAAATTGAGAACAAATGAATGAAAGCGTTTAACAAATTTTAAAGTTAAATACATATTATTGTTCTTTAATTGCATGCAATAATGATAAGCAAGGTTGCAACCGAATAGCTAGACCAAATACTATTTGGCAAATAGTTGATATTCGGTTGGGAACCGAATATCAATCAGTATTCGTATTCGGTTAGAGTAGCCGAAAATTATCAGTATTCGTATTCGGTTCAGGAACTATTCATGAATACTGATATTCGGTTCAATAGGTTTCAACCTTGATAATAAGGAATCAATTTGATAAATTTGCTATAATGGAATACAAGATCTAACAATGGTACCCAAGTTTATCTCCTGTGACTCCCAGGCAATCCCCTGAGGGCCTGCAATGACCTAAAGCAACAAATCTACAGGTCCTGCCGAACCTTCCAGGAGTCTAATGACCTGCCGGTGGGTCAGTGGCTACGCCCCAGCTGTGAGTTAAACCACAATCCCTATACTTTTCTTTTTAGGTTTTAAAACGTAAATATTGCAAAATCAATTTTTGATCAATTTTTGAAAAATATCCTTTTCTGTCTTAAAAGATTTGCTGGAAAGCATGTGCTTTTCAAATCAATCAAAGTGTCTATGAATGTGTCCGTTAATGTGCCATGTGGCAGTTTGTCTTCACGTAAAGACACCACAAACTTGAACTGAGAAAGTGGTACTAATTAAGGTTATTGTGTCGGTCAAATTAGCCAATGACTGACCTGGAACATTATTCAGTATTACTTGAGTACTTTCTGTCTTCAGTCATGTTACGCTTACGTTATTCATCACAAATCAGGGAACTATTATTGCTGTGGGATATTACGTTGTAAATACATCCTAATTATAGACATTCCAACTTGTGAGTGTGGTATCTAATGGGCTAGCGAATTGTCTATAAAAGAGAGAATGTGCAACACTCTTCAACAAACAAACTTCAAATCAACCAATCAAAATGAATTTCTACAAAATAATCTTCCTACTGAGCTGCATCCTACTCGCCAGTGGAACCAAAGAAGTGTGCCACAAGTTGTCCGACTGCAAATGCCAGCATTCGAAGGGAATCGTCGATCTGTCCAGTCTGTCCGGAAAGACATTCACAACTTCACATCAGGGAGTCACTTACACCTTTTTCCCGTGTCAGCAAGAAAAGGATTTGGGAGGAGACTGCAGCAAAGCTGGGAACAACGCCGTCTGCTCTCAGACTGGGACTACGGAGAACGGAGGCAGTGCTGAAACTTGGGGAACTGAAACTACCGCCGAGTTCTTAGTTCCAGATTCCACCAACTATGACATCATCATGGTCAAGTTCAGTGCTGACGGGAAGAAGTCAGACGTCCTCTTGGACTGTCCTAAGGAAGGAGAAGAAGGGAATGAGTTGGACTTCTTACAAGTACAAGGTGACAATCTCCAACTGAGACTGAAGAGCCCAGCTGCCTGCTACAAGCCTAGCTCCCCATCTCCCTCACCACACACGAAGACGACACATTCACCTCCAATAACAGACGAAGAAACAGTTCTCTCGACAAAATCCAAAGAAGTGTGCCACAAGTTGTCCGACTGCAAATGCCAGCATTCGAAGGGAATCGTCGATCTGTCCAGTCTGTCCGGAAAGATGTTCACAGCTTCACATCAGGGAGTCACTTACACCTTTTTCCCGTGTCAGCAAGAAAAGGATTTGGGAGGAGACTGCAGCAAAGCTGGGAACAACGCCGTCTGCTCTCAGACTGGGACTACGGAGAACGGAGGCAGTGCTGAAACTTGGGGAACTGAAACTACCTCCGAGTTCTTAGTTCCAGATTCCGGCAACTATGACATCGTCATGGTCAAGTTCAGTGCTGACGGGAAGAAGTCAGACGTCCTCTTGGACTGTCCTAAGGAAGGAGAAGAAGCGAATGAGTTGGACTTCCTACAAGTACAAGGTGACAATCTCCAACTGAGACTGAAGAGCCCAGCTGCCTGCTACAAGCCCAGCTCTTCATCTCCCTCACCACACACGAAGACGACACATTCGACACCAACAACAAAGTCGAAAAGCAAGAAGACAACACCCTCAACTCGCATCCCTCCTCAGGCACCGGCAAACTTCGAGTTCGACTTGAGCAAGCTGGGTCACTGGTACCTGCTGGCCGGCTGTCTCAGCTTCATTTCTCTCTGCGTCCTCTCGTACGTCGCAGTGGGAGTGGCCTATCAGCGAAGGAACGGATCCAGCGGACTCGCTCTCGTGCCCAACCTCAGATTCTGGAAGAATTTTTGCGGACTGTTTGTGGATGGGTTTTTGTTTACTTTTTCTTGTTTTCCTACCTGCAGGAATTCCATCGGAGTCGGCACAGGAGGCTATGTGCAGATTCAGAACATCTGATTTGTTTTTATTTACATTTTTGTTTCCTATTACCTCCTAGAGAACTCCATTCTTCACACTACTTTCATTAGTCTATTGTGTGCATGTAACCCTCTCTCAATAATATCTCATCAGTAGTTTGTAATATGTGTTAGACTCTTTTGTTCAAAATTCCATTATTGAGTGTTAAGAATGGTTATTAAAGTTAACTTCTGTCTACTCTTAAAATTCTAGTCTATTCTTAAAATTTGAGCAAGAAAATATTTAAAATTCGGACTAATAACTGGCCCATTTAGTGATCTGTAACAGTCATTACATTTCTACGTTATTTATTAATCTGAAAATAGCAGGTTATTCACAAAGTGATGAATAGTAATTGTTAACAACTGAAAACACTTCGGATTCTTCGGTAAAAATGTATTAATTATATCTCAACACTCCAGGACATGCTTTTAATTAACACTTTTATGCAAAAAATATAAATTTTCGGATACAAAATTCAAATTGGAGTATTGATAAATATAATGTCTGATCTCTAACAAGAAATCTGATTTTAGATCTCTCAATTATTATCAAAAAAATTTAATCGTAAACTTCTAGCTGCTGAAAAATGTAATTTGTTAATCGAACTAAGATAGACGGTTACTTTATTTATAATAATTTTGGTTGAGCGTTGAGATTCTAATTACAGTCAGGGTCGCTTAATATGAACATTCGTTTATTATGAACTAACTTCCTGGTCCCAATTTCATTTCTTAGATAGGATTTGTATTGAATTAAGTTTGCTTAATATGAAGTATCTCTATTATGAACAGATTTTTTGGTCCTCTGGTGGTTCACAATAAGCGACCCTGACTGTAATACACTTTGACCAAAGACTAAGTGCTCTACTGTTGTTACTATTCATCACTTTTTAAATAACAACGGTTATTTTCAGATTAACAAATAATGTAGAAATGCAACGATTGTTTTAGATCACAATAGGAGTCAGTTATTAGTCCGAATTCTAAACATTTTCTTACTCAAATTTTAATAATATACAAGTCAACATTAATTTAATAACCATTCTCAATACTGAATAAAGATATTTGTACAGTCTATAACACAGAAAGATATCTAAATGTACACTAGAGAGCATTAAAACTACTGATGAGTCATTGAGAGAGGGTTACATGCATACAAAAAACAAAAAATTAAAAGTAGTGTGAAGAACGGAGTTCTCTAGGAGGAAATAGGAAAACAAAAATGTAAATAAAACAAATCAGATGTTCTGAATCTGCACATAGCCTCCTGTGCCAACTCCAATGGAATTCCTGCAGGTAGGAAAACAAGAAAAAGTAAACAAAAACCCATCCACAAACAGTCCGCAAAAATTCTTCCAGAATCTGAGGTTGGGCACGAGAGCGAGTCCGCTGGATCCGTTCCTTCGCTGATAGGCCACTCCCACTGCGACGTACGAGAGGACGCAGAGAGAAATGAAGCTGAGACAGCCGGCCAGCAGGTACCAGTGACCCAGCTTGCTCAAGTCGAACTCGAAGTTTGCCGGCGCCTGAGGAGGGATGCGAGTTGAGGGTGTTGTCTTCTTGCTCTTCGACTTTGTTGTTGGTGTCGAAAGTGTTGTCTTCGTGTGTGGTGAGGGAGATGGGGAGCTAGGCTTGTAGCAGGCAGCTGGGCTTTTCAGTCTCAGTTGGAGATTGTCACCTTGCACTTGTAGGAAGTCCAACTCATTCTCTTCTTCTCCTTCCTTAGGACAGTCTAAGAGGACGTCTGACTTCCTCCCGTCAGCACTGAACTTGACCATGATGATGTCATAGTTGGTGGAATCTGGAACTAAGAACTCGGCGGTAGTTTCAGTTCCCCAAGTTTCTGCACTGCCTCCGTTCTCCGTAGTCCCAGTCTGAGAGCAGACGGCGTTGTTCCCAGCTTTGCTGCAGTCTCCTCCCAAATCCTTTTCTTGCTGACACGGGAAAAAGGTGTAAGTGATTCCCTGATGTGAAGCTGTGAACATCTTTCCAGAAAGACTGGACAGATCGACGATTCCCTTCGAATGCTGGCATTTGCAGTCGGACAACTTGTGACACACTTCTTTGGATTTTGTCGAGAGAGCTGTTTCTTCGTCTGTTATTGGAGGTGAATGTGTCGTCTTCGTGTGTGGTGTGGGAGATGGGGAGCTAGGCTTGTAGCAGGCAGCTGGGCTTTTCAGTCTCAGTTGGAGATTGTCACCTTGCACTTGTAGGAAGTCCAACTCATTCCCTTCTTCCCCTTCCTTAGGACAGTCCAAGAGGACGTCTGACTTCTTCCCGTCAGCACTGAACTTGACCATGATGATGCCATAGTTGGTGGAATCTGGAACTAAGAACTCGGCGGTAGTTTCAGTTCCCCAAGTTTCTGCACTGCCTCCGTTCTCCGTAGTCCCAGTCTGAGAGCAGACGGCGTTGTTCCCAGCTTTGCTGCAGTCTCCTCCCAAATCCTTTTCTTGCTGACACGGGAAAAAGGTGTAAGTGACTCCCTGATGTGAAGTTGTGAACATCTTTCCGGACAGACTGGACAGATCAACGATTCCCTTCGAATGCTGGCATTTGCAATCAGACAACTTGTGACACACTTCTTTGGATTTTGTCGAGAGAGCTGTTTCCTTGTCTGTTATTAGAGGTGAATGTGTCGTCTTCGTGTGTGGCGAGGGAGATGGGGAGCTAGGCTTGTAGCAGGCAGCTGGGCTCTTCAGTCTCAGTTGGAGATTGTCACCTTGCACCTGTAGGAAGTCCAACTCATTCCCTTCTTCCCCTTCCTTAGGACAGTCCAAGAGGACGTCTGACTTCCTCCCGTCAGCACTGAACTTGACCATGATGATGTCATAGTTGGTGGAATCTGGAACTAAGAACTCGGCGGTAGTTTCAGTACCCCAAGTTTCAGCACTGCCTCCGTTCTCCGTAATCTCAGTCTGAGAGCAGACGGCGTTGTTCCCAGCTTTGCTGCAGTCTCCTCCCAAATCCTTTTCTTGCTGACACGGGAAAAAGGTGTAAGTGACTCCCTGATGTGAAGTTGTGAACATCTTTCCGGACAGACTGGACAGATCTACGATTCCCTTCGAATGCTGGCATTTGCAGTCGGACAACTTGTGACACACTTCTTTGGATTTTGTCGAGAGAGCTGTTTCTTCGTCTGTTATTGGAGGTGAATGTGTCGTCTTCGTGTGTGGTGTGGGAGATGGGGAGCTAGGCTTGTAGCAGGCAGCTGGGCTTTTCAGTCTCAGTTGGAGATTGTCACCTTGCACTTGTAGGAAGTCCAACTCATTCCCTTCTTCCCCTTCCTTAGGACAGTCCAAGAGGACGTCTGACTTCTTCCCGTCAGCACTGAACTTGACCATGATGATGCCATAGTTGGTGGAATCTGGAACTAAGAACTCGGCTGTAGTTTCAGTTCCCCAAGTTTCAGCACTGCCTCCGTTCTCCGTAGTCCCAGTCTGAGAGCAGACGGCGTTGTTCCCAGCTTTGCTGCAGTCTCCTCCCAAATCCTTTTCTTGCTGACACGGGAAAAAGGTGTAAGTGACTCCCTGATGTGAAGTTGTGAACATCTTTCCGGACAGACTGGACAGATCGACGATTCCCTTCGAATGCTGGCATTTGCAGTCGGACAACTTGTGACACACTTCTTTGGTTCCACTGGCGAGTAGGATGCAGCTCAGTAGGAAGATTATTTTGTAGAAGTTCATCTTGATTGGTTGATTTGAAGTTTGTTTGTTGAAGAGTGTTGCACATTCTCTCTTTTATAGACAATTCGCTAGCCCATTAGATACCACACTCACAAGTTGGAATGTCTATAATTAGGATGTATTTACAACGTAATATCCCACAGCAATAATAGTTCCCTGATTTGTGATGAATAACGTAAGCGTAACATTACTGAAGACAGAAAGTACTCAAGTAATACTGAATAATGTTCCAGGTCAGTCATTGGCTAATTTGACCGACACAATAACCTTAATTAGTTCCACTTTCTCAGTCCAGTTCGTTGCGTCTTCACGTGAAGATAAACTGCCACATGGCACATGAAAGGACACATTCATAGACACTTTGATTAACCACATATATTTCAATGACACGAAATTGTGTACATATAGTATTTATCGCATATTCGTGAGTTTTATACTATAATAAGAATATAATGTTGCTAAAATTTTCCCTCTGTCGATGATGGTATAGTGGCACTAAGGTTCCATACCTCGCATTTTCAAGGTACAGTCGAAACAGGTTTTTTCTAACTCCGGTTTATCCTTACTTATCCGTTTTTTCTTACTAATTCAGAATCTTAATTATGTAAAAAATTCCAAATCTATATAAATTTTCATCGGTTTCTCTTACTGTTTGAACCTGTAAAGAAATAGTAAGAAAAAAACGGTTTCGACTATATACGCACCATGTTCTTCTACAACAAAGTATTTAATCAATAGTGATTAATTATAAATCATTAATTAGAAGAATATTAAAATATTATTGAATTTGTGTTGAGTGGTGCTAGTTGCGAAATGGAATTGTCTTGCAAGGATTTATTTGCATAAACCAATTCGAGGTAATCGGGATGGATTGATTGGCTTTCTCTCTTCCAGAGTGAAGAATCTGTTCAATGCATCTTAATGAGAGATTACAATTAATTGAATAAATATTTAATCAGAATTTTGATTAATTAATACTAGTAATTGATTGGTTAAAAGCATGAAAAAAGGATTTTGAGGGAAAATCAAAATTCCTTCCGAAAATTAGTTAAATTTCTGTATTTATGATTCATATCTAGAAAGGAGAATTCTTTGTGGCATAAACCATCCGTACGCGCGCTTTAGTTGTAAGAACCGCCTTAGTGCACCGAATAATATAACAAATAACTAACTCATTCATCCTAAAAATAACTAACTCATTCATCCAAAAACAAAGATCTTCTTATCAATTATTGTCTATTCTAGTCTTGATGGTGACAATGGCATTAATGATCCTAGAACTTATCAGGTTTTTAAGGGAGAGAAGGGGCAATTCCTCCCCCTGAACGTCTGAACAAGGCAACTGACACAACAGTTAATTTTACTCCTCCTAAATTCTCATAAATTTCAAATTGCCCCCATTGATTTTTTTCTGAAAAATCACTTTTTATTATTATAATCTTAAGTAAATACTCTGTTGCTCGCAATAACAAGGATAAACCTAACTATGAACATGGAGAGTATAGGATTAAATGTATCAAATGTTTGCACTTACGACATATTAACATTGCACCATGTTAACATATGGATTGTTGTATATGTCCGTAGTTCTACCCACTTATTTGTGTTCCTTCTATTTTGGGTGAAGTCTGAGCTATTTTTAAACATAAAAGAGAAATGACAGCATTTACGAGACGAAAAGTGTTGTCAAGGTGCATACATCACATTGTATACTGTTTGTTAGTGTTTATACAAATAACTTCAGTAATACTCAGTAATGCTCTCTACGTTATGTTGCATTAAGAGAGTCGTTGTGTCATGTTGAGTAGAATGCTGATGGAATATATTACCATGCTAATTTAAGAATGCTATTATAAGATACTATACTAAGGTCTCGTGTTACAATGCATTCTATCAGCAAAAGTTCAATTTCTTCTTTAGAAGTTTTCAACTGGATTATTTATCCCAAGTGGCACAAAGTGGCACATGTTTGGATTTTTGCGAACGAATATTTGGATAGAAAACTTCTAAAATATTATAATGTACATAATATACATTTGAAGCGAAATATCCATCTACGTTTCTACTACTGTTCTGAGCGTAAGAATATCCAATTTGTGCTATTAATAGAATAACTAAATATAGCACTATTATAATGAAAATAGTATAGTAAAGCAATCCGAACAACAAATCTTCACAATTGGTATGCTGAAATGTCCCCAATAGATTGATTAATCACATAAGTCCTATTATTTCGCATTTTCATTCCTCTGAATTAAAAAATGCACCACGACACGAAATAAATATTCTAAGCAAATTTAAAGGGAATTTTGGTAATAATTTGAACTTAAACAATTAAATTGTTTATTTTGGGGTAAATCAGACTATAAAACGGTTTATACTCTCTCGTTAGCTGTTCAGGTGTGACAAGAGAATGTTATATTTTAAGAATATTCTATTTTAAGGTACCTCAGTAGTGTCCTTGATAGCTGCGTTGGGGCGGGCGAGTCTGACGAAGAGGCTGGCTCTCTTCGAGTAGAGGAGGGCAGAGGAAGGGTTCAGTTTGATGGCTTCTCCGAACACAGCCACTGCTCCCTCCAAATCTCCATCCGAGGCCTTCGATAGAGCGTCCGACCTTAGCTCCGTAGCTTTTTCCCTGTCCTCCTCGCTCACCTGAGAAGGAATGGGGTGTGAGACATAGCTAGGGTCGCTAGGGTTGCTAGGGACATGACCAATAATTTTCAAAGGCTAATATCTTCTATTAGCCATAATACGATTGGTCCAAAATGGCCTTACCAATCCTCCATGGGTTATATATATAGGATTTTCCAGTGTTTTTTGGAAGTGATAAAGTTATGTGGCACCCAAACAGGGTTTATCTTGTAACCCCAGGGGTGGTGGCAACCAAGAGATTATCTAGGAGCGCGAGAAGCTCCTTTAGGCGTATGATTTTAAGCCCGAAAGTGTTTAGGAGCGAGAAAATGTAGAATATTACCCAATTTACCCTATATAAGGTTATTTATTGATTTAGGCGTATAAAATGTATGGGGTTGAGATAGGAGGATATCTCTGGAGGGCTGTATAATAGTCTGGTGGGAACCCAGCACCAAAATCGAATCACACTGCAAGCACCTTGGCTCCTCAGACGATACTGACACCTAGTAGATAAACCCTGCTATCTCCATCCCGAGTCTACACCCGTGATAAGAGAACAGAGAAGAGCGAAATCAAAATAAACTTTTTAAATTTGAAGTTCTGATTGGTTCGGTTAAGTACATAATAATTGATTTGGTTGCATTAAATCCAGTATGAAACCATGGATAGAAAGAATTCGGAATTGTGAATAGTCATTTTGGAACCTCGTTATGTCCATGGTGGTATGACTTTCCATCAAACCAATCTAGTATGTAGAGATTGGATAACGTTCACAACTCCGAATTCTTTCTAACTCTTCATTCCAACATTATTGAGTTTGGCTTACCTCTTTGTTGGGATCTCCCATCTCCTGATTCTCGACCACATCCTCTGCCACTTCTCCCGCGTCTATGTCCAACTCAGACTCCGGAGAAGAAGGATCCGACTCTGTGCTGTCCTCTGCTGCAGGCTATAAATAGAATGAGTGATGCTATAAATAGAAGCGTAATGCCCTGACTATGGATTAGATATACTCAGTCCTGATTCCTAATGTGATGTGTTCTTAACTACCAATTATGAATACAATATTCACAGCCATAATTAGATACGTCAATGTACTATAAATAGAGATACGTCCGATGTACTATAAATAGAGATACGTCGCTGTACTATAAATAGAGATACGTCAATGTACTATAAATAGAGATACGTCGCTGTACTATAAATAGAGATATTTGCTTACCTTGGCTTGCGGAGATTTGGGAGTATCTTCTGCCTCCATGTCGTCAGGATCCACGATATCCGGTTTGGAAGGAACCGGTTCAGATTCAGGTTCAGGTTCCTGTGTAGGTTCCGGTTTAGGTTCAGACTCCTGTGTAGGCTCAGGTTCAGACTCTTGTGTAGGCTCAGGTTCAGGTTCCAGTTCAGGTTCCAGTTTAGGTTCCAGTTTAGGTTCCAGTTTAGGTTCCGGTTTCACCTGTGGCTCTGGTATTTTGGCGCCTAATTTCACGAGGTATTCCTTGAAAAAGGCCATTTCCGGGAGATGAATTATTTCCGGTTTGTTCGTGACTATGCTTATGAATTGCCGGAGAAGAGCAACCTGCGTTGGATCCATTTTGGTCGCCATTCCTTGAATTCTATTGGCTACTGTGAGAGTTGGGTTTAGCTCAAGGTTCGTAAATAATTTTTGTTAATATTTACGTTTTATTTATTCAAATTGAAACTAAAGAGTTCATTGGTTAATTTAAGGAATTGATGAGTTTTATTATAGCGCTTGATTTCTTAAAAGGTTATTATTCTAAAATAAGCACAAATTCTAAAAATAGAACAGAAGGCATGGTAGCACTATTGTATCATTTATGCTAACTACTCAAAGTGTTAACTTTCCTAAACAAATAGAACAAACAACAACAAACAGAGTTGGAATGATATCAACAACTGTGCACAGGTCTAGTGTCTAGTAGGAGGAGCCTTCGGGCGGCTGAGGCATTTTGCTGTTGGATTTATCACTCATCGCTCTAAAAATAGAATTAGATTTATCACTCATCGCTCTAAAAATAGAAATGGATTGATAAGAATGTGACTCTTTCGAATCTAGGCTGCTTTGTGCTATAAATATCTGGCCTAGGGTCCAATAGCTATTTATAGTAGTACAAGTGTTCGGGATGTCTGGAGTTCTGTCAAGAGTTACACATACAGTTAACAGAAACGAACAAGAGACATTTTGATTGGATAAACTCAAGGAAGGGGAATCTGGGAGAATTTAATGTGGATTTCTCTACAGCTCCGGGTCCCAAATTATATGACCCCCCGAGAACTCAGAAGAGAGGAAATGATTTCTGTGAAGAATTAAATATTTGGTTGAGTAGCTAATAATAAACCAACCGTTTCAGCTCCATCAGTATCAGCTTAATGGTGTATTCTCTCTTCCAGTGGAAAATAATGGGAAATGACCTCGGGTCAAGCTAAGTATAGAATACAAATAAATAATAGAGTTCTCACAAATAAATATTATAGTTTAAAAGTTGAATACGAACATTAATAGTAAGTACTTTTATAGAATTCTTCCATATGAAACTGGATTTAGGAAGATTTAAAGAATAAATTTCGTTTTTCTGGGAATATTCGTGTTTAAAGCTAGCAATTTTCTCACTTTGAAATTTCTCATTTTTAAGAGGGAAACACACTGAGTAAAATTTAATTCTAACTCTACATATGGACTATGGATTCAAGTAAAACTATTGGAGAAATAAACTAACTTTCGTTTCGCTACAATAAATTCAAATAAAAGTGTTACTAAGTTCGAGTTACGTAACACAGTAACTATAAATGTGTACTATAAATAGATCAACAATCCTATCTATAAATAGCTTACCGATCCGTCGTGTGAGTTGACTCCGTTCAGGTTAATTTTAGTGATGAATCTGACGTTAGGCGATTTCTCAGGGTAGTCGGGACCACACACGATCTTAATGGTGTAGAATCTGTTCTCGAACACAGACTAAGAGAGTGAATCATAACCAGCATAATTCATCCATGGTTACTATGGGGTTTTACCATAGTAAAATGTGTCGCGTGCCACTGAATTGTTGGGTGACACAATTTGGTAATGATGGTTATCAAGGTATAATTAGATAGATTGAACCACAAGGCCATTTGAGAAGCGAAACTAAATCTCAAGATTCTACGGATAATCTCAGAATTCTACACTTCAAAACCATCCATGGTTATGTAGTATAAGAATCTCACGTATCTACGCAACAGTTCTAGGAGACTATACGTATGCATAAAAAGGTTTAGCTAGGAATATAGGCGCCAGTCTGGTATCGTCTGAGGAGCCAATGGGGTTGCAGTGTGATTCGATTTTGGTGCTGGGTTACCACCACCCCTGGAATTCCAAATAAACCCTGTTTGGGTACGCTGTAACTCTTATCACCTCCAAAAAAGTCACGGATTGGAAAATCCTAGATAAGTCCATGGTGCATAGTTAGTGTTACGTAATACGTGTCGGTCTAAAGAGAGTTTTACAGGTTAGCTGAGTATGTCTCACTCATAGGCGTAACTATTTTGATTTTCTCATGGTTAGCTGGGAGATTTGTAAACATATATCAAACTAATGTGGCAAGCCACCCCAAGTCAACATAGCATTTAGGTCTGGGGTGGCACACTACCCGTAACACCCCTGGAGTTACGCCTATGAACCATAGGTTTATCTAGGATTTCCCAGTCCTTAACGTTTTTGAAGGTGATAAAAGTTACATGGCACTCAAACAGTGGTTTATCTTGTAATTCCAGGGGTGATGGAAACCCAGCACCAAAATCGAATCACACTGCAAGCACCTTGGCTCCTCGGACGACACCAGACTGGCACCTATAAGTGCCGGCCGAACACCTAGATAAACCCCTGCTATGAACGTACAGTAGATTTGGGACATAATTATAATGAATCCATGGTGCGTAGTGGTGCTACGTAACACTTGTCGTTCTAAAAGAGAGTTTACAGTTAGCTGAGTATGCTCACTCTCTGAGGTCCGATGACGTTGCATGTCCAGTTGCTCAGGAGCATATCGTCCGCGTTCTCCAGTCCCCAGGAGACCGTCCCGTCCCCTCCGCCCTTCTGTCCCTCCTCTAGCTCCTCCAGCAGCCGGAAGTTCCGTGGTACTATAAATAGATGGGATATAAATAGAACAGAGTTTGAAGTGTAAAGATTCGTAACTTTTTAGGTCAAATTGTAGTCACTTCCTAAATCTTAAAATATTGGGTTAAGAATATTTTTAGTTTTAGGAATATTTCTGTTGAATGAATAAATGTGTTCAGATTACATATCTATTATTAGTAACAAACCTATTACATTGGAAGGAGCGGAAGCCATTGTTCAGTAGCAAAAGCCACGTGTGCTAGTGTGAACAAACACAAACAAAATAAAATAAACATCAACAAACAGATTGGTTTAATAGAATTTACATTGAATCAACTCAACCAATCAGAGAGTTGAGTGGGAATCGTAAAATATCAGTAATTAAAATCGTCTAGGATTTGATACTATTTTTAACACAGTTTCTGGGATGGTAAATACCAATAATATCTACAAGGCGCCAGATCTTGTAGTAGAAAAGTTGGACATCTAATTTCACGGAACTTGACGGAACGGTTCCGGAATTTTTAACGCCTAATTTACCGAACATTCTGTAAAATAGGCATTTAAAATATCCGGAACCGTTCTGTCAAGTTCCGTGAATTAGGCGCTCAGATTTCCCGGAATGGTTCCGTTCCGTTCTATTCTGTAAATTAGGTATGAACGAAATGTTACATTCCTTCTTAAAGGACAATATTTTAAGATCATCGTTCAACCAGTTATAATTAAGTTTTACAGAATTTCCTGTAATTCTTTGAAATTATATTTAGAAATCATTGGAGATGAAAGGTCCAATTCCACCGTTGATGATACGAATGAATTTGTACACAACTCATACATAAATAATTTCAGAAATAAAATAATTCAAACCAGAAATTAAATCGAATCGACATTAAGTGATGTGAGTGGCTATAAGGAATGTTAAGTTAAAAGAGAAATTTATCTCGAAGCAGTCTTAAAACAAGCAGCATATTGAAGACCTTTAAGACGGCTCCAGTGATGAAATACGGAATGGAAAAGGCCCCCAGTAGCATCAAGAAGACAACGAAAGGTGTGAAGAATGTTGATAAACTTGCGAGTAAAATAATTCGCGCGAATTCCAGGGCTATTTCAATAAAATCGAAAAGGAATGACATCACAAAAAGTAGAATCGAAAATTGTAGAACGCGGCGGATTTTAACGTTAGCGTAAATGGCGCCTATAATTGAAAGAACCATTCCAACGAACAATAAGACTAACGTAGCAACGTAACTGTCAGCTAGGAATGTGGAGTAACTGGATGCTGTCGTTTGATTGGTTGTAGAGAAGAAAGGTAGAGGTGCGAAAAATCTGGCGCTCAAAATGCCGTGTGCTATCGTTAGAGGAAAGATTAACAGCTGATGCACTATCAGGGCCACTGAGAAATATCTAATTTTATCCTTCTTTACTGTTTGGGTCTTGTTTCTAGCTTTGGATACAGAATCAGAAGGATGCACCTTAGTCATACTAAGTATAAATAAGGAAAGTAAACAAACAAATAAACAAACAAACAAACTTGATTTCGTGTGACATGGCGAGGCACGATAGAAATATTATAAATGTAATCTTGAGAAACATGAAAAACGGGACAAATTCGTTCAATAGAAAAGTAAAAAATGGGGACTTCCCACTAAAATGGGACGTTGGCATGTATATATACAATTGACTCCGCTTAATGGGGTCACATCGGTCAGAGGACATTTTGCCCCGATTAAGGGGAGAACCTTATTAACCGAAAATATGCTGTATTAGCTTCTATGTGTGAGAGCTATTCCGGTCCTACCAAAAGTGCCCGATTAAGCGGAGTCAAGATATACGAGAAGGCCGGATTAACAGAGAAAGAGAAGTAGCCTCAAGTTCTCCCGATTTTGGTGTTACGAATGACAAACACTAATATTAGGCCTTCAATGTCATTAGCTCGTCTGAAGTTTTGAGATTTCGCGGGTAGAAAATAGGAATTTGACGATTTTCAATGTTCCTACTTCAGAATCCATATTTACATCTAAAGTGCATTATATCTATATTCAGAATAAAATCTACAATTATTATTAATAATAACAATAATATTCACGAAATTAGAGATGTTAGTACTGAGGTGTATAAGAGATGACGTCGCCTATTGGCCAAGTGACATCAGAAACAACGATGTCATGAGGCTGCTGCTTAGAAATGAGATTCCATACGATTGGCGCCAAAATCAGACTTGAAAGCAGAAAAGGCGCCATGAATAGGTGATTAGCTACTAGGAGATAGAGTGCGACATTGGAATTCGATTGAGTTGCTATTGCGGTGAATAGGAATCCAAGTATGATCAGTTCGAATACCAATGTTATCGGTCCGATCACCCAGAAGGTTGAAGATACTATTATTAGAATGCTCTTGTGCTTGTAATCTTTTTTTAGGAAATATAAACTGTCAGCTATAAGTGATATGAAAGCTATCGGAGTAAGCACCATAGCTACCAGTATGCTGCCTAGGAATTCGAAGGATAGCGATCTCAGAATTTGATTTAAGACAGATATTAATAGCAGAGAGACTAGCAGCAATAGTAATATTGATTTAATGATGAGAGAAGTTGTAGCAAGGACTTGAACGAAACTGAACCGGTTGATGTAGCTTGGAGGATCCAAGTGTTCTATGGTGTCAATTCCTTGTGACATAGCTACACTTCTAAATATAGAATGTGGAAATCGTAAAAATATAAACTCAGAAATATATCAGGTGCCAAATTCTAGAGAAAATAGCTAAAGTTACTCTATAAAAGATGCTTTCATGAGTGAAATGAGAATTGAGTGGCTGTCAATTGGGCCTAATTGAGTTAGTAACAAAGAAATCATTGGATAAAACGAAACCACCATCACTTATATACGGATATGTCTGCGACTGTTCTACAATTGAATTCGAATGAATTAAATTACCCGTAGAAACGTAGATACATTTGTAGATAAATAAAAAATACAAAAATAAGTAGTAAGTGAATTTTGGGAAAAACATTATAAATGGACACGTGTCCTAAAATCAGTAAAGTAACACATACAGTAAAATCCTTTGATTGGCTAGAAATGTAAGTTGAGTAGAGAAGTAGAGAGGAGAGGTGGAATGGAGTGGGACGTAGGTCCAACTAATACCAACCAGCTCCCTTCATCCTGAGGAGCTGAGCTAGGTACACGTGGTAGCAGAACTGAATGAATGCGATTATGATGGAGAGGAGGAACCCTACGTACATGCTGAACACGTCCGTGATATCTGGCAGCTTGCTCATGTGCCAGAAAATAATCACGAGGATGTCTATGATGATGACAATGCCTAAGAGGCAGGTGGGGAATAGCAACAGAAACGCTGCAATGGCATGCGTCCATTTACTGTGTTTTAGGATAAGGACCGAGGCGGAAATGGAAATAATCGCCGCGAGCAGGTATCCACCGAAAAACCCGAGTGGAGCGGCTAAAATGAAATTTTGCTGGTTCATGCTATTTATAGTTCCTGGAGCAGAGAGTAGGCCTACTCTGGAAAGGAAAACTACAGAGAATGTCAGATGTAGGAAGGCCATGATTAGTCCTGGAACGAATGAGAAGGCGTTGATAACAGCGGAGATCTTCAGGAAGAGACTGCTGTCCTTCATTTCCTTCATTTCCTTCTTTTCAGAGTGCATCGTTGTATAGGCTGATAGCTAATGAATGATATAAAGAGTAATATGCCCATTTTGAAATTACCGTGACAAAAAATATAATGAAGAAATTCGAACCCCCTGTGGACTCCCTAACAGCTCCTGTGGACTACTAAGGAGTCAATGGACCCTGGGAACCCTTGTAATTGTAAGTGATGAAAGCAATTTGAGTTTTACTTTTTAATATACAATAGATGCAAATATAAACAGTAATCAGAGGAAATATACATTACACAATGTGTACAATGACTATCCAACCCTTAAAATCATTGGTGATTCATTAAAACCAATCGATTATCTAGCTCTTATAAAGTTAGCGAATAACTTTCTGATCAATTAAAAGGTTCATATATCACAGGCGCGCTTCACTTGTCTTGCACTGCGCGGCTGGCGAAAATTGTCTCCGGCGCCAGGGGCTAATATAATTATATCAATATGTGCCAATCATTTCAGTCTCAAAAAATTATTGAGTATAAATTGAAATTCTGTCATTTATGCTCATTCAAATTACCATCTTTTTGGAGTTAAATACGTATATCACTCCAAAAGCTAAAAAGTGTCCCTCAGCACAAAAAATCCCACTATACATCCAGATAATATTTATTAACTTTACAGTCTGGCAAATACAAAAACATTTACAGAACAATCGAGTATTAATTAATTACAGTGGTGCACTAGGGACTTAAAATTGGTTGCTAATAGAGCAATGTATTGGTAAGAACTCCACTGCATGATTTATTGATAAAATGCAACTATCACATGTTAACTCTCGACAATAGAACTGGATTGAATTGATATTTATTCAAATTGCATTTATTACTGCTCTATCTATCTATAATCGAGTAACCTCTGTTCAGTGGTAAATAGTATGCACATTAATACAAGTAATTACCATTGCTATGCTCCAATATACAATATACCTCTATGAGACTCCTGTTCATTCACAATACTATCCTATTAGCAATTTAAGTTGAGTAGAATGGCCGTAGCATTTCCCGCCCCACAGCCCGTGGACCCAGTGGAGGTCCACATCAACCACTTCTTCGACTGCGTGGTCGCGTGTGCAGAGCACAGAAGAGCGACACTCCTGAATGCCGCGCACGAGAAGAGACAGGAAATGGCAGCTAGAGTGACAGAGCGCGAACGCAGCGAGCAGCAGCTTCTGTCTGCGAGAGCTGACATAGAGCGACTCCTCAGAGAGAACTTCCTCCGAGAGACACAGGAGCGCCTCCTAGCAGAGATAGAGCAGAAACTGGAAGTGTTACGTGCTCCTGTCCCCGACACGTATCTGGTGTTTCGAGGCGAGTGTGAACAGCTGGAGCAGCTGATTGGAGGTGTGGGAGAGATGTACGAGGAAGAGGTACCAGTTGTCCCCAATTACCACTATATGAGACCCACAGTAGCTGCAGCGAAGAAAGGTAGAGACCCAAGTGAACTATGTTGTCCTCATGGTGTCGCTATAGATCCTGCTACTAACCACATATATGTCGCAGAAGGAGACACAGGACCTAATTTCGCGAGAGTGTCCATATTTTCTGAGCTAGGCGAGTACATACAAAGCTACACTCACGAACACATGTTGTCATTATGGGGTATCGCCATACATAGAAACGACCTGTATGTAACAGACTATAAGGTGCACGCTGTGTTCCACTTGAAGATTGAGGTTGACTTACGTCTGGTGGCTAGGCTAGGGAGCAGAGGGTCTGGTGTCGGACAGTTTAATAACCCCCGCCAACTCTGCATCCATCTTAACGGAGATGTGTACATAGCTGATAGAGACAACAATAGAATCCAAATCCTAGATAGCTCCCTGCACCCGCTTAGAGAGGTAACACACCCAACCATGTACAGACCTTGTGACGTGAAGTTAACGACAGAAGAGTTGTACGTACTTAATTCAAATTCTCCTTGTGTGCTTGTATTAACTCTCACCGGACAGATGTTACGTTCTCTAGTCACGCTTGGTGATGGAATGCAAGTAACTACACCCTTATTCTTCTGTCTCGATGCTTGCATGAATTTGGTTATCAGTGACTGTGATGCGAATAATATCAAAGTATTCTCAAAAGAAGGAAATCATATCCACACCATAACAATAGCTTTTCGTCCTTTCGGGTTAGCTCTGATTTCGAATATAAAATTAGCTACTTTGTCTCATAGCGATATTGACATGCTCCAAATATTTAGTTCTCCTTGATACTTGTTTGTTTATAATTAGTTACTGATTAAACTTAGCATATTCTATCTATCATGTGTTTATAATTATGCATAATTGTCATTACTTAATTTCTAATTAGTTAACTTATACTATAATGAATTACTCTATACTTGTTATAATCATATGGAACTGACATTGAATAACTCTCATTCCTGAGCTACGCAGGAATAACTAACCACGAATATTAAATTTGCTGCCGCAGCTTGCAGTGTTGAGGTGGTCGCTGATATTTTGTGAGCTTGGTGGTGCCAGGGATTTATCTAGGTGCTAAACCCACACTTATAGGTGTCAGACTGGTATCGCCCGAGGAGCCAATGGGGTTGCAGTGTGATTCTATTTTAGTGCTGGGTTGCTACCACCCCTGGGATTCCAAATAAATCCTGTTTGGGTGTCATTAACTTTGGTCAAATCCTAAACAGTGTCAAACTGGAAAATCCTAGATAAATCCATGGTAGTGGACAAATTGCTTTAAACGGAAATGATACAATGCATTCTAGGGGAAACGAAGGGTATTAATCTAATCGGGTTGTGGGCAGTGGTTTCAAATTGTGCAACTCTGACTATAATTATGCGATCAGTGTCCGAAGTTATAAATTCTGACTCCATTAAACTAAAATATCATTGATTGAGCCACTGTATAATCTGGCCAACAACAATTTAATTCCTACTCTTAATGATACTCAAATACAACTTGATAGACAATTCTTTTAAGGTAAAGATCTCAACTAATGGAGTGAAATAGGTGTCATTCTGACTGAAATTATATAAAATTTAGCGTTTGGGTTTTAGTTGGTTTTATATTCAATTCTTAATCAATTCCTATCATCGAATTCATTCTCGTTTTGAAAAGTATTCACATCGGTATTTGTGTATTTTTAGTACAGCTCCTAGTATAAGAGATGCCTAATGTCATTATCGATGTGTAGCGTCAGTACGTCCGTCTGCTACCTTGGAAATTATATTGACGAAATTGCACCAAATTTGCACTATATATTCCTTGTATGGTACATATTCGAACCTGAGTGTAACTTTTGCATAATTTTCACACCTTTTCACAAATGATGTCGAAATGAATTGGTCAATCATAATCCAGGGATTTAATATTACAGTTAGCTACGATGTTATTGACCAATAGGATAAGACGTAACTCAATGAATGTAAAAATAATAATGTCGCCCTAAACGTGAAATATGATTGGTTTAGATGGATACAGAGGAATTCTAGATATTCAAGTATATTTCACAAATTAATTAATCGAAAAATCCTAGATTATTAAAAGTAGATAGTATTTCATAAACATAGCTTTCACATTTAGAAATCTCTGAAATGAATACTTCCACTGTATTAGAATATTCACATTTCGTGTCCTACGAGTTAATTAATGAAGCTGCATTATTATTCTGTAGACAGACATTTTCAAAACCGTTCATATCTACAAATGACTAAAGGCGATCAAATACAATAATTAACTTCTAGTATATACACTATATATACTATATATACTATATATGCTATGTAATATTTACATATATATTCTGAATGAGTAACTCGAGACTTTTTAGCCTTGATTCGAAAACAGCATTATAATAGAATGCATTATTATAATTGTTCAAAATACTCTCCTCCAGCTTTAATACACTTGTCCATTCTGCAAAACCAACTATCAAAAGCTTCGGCGAACTCATTTTCTCGGATGTCCTCCAAAGCCTCTGATAATGCTGACCGCACTTCATCATTGCTGCTGAAAACCCTCCCCTTCAACTTCTTCTTAATACGAGGAAAGAGCCAGAAGTCACATGGAGCTAAATCTGGGCTGTAGGGTGGGTGAGATAATTCCTCGAAGCCAATTTCTTCAATAAATTTCCTTGTTTTCAGGGCCTTATGTGAACTTGCATTATCATGATGCAGCAGTAAACCCCTTGTCCCATCTTCTGGTCGCATTTTATGAACATTTTGAATGAGTTCTGGGAGGCAACTAGTGGTGTACCATTCTGAAGAGACTGTTTTGCCACTCTCTAGTGCAACTACTGCACGAATACCTTTAGGATCAAAGAATATTGCATACATTTGCTTCTTAGAATACTGACTTTTCCTAACTTTTTGAGGGGGAGGTTCACCTATTGGAGTCCACTGACGGCTCTGCTCTTTGGATTCTGGGTCATAATGATAAATCCATGTTTCATCACCCGTAATCACTTTGGAAACCAGAGGAGAAGTGCCTTTTTTGAATTTTGACTTCATTTTCTTGCACCAATCAATTCGGGCCACTTTCTGCTCAGGTTTGAGCAAATGAGGAATCCACCTTGCACAGACTTTTGTTAAGTGTAGAATTTCGTGTAGGATGAATTGGATCACATCATTACTGATACCCAACTCGTACTGAATCTGTCTATAGGTTATGTGCTTATCATTAAGTACCAACTTCTCAATTGCGCTGATGTTCTCTGGGGTCGAAGCAGTCAACGGCGACCCTGGTCTAGGTTTGTCAGTAAGGTCAAAATTTCCTCTTCTAAACTCTCTGTACCAGTTTTTTACAGTAGCAAGAGATGTAACATCGTTACCGAAAGCTTGTATTAACTGTTGGTAACAATCATCAATTGTTTTATCCATTTTAAATTGAAAAAGAATAATTGCCCGAATTTGCTCTTTTGTGAGGATAATATTTTCAGTAATATTTGCCTGAGCCATCATACAAAATGTAGCAAAACTTCAGAAAAATATATAGTAGAGAGCTAGGATTTACAGAGTCAGTTAGTAAAGTATCGAGTTATAAGAAAAATGTATGGTTCGTTAATAATGACTTAATATATGTTCAAGGCTAAAAACTTATCGGGCACCCCTCGTATAATCCCGCCAGTATTGAATAACAGAATATGCACATGCTAGAGTATATAATAGTTAGTGCTGTGAACTGTTCAACACAAATTCACATCTACCATTTTCACAATATCTCAACTCATCTTTACACATATATTAACAATCAGTATTTCCTGAATACCAACACTTCAAGTAAGTTCTTTCTACCCAAATAATGTATAATATTTTCATAGCGACGAAATCTCGAAAGAGAAATTTGTGAAGATTTGATAAACAAGTACTATTAGAGGTGTTAAAGTGTAGATATACTATATTGTTTGAATAAATATTTCCCTTTGGATAAGAATTAGAGCAAAATTTCCAATGGAAAGAATGTTCACTCATGACAGATGAACAACTTAATGATGACGTCAGAGGTATGATTTAGTGACTACGTCATCAAAAATATCGGAGTGTAAAATTTTTGAAATTTCGTGAAAATAAAGTTCGTTAATAACAATAAATGGAAAATCTGAATATTTTGTTGATAAAATTATGACGTTATCATCCTGTTAATTCTCTCTTTCAGCATATCTCGAGTATAACCAGGGATAGAGAAAACCTTCCAAAGATGAAATGTTCACTGATCACTTAGCTATTAATTGATGATGACGTCATCGTTGAAATTCTTGATGACATCATCAAAAATGAAAAAATCATTTTTTGTTGTTGGTGGTGTAGAATTATATTGAAAGAAACCGCATTAATTTTGAGTCGTGATTTTGTCTAATCGATTTCATAGCCAAATTGACAAAAAAGTCAAGAGTTTGTTTATGTAATGAGTTACTACTAATTATAGAACAAAGTTTACATAAGCCAAGCGAAAAAAATAATAAAGATCCTGGAATCAAGAAACAAACGACTTCGGCTGTTCTTGATTGTGGATTTGTATTGTTTGTAGTGACCTATCATTTTCACTGTAATATACTTGTAATTTCATATCATTTCATCTTTGTTTAGAGTCGTTGAAATGGCGCAGGAACAATCTAACGAAATGCTGATAGAACTGCATGAAATAGAATCTCGTGGTGATGATAATAATCCCGTGAAATCTCTAGTCCGACTCCTGAAGAACGAACTGGGAGGAAATGAATGGACTGATATTGGCCTCAGAATTCAGGCCCTCCAAGGCTCCATTAGTTTCCACGATAAGATGATGGTCCTCGTTCAAGAAGGAATCATCTCCAAAGACATAACTCAGTTAATACAGCTCATGTCAGATATCAAACGAAATGACCTAGTTCAATCCGTTATGAAGCTTCATGCTAGGCTCATGGATATCCCTGGTCCATCATTCTTGTCACGATTTGTGAAGGAGGTACTCTCACTTGAAGAGGAAATCTCTAAGTGGAAAGAATCTTTAAAGTATTTCATTGAACTCCAAAATCGAAAAGTGAAACAATTATTTGATGATGAAGAACTCGTAGTATTAGAGTCGGTCTATGTTCCATTGACCATCATTTGGGGAAAACCTGAACCAGTAAACCCCAAGGATGAAACGACTTATAATGAAATAGCGTTAATGCGTAAGATAGCCAAAGAAGATGTAGGAAGCTCCCATTTTAACTTCGAAGAAAACCTGAAGAAATGTAATCCGTCCAAGCCACAGATTTGGTGCGTTCTAGGCAATCCAGGAAGTGGCAAGAGCTACCTTTGCCATAAAACAGCTCTTCGCTTTGGGAAGGGAGAACTAACTCAGTTTGCCTACTGCCTCACGATACCATGTCGTAACGAAGACTGGCATCAAATGGAACGAGATAATGCCAGTAAGGCTATAACTGGAGATTTCATTCAGAAGTGGCTGTGTCTGTCAATGCCAGTCGGGTCCAGTTGGACCTCAGACCTGTCAAAACACATCCTCGACACAGACGGTGAAGGACTCCTCCTGATTATTGACAGTCTTGATGAGTTCACGAAAGAGGTCCCCTTCCAACGGACTCTACTCTCTCTCCTCCTCAGTAGGAGCTGTCTCCATCGCAGCACCATCCTTCTAACCAGCAGACCAGGTGCATACACCGTCATCTCCACCTCACACACACTACTAATATATCGTTTTTTTCAGGTTCTCGGGTTTTCCCCTGAAAACAGAGATCTCTACTTCTCCAAGCAATTGACTGACGTAACGAAACAGGACGAACTGAAGCGACTGATAGAACTCCACGATGAGATTAACCAGCTGTCCCTGATCCCCGTAAACGCCTCTCTGTTCGCCGCCCTGGTCCGTGGATCCGACAACGTGAGCGCTCACACCCTCACTCGACTCTACTCAGAGCTGGTCTGCTACCTGATTAGGCGCCAGCTGTTCCGCATGGGTCTGAAGGAGTTGGCCAAGAGGAAGACTCTGTTCCAGCTGCACTCCACTGTGCTGGACTGTTTGTTCCGCATAGGGGAGCTGGCGTACATGGGTGTGTCCACTCGTGAACTCATCTCCTCTGAAGACATCCTCCTCCGGGTAGAGAAGGAGGAGAAGTCGTGTCAGTGTTTGGGACTGGCAGAGGAGCACTTGAAGAAGGATGAGCTGGGAGGAATCACTCGTGTTTGGTCGTATGCCCATTTGACGTTGCAGGAATTCGTGGGTGCCGTCTGGCTGAGAATGTGCTCATGGGGAGACCAATGCTTGAGCACTCGCTACATCGTGCACTCCAAATCCAACTTTTCAATGTTTCGAATGGTTGTTAGATTCTTGTGTGGAATGTTGTCTAACTCTGCCATCCGTGTCCTGTTCATTCTCTACAAGTACTACCTGCGTCCTTCTCCCATGCCTATGCAGGAAATGCCAATGTGTTTTCAGTTCAATTTTGACTGGGACTATAATTCTCGACAGGCTGCACCCGAATATCCAACTACGATACCTGGGTTTATGAAATGGATTGAATTTACTATAAAATTTGCAACATTATCTGAAATGTTGTTTGAATCTGACTATCATTCAATCTCTCACTTCCGCCACTTCCTACCTAAGGTGGTTTATTTCTATTTGGGAGAAACCTTTTCTCCCAATGAGTGGCAGAGCTTCTTGAGGTCTCTACCTCTCCTCCATTCTATTGAACTCATTTACTTCAAAGATGAATTTGTTACTCCTCTTCAGTTCACTTCTCTCCTATTACACCTGACTTCATGTTCCCTCAACTACTTAGCTATCAGGATAGAGAGAGATTCTGATCTTTCACTGTACTGTGATGCGATTAGAGAGAGTCAGTTGTCTTCTGACACGAAGATTAGTCTGGACCTTGCTTGCTTGGATTTATTTGAATCAGCTGATCAGGTCGATACTAATGTTTTCCAACTCTTCTCGAGTTTGAGTCTGTATGAGACCACATTTCCATCTCATATCGCCCAGCAAATAGCCAATCAGCTGACTTCTCTTCATCTATTTCGCTTTTTCAAAAGTGATGACTTCAGTGATTGGGATATCCTGCTATCAGGTCTCACTAATGCTACACAGTTGACTGCGCTGCACATCGAATATTCTTACTTAAAAGATTATTCGAAGTTGGAAACTATCTTACCTCGACTCACTAATTTACAAGAATTATCGTTATTTAGTCGTGATTCATACCTCCTGCTACCTTATATCAGTGATCTCTACCTCAAGTACATACATATAGGCTCGATTTCAGAATTAGATTCCTTCTATTTAGATCATCTCCTCGACCTCTTGTATAACAGCTCTGAATCTCTGAGAGGATTGGATTTATGTTTTGATGGACTTTACGAGGAACCAATCCCCATAGTAGATGAACTGCTCAGATCTCTACACTACTGCGTTAACCTAGTAGAGATTAGACTCAACAGCACGGAGTGTATATAGATAGTTGACGTCACTCTATGGCGTACAGCTGTGAATAGACTCAGTTCCTTACTTCGTTTAGAATTTCGTTATGTCCCACTATATGATACTGGTTTGTTCTGTCTATGCTTAGGTCTTCTACGTCATCCTACTCTTAGAGATTTATGCTTAGCACACTGTAGCCTGAGTTCTAATTCTTGTGATCCTGTCAGACACCTCATACCCACTCTACCACAGTTGAATAAACTTAGAATGTATGGAAATACTGAAGAACTCTCTACCCCCGATTCTAATCCCTACAAACTCCTCAAACAAACAGCTGCTCTGATTCTTTAAATTTTTACATATCTTAGTTTGATATTATATGACTTTTGCTTTGCATTGAATGGTTTATTGTTATTTATAATTGTTTTGTAAATACAATTATTTGTGTGTGAGTGTTTTTCTAATTCAATGCTTACTTATAGAATATATACAACGGCTGTTAGTAGGTCCTGTGTGATTAGTAAAATTTTATTTCTTCAATTTTGAAAATTCTCACTTCCTCACAGTATTTATACAAATACTTCTCCTTGTGTCATATGTATCAGTTTATTTAAATAGAGTTAGGGTCATTATGAACACTGTTACTTCTAATTGATCCAATCCTAAATAACAATTTTACATTTCTGACCCCAAACACTTTGTTAATCTGTTGTTTCTTTATTCAAAATACACTCTATTATTTCAAAAATTACTCTGACATTTCTTAATTAATTTTCCGTATCTCTTACAGATAGATATCTGTGGTATTTGCTCGTAGGTTACAGCTGAACATAATCAATAACAGATCTCATAACATTCTCACTGCACAGGCATAATGGCACGCTACCATATGCTAACTCTCTCAACTCGTTCTCTCCTCCTCTTCCTCTCTCTCTGCAACATATTCCTGAGTATAGCTTCTTACTTCGTAGCGTTTGCACATGGGACATTTTCAATGTACTACTCTTCCATGGGTGTTTCCAATTCCCAGACAATTCGAGCTATCATCTTCTTCATAATCGCCGTTCTCTCTAGCACCATTTCTATCATTCTAAGCGTTCTAGCACTCTCGAAATCTCACGCTGCTCGAAAAGTCGCCTCCGTCCTTATTTTTATTCCGCTACTCCTTCAAGTGGTGCTATTTGTGTCGTCCTTGGTGGCTGTGACACTTTTCTTCACGAGTTCTTTCTACGCTGGCAGTGACACTCAGCTGTTCTACATACTCCCCTTGATTGGAGGGGGTTTTATGCTGTTTTTGTTTTTGTTTACAATTGTTTATGCGATTTCACTTTTACTCTCTGTGCGTGATGCTAGCTACGGATACTAGTTCGTGTTTATTTAGAATTCTATTTATATCTTTTTACCACTTTATACTTATCACTTTTTATTAAAATATTCTAATACTATTTTATACTCCTATATTATATTTCCGGTTTAAGTCATTTAGGGCGGGGAAGCCATACAAATTCGGGGTATTTACTATAAATAGAAAAAAACAAGCCATCCGAGGGTGTCACAGGCATAAGGGTTGCTTTGGGAGTGGAAATTCAATGCCCACAGGATCCCGCATGTGAGAATTCCGATATTAAAATATATTTCTCTTCCCATTCCCAAGGGAGCCTTCGGGACCTCTCACAGTGATTTCAATAACTCAAATGTCTAAACTCCCGCTCAGAATATTTCATAAATTGAGGCTAAGTTTGGTAGACATTGTATTAGCTGATTAATAAACATAATGCTATACTCTATTATCCATGGTGCAAGGTGAGAATCTAGCCTAAAACTCCATCTCTACCCTTGATTCAAACTGATTTCTACTCTTCTGGTCTAAGAGCACCAGATATATCCTGCTACCAAAAGACAACCATAATCTTTACCAAAATATTCCGTTACTAAAAATATATATGTCCAAATTTAAGATTTGTTCTTAATTCTGACTCAGAATTACCTCAGAATTTCTGAGGATACATTTGCTGTCCATCAATTGGTCAATTTTCTCACTTATAAGGTTGTCCCACCATAATTATATAATAGTAAATTTATATACCAGAGGTGTCAATGGCATAGATGTGTCCTAGAAATTCTATTCTTAGAACTGTGAATTGTGTATTACACTTCTAAACTTAGCTACTGTCCAGCATGTCTCAGAGGAAAGAGGAGAGCATGACGAAGAGGGTTCGCCTCACCACTTTCGGAACCATCTCAATCACCCTCCACTCCCTGGGTCTAATTCTAGCCACATACCACGCATACCTATCCTTCTTTCTCTTCACCAGGGCTGAAACTGGAACTGGAACTAAGGCGGGGTTTGTGACGATTGAGGCGCTGATTTACGCTATCATTCACGCTGCTTTTGGCGCCTTAGCCATAACAGCGAGCAGTTTCGGTATCTACCCTAGCAGACGTTCCAGAATGTTCTCTCTCGGCCTATTATTAGCTGCCCAGCTCTTCATCCTGCTGGCATTCATTCTGGACATAATAGGCGTAGTCTACTACACAGAGGTATACGGAGTGCTGGGCGCCAGGCTATTTATAGTGCACATCGTTACTATCGTGTACATTGCGATGCTATTTTTATACGGCGCTATCTATGGAGCTGTGCTAATTTTAGCTACCTATAAATAGGCATTTACATCACTCATTTCCGTATTTTATTATTTTTCATTTTATTTTATTTATCACTTATAAAATTTATTATACTTTTTGTTTACAAATGATATCCAGAAATTTTCGTAAGATAAATGAGAGGAATTCTATTGGCTAGAATGCCTAGATTTGAGAGTACATTACGAACCATTATGGATCATTTGTACTCTCAAATTGTCGAGAAAATACGTTATTTACCATTCGAAGATATTTAAAAAAAAAATAAAGTTCAAACTTCTATTTCTACCATGGATTGTGTGTCCATGGTAGAAATAAAGTGCCAACTATCTCTAAATCTCCCCGGGCTATAAAAGGGAGGAGTTATGATCAGAGGTACAAGCATCCCTTCTACTCTCATAGCGAGTTTTGATGTTTAATTTCCTCCTAATCTGGATGGTAAATATTAAATGAATTCATTTCTTCTTATTTACGACATCGATTCTTTATACTTTCAATTGTTAATGAAACTAATTCTGAAAGTATGAATGCCCCCAAGTTCATCTTAAAATAGTCTCGTACGTATGCGACACAATTATATAAATAGAGTATTTAAGTCTATATACAAATGCCTATACATAGTTATATTCTGTATTTCCTTCAATAACAAATGAATCCTCTGAAACCAATTCAAGTCTCTTATCTCATTGGCTGATAAGGAACCTAATTACTCTACAATTCATTGACATACCGTATCAATCAGCTGATTGTTAAACCTTTTTCAGAGAATTCTCTGAAAAACATTGAGCTCATTCGTCCATGCATTTGTACGATAATTTCCTCGCCATTACAATGAAGAGAAGTCCTAGTTGGAGAGAAGAGTCCTAACTTTACGACTGAGGAATTCTCTGTTTTACGGCTTACTGCTATGTATTATATAATACAGTGTTAATTGAGTCAGTCTATGCACTCGTCTCAATGATTATCCTTATACTTTTGTTAATAAGCGCAGGACTACAGTTAATGACGTCATAGTGGCACTACATAGGAAAGGGACAATTTGATTTAGTGTCGCTTTAGGGTGAAGGGTGGCCTCTTTTGGGGGTATGCCAGTTATCCACTTTATTAGTGATCAGTGGAGATATCGAATATCACCGTATTCAATAACCAATAAAGTTAAAATTTATGGATTCTCAAATTTTATCAGTCAGTTTGATGGCTTACTATATGTGTCCTTTGTGTCGTAATGTGTCCTCAGGATGTTAAGCTCCTATTTTAGAGGGTTTTCAGGTGTGAAATGAATCATTTAGGCTAGATTTTAACTACATTTTATTTCTTCTGGTACTGAAAGGTTCTTATTCACAAATTAGTTGAATATTGGCCACGTCAGTACTCTATTGTCTCACATGCTACTGAGAGACAATACGTTATAACCTGCTTAATATACACAAATTTAATATTAACTTCTAACCCTATATGGTAATATTTTCACGTATTTATACTGTGCAAATTTTAATAAAAGATCTTCTAAATACCGAATCAATTGAGACATTCTCTGTTTTTAGAATATTGGCCACCAAATCATTAATTAAACATTCAATACAGCCAATAGGCTTCTGTTGCATATAAAAGAGAGCTACCATCAAAGCGTATATTTATAAGTTATCTCAATCTTCTCTTTTTCTCTCAAAAAAATGGGTTTTTCGGACGTTCTGAGAATAATCCTCGCTGTCGTCAACATTATAGCCAACCTGCTGGGATTCATCTTCGGTGGAATCCTGTTTGCGATTGGGATTGTGGGTCTCGTTTTCTTCAACTTCTTCTCCTCACAAGCCCGAGATGCGATTCTCTACCTCAACGCCGGGTTTGGAATTTTCGTCGCGGTTGGATTCCTCTTCCTTCTGTTCGCAGTCTTCGCCATTGTCGGGAGCTACCTCGCTTGCTGTCCGAAGAACAAGGCCATGAAGTGCATCGCCATATTCCTCCTATCAGCTGATCTAGCTGCCCTCACCGTCATCCTAATCCTCGAGATCGTAGGTGTCATCCTAGCATTCGTGCTGCGCGACCAAATAACAGAGAACTTCGTCTCAGTCTTAAGCCAAGGCGTCAATCAAAGCTACTCCACAGCACCGAACGAAACTCAACTTGCTATCATCAGCATCCAGAGTGCATTCGGATGCTGTGGGATCAACAGTGCCGCTGATTTCTCCGGTTATACTGGTTACCCCACCGGAGAATTCCTCCCCCCTGGCTGTTGCAACTCCACTTTTGAAAGTGCCTGCACCCTTGCCGTCGAACAGGGGGCCCCGGGATGTGGCGCCTTGATAGGAGACTTATTGGTCAGCTACTATAACGTCGTGGGTGGCATTGGGATCTTCTTCGTCATCATGCTGCTACTTCTGTGGGTTGTGGAATTGGCGCTCATTTTCACGATTGCCTGTGCCAAAGGAGAGGATGGTCTCAAAGTTGTCTGAGTTTCACACCTCAAAAAAGACATTTTGTTATTATTTGTGTTTTACTGAGCTTATTTACCTCCCTGTTAGCTTTTGTATTTGTTTATAGGCTTATATTTGTTGGTTATTAGTGCTTATCCACATATTCTGAGTAAACTTGTATTCGATTTATTTTTTACAATTTTGGAGGGAATTACGAATAGGATCCACAAAATTGTGGAATACGTCGACTCCGCTTAATATGGTCACTGTTTAATCGGGCCACTTTTGGCAGGACCGGAATAGCTCTCACACATAGAAGCTAATACAAAATATTTTCGGTTGATAGGGTTCTCCGCTTAATCGGGTCAAAATCTCCTCTGGCCGATGTGACCCTATTAAGCGGAGTCGACTATAATCCGATCCAAATTAGAATTGGTTGTAATGAGTCGTAATTTCAAGGTATTAACTCTACATGCAAATCATTGAAAAGTCTCTTAATGAAATATTAATTTCGTCAGTTAGAATTGGACCTGAGAGTTACATTCTCCTTCTACTCGTGGATATGTTGTCTCTAATAAGCTGAGTAATTTAGAAATTGTCTTCTTCTTCTAGCCAATCATTTAAGATCTGCCTGACCTGTATTCACTCAGAAGTCAAGCACTAGGTCAGCCAATGGTACGATTTAACCGAACCACTTTTCAAAAGTGGCTCAGGTTGGTTCGGTAAAGCCGGACAACTTTTAAAACCGTGGCGTCGCGCTGTAGGTTCGAACTTGAAATGTTAGTGAATACAGCCCTAGAATACTAGCCTATTGGTAGAAGTGTGAAGACATCTTTTGTGAGGTTTGAATTGAATTGCTTCGCTGCAAATCAGTGAACACCTACATACTGCCAGCTACACGCCTGATTCTTCCATGAATCGCACAATCAATGATGACCTGTGTATTTCTATTAATACAACACAAACGTATAACATTCCAATGAATCTCTACGAATGGATGGGTAGGCTCTCTTTAGCTATAAAACTACACTTTTTCTTGATCGAAGTGGTTTCAAAAAGTTAAAATGGCAGTCCTAAATGTGGTCAAGATTATTCTGGCGGTCATCAATGTTATCGCCAATATTGTCTCTTCTATTTTTGGCATCGTTTTGATCGGAGTTGGAATTACAGGTTTGCTGTTCTTCAACTTTCTAGGCCTAACTTCAGAGTCCGTCATCATCTACAATAGTGAATTCGGTCTATTTATAGCTATCGGGTTCTTCCTGTGTCTTTCTGCTTTGTTCGAAATCTTTGGAAGTTTATTCGCTTGCTTTACGAACAACAGAATCGTTAAAACTATCGCCACATTCCTCCTGACAGTTGGACTGATAATTCTAGTAATCGCGTTCATTCTGGATTTCTCTGGTCTCATCGTAGGCTTTGTGCTCCGTGAGCGAATCATCTCAGACTTCGTCCCATTGGTCAATGAGGCAGTGAACAGCAGCTACTCCAAATCGCCCAATGAAACGCAGCTGTTCATAGAGAATCTACAGATTGAGTTTGGGTGTTGCGGGATCAACGGACCTGAAGACTTCTCCGATTATCCCGGATACCAGGACCAAGGATTTCTTCCCACCAGCTGTTGCAACGACTCAATCGCCAATGGAATGTGTACTGTCGCGAATAATCTCAATGCCACCGGATGTGGCATAGTCCTGCGTAACGGATTGGTCGGTCTCTACGGTGTAGTGCTTGGAATCGGGGTATTCGAAGCTGTCATAATCCTACTGCTCGTCATCGTGGAACTTATCCTGCTGGTGTTGGTGGTCAAAAGTGAACCCAGTGGCTTCACGAAAGTCTAATGACAGACAGATTTGTTTGTGTGTTTTATTTACAACTTGTTATTCATATGCTATCACCTTGTTTATCTTGCTTAATCAATTATTTGAGATCATACTATTTCATTCCAATTTTACTCACTTTATCTGATTCAGCCAATCAATTTGGAGTTAGCATTTCAAGTTTGTATGGGAAAATGGTTTAATGAAAGTGTCATTAGGGGCACGGACACATTGGAATGACTTAGTGGCATTGTGTCGCTAGGAAAGAGCAGGGCAGGTGCCACTGATAAGGTTGGTCCTGTAAACTGGACAACTTTTCAAAAGTGGCACCGGTTGGTCCTGTTAACTGGACCTTTCAAAAGTGGGCCCGGTTGGTCCTGTTAACTGGACAACCTTTCAAAAGTGGGCCCGGTTGGTCCTATTAACTGGACCACTTTTCAAAAGTGGCTCAGTTGGTACGGTAAAACCGGGACACTTCTAAAATCGTGGCACTGGAGAGTGGACACTATTTTCCTTATAAGGAGCTTTCAATTTAAAGTTGACAGATCTTGTCTGAAACATCTGATTCAGTTCTATTATCGATTCAGTTAATGTTGCTTTGTTCGCTTCTCTTCTCTTCTCTTTGTCAAGCATTTCTCTAGGATTATGTTCCATTCAACTCTGCCTTCTGAATCGTATAGAACATGCTTGTAGCAATTGGAGAGGTTACTCATGGGTTAGATGTGGTGTCCTGGTTTTAGAGCCACTATGACACAGCTGATTTCAATTTATGCGCATTCCATTCCTACCTTACCGTCACTACGACTTTATCTTGTGACTTGACTTGTTAAATGGCACGTTTATGGTGAATTTCAAATTATTAGAAATCGACACATCCAACAATCTCACCCGAGTACTCTTCCTTAATGAACGAATATCTACATATGATGATTTAAATTCTATTGAATATTATATATATGATAATTTAAATATGTATATGGGAGTTATACAACTAAGATAGCCATATTCTATATATTTGGTGGACACACTCAAGGGATTATCTAGGAGCGCAAGACGCTCCTTTAGGCGTATGATTTTATGCCTCAAAATTAGGAGCGTATCTCTTGAGAGCTGTATAATACCTTGGTCACACTCGTTACTGCATTTTGATTGGCTGAGACGAACATGGAATTGGAAACATTCTCATTGATAGTGTGATGGGTTTAATAGCATTCTTGCCAACTGTCCCGTTTTGGCGGGACGTCCCGCTTTTTTCGCTCTTCTATTGAGCTAATTTTCAGTGTCGCCGCTTTTTTTCATTCTATGTATAGTACTTTTCCATTGCGTCCCGCCATGTCCCGCTTTTATCATAGCTCAGGTTGAGGTATGCACCTGTTTAACTAGCCATTCGTTCGACCTAGCTAGCATGGCACAGAACCAGAGGCCTGCGCGGGAAGGGAACGACCCCTTCCAGGACTTCCTCGGACTCCGTTCCCAGCCCGCTCTGAGGATCGCCTTCAGCGTTATGGCGTGCTACCGCCTGTATGTGTCGGAGTGGGTGCGACAGCTGATCGAGGTGTTCTTCTCCCTGCAGTGTGTCCTCCTGACAGCTCTGTGGGTCCTGATCCACCTGCTCTACCTCTCCTTTCCCTCCGTCTGTCTCAACCAATCACAGCACCTGCCTCTGCTCTCCAACCTCTCTAGGCTGGATGTGCTGAGAGTCACACTATGGATCAACTACACTATACCAGCCATGCACCACCCCGGTTAGACACCTGTTTGTTTGTTTGTTTGTTTGTTTGTTTATTTGTTTCAAGACCGTAGGCATCAGGTTAAAACCGGGCCAAACGGACCGGTGACTACGGTCCTGTGTTTATTTATTTGTTTGTTTGTTTGAATCCCAACACGTTAGGAGGTGTTAGGAGGTCATATATATAGATATTGAAAATGTTTTTCTAATTCGAAGGAAATTTGATGAAGTTAGAATTCAGAGATGTTAGTGTATTTCAATATGAATCAAAATGCTATCAGATTTGGCTAAAATGTTTATTTACATTATCTAAGTTGTTTATATTATGTTTGTTTATTTGTTTGTTTCACAGTCCAGAATCAACAAGTATGTCCTGCTGACACCTACAAGACACTACTCCTCTCTTACTCGGACAAGTTACAGTGTCCCTTCCAGACAAACGACACTTCAGCCACTTTCTCAAGGTGAATATCCCTTCACAGTTCCTCCTCAGTTCTATTTGATCCTGTGACAATGTGTATATTTTTAGTATAGCCTATCTGTACGACTTGCTGACAGATGATTCGGTTGAACAGCTGAGTGGTTTGGATGAGTCAGCTGATTTTGAGTTAGAGACCTACTATGTGACTCCTCTAAACTTCACACATCTGTTGATTTCCTCCAGGTCAGTCGTAAACAAATAAACAAACAAACAAACAAACAAACAAACAAACAAACAAACAAACAAACAAACAAACAAACGACGAACGTTTTGAAGTTATTCTCTATTTAGTATCCATTCTCTCTTTTTCGTACCAAAAATAGAATTTGATATAACCTGGTGATAGGTTGGAGTCAATGGAATTCTCGGCTTCAGAAGGAGTGCTAAAATTATCCCCGGCGGACAGAAATAAACTTAACATCAACACTTCATTGGTGGATATCGACTACCTTACAGATAACTGCTTCCAACTCTCACTGGGACTAATTCCCATTCCTGCTATGGTCGGATATAACGAGGTGAGACAAACTGGAACTGAAACCATAGAACATTCCTTAGGAGCTGTCAATTATACATAGTTTATTTCCAGACGTAATTCTATAAATAGCGTTCTAAATATAGATCATGATGCAGTCATTCCGCTACCTGAGCCGTAGCTTCTTCAACTGTACCGGATTCGTGCATGACCTGCGGACCCGTGAGATGTACCGGTTCTTCTACTCGTACTTTGATAGGCTGCTGACTGTGTTCGCGCTCATTCCCATTCTAATAATAGCCCTCATGAGCTCCAACCTCCTGTGGTTCTGTCACGTCATCGTACACCACATGGTCATATTCATGAGGTGAGTTCAGGCTATGGCGTTTAACACTGTGGACTATGGATACTGGAGTTCTCTTTAATTTAATTTATTAAATACAGTAGAACTCGGATAAGACGTACCTTCTGGAAGGAATTATTAGTACGTACTAACCGAGTTTGTACTCATAGATATCTATATTATAGAGTAGAACTTGGTTAGTACTTGGATAATACGCTCTTCGGTTTAGTACGTACTCACTTCTCTGAACCAAAATCAATCTATAATATAGATATCTATGTAGTACAGACTCGGATAGTACGTACTTACGGATAGTACGTACTAATAGTTCCTTCCAGAAGGTACGTCTTATCCGAGTTCTACTGTAGATGGATTTTGGTTCAGAGAAGTGAGTACGTACTAAACCGAAGTACGTATTATCCGAGTACTAACTGAGTTCTACTGTAACTAGCTTTGTTCTATTTTTAGTACAGCTAGTATAGGAGATTCCATGGCTGAATGGCACATAACGTCCTTACGTTCCTCTGTGGGTTCTGGAATTCCTTATAAGGTGTGGATTGTGCCTCAGGTGTGAGGGGTCCACACTTCCCTCTGGAAGCATTCCATTGGCCAGAACAGAAAGTCATAACTTAGATTGACCAATGAAAATCACTTTAAAATTAGATTTTACAGCTGTGGCATTACTTAGTCTATAAATAAATATATTTCACTCCAGTATCCATAGTCCATGCCGTTCTATTTATAGTAACTGGAGTTAGTCCATGGTTGCGTTTTGAAATCCATTCATTACTCTAGATTCACAGCTGACCACATGACACCTATATTTATGTCGCTCGCCACTCTGACACTCCTCTACGCCCTCTTCGGTATTTTCGCCGTGATGACTGGCCTCCTCAACGATGACGGTCCTCTCTGTCTCATCGTCATGCTGGCTATATTTAGCGCTGACCAATACTACCTCGTGTTCTGTAACCACCCCGTGTCCAAGAGGCAGTGGCCCAAGTTCTTCTATTTGTTTCTGTTTGTGTTTGTTGCTTACTACTTGAGATTCAACGGTCAGCTGTTTCTGTACGCATTCCTCACCTGTTACACTCTGCTCACCCTCTCAATGGTTCGTTCACACCTCTGTTCTATTTATAGAAGTTTAATTATATCCTTTAACCGAGCTATATAGATTTTTTCTAAATTTCAACACTTTTTTCAAAAAATTACTTATATCGTTTATAATAATATTTTCACACCTTTCTTGGTTTCCCGTCTAATTATAGAACATCCTGTGTGTCTATTTATAGTTTGTCTGTTTAGATCTACTTCATGCACTTTTGGGAGTTACCATTAGTGGCCAAAGCTATGCGCCAAGGCGGTCTAAATATAGGCAACACCTCACAGCAGAGATTCAGAGCTGCATTCTACAAATACCAGCTGTTGCTAGGGCAGTATCACAGACCTGTACAGCAGCTGATCCAAGTGGAGATACAAGTGAGAATCTGATTGGTCGTTTCTGACCTGAAACTTCTATTTATAGACATTTGTTGCAAGTACGAGTTTGACAATCCATGGTGCATGGATTTTAATATTTCATTTTAAGAGACACAATATCTGTGCCACTTTGGTGGTTTTCTCTATGATCTGATTTGATTGGTTCGATTTAGGTTGGTCCTGCCATCCCGCCACCTCCACCACCTCCCGTGCCACATGCCGCCACACCAGAGACAACAGCGCAGTGACCAATCAGATTGAAGAAGAGACCTGAAAGAATGTTACACACGATAAGTGTGCATTCCATTCTCTCTTCCTCGTTGATAAGAGAGAATAATTTGTTAGAATTTTGTCACCTTTTGGATGACATTTGATTACTCAGTTTGTATGTCAATTTCATCTAATTACATTCCATAGCTCTTAACTGTAACTACGGTCAACTCCGCTTAATCGGGACAAGTCTCCAGGAACGGAATGGCTCCCATACATAGAAGCTAACACTGAATTTCATTGGTTAATTGGGAACTCCGCTTAATCGGGACAAAATATCAAAAGTGTCCCGATTAAGCGGAGTCATCTGTTATAAGCTCAGATTTGAAATACAAGATTATTAGGAAATTATAACGTCTCTACGTCCGCATGCTCGTTCCTAGAAATTCTATTGGACCAAATTGCACTAAGTTTGGACCATATATTCCTTATATGGTGTCGATTTGAACCTGGATGCAAAATGTTCACACCTTTTACATAAGGTGTCGAACTGTATTAGCCAATCAGAATCCAGAGGGCTTTGATATTACTAACCAATAGGATTGACTCTCTAAACTTGAATGTGAATAGCTGAAATGGAAGAGGTATTCCACTATGCACATATATAGTTGTACACGTAGATAACTATAAATATCTCCGAAGTATTGAGTCACAGCTACAAGTGCCATCTCTGTACAATAGACACTGATTGCATCGAAATATATTCCATCAGTCAGTTTCAGAAATAAACTCCAGTTGCTTGCATTGGTGTTATGCAAGAATTAGTAAATTGTTGTTGTAACGATGGAGATGAGTATATCTTATTCTAAATATAGATTAGTTCCATATTGCCAATAAGATATTGCGTGTTTCTGCAATACTTCCTAATCTCTGTATAAATAAGCTGTTTATTATATTTGAATAGGTTCTAGTTGTGAATATTTATATGTTTGTTTATTTTGTATTTGGTTTGTTTATCTTTTAATGACTACTTTCACATCTTTTCTCAAATTTGTATATTAAACTTGAAACGAGTTCTTGATTGGCTAATAGTAAGTATATTGCAATTAAAAGTTTTAATATATCTATTTCACACCTCTGATTTGCCACATCTTGGGTAATAATGATGATTTCATATGAAAGCTGTAGACACGAGGAGGTATGAGAGTTGAGGTCTGTTACTGCATTCACCATTACAAATGATTAGGAATTAGGATTATTTAATTCAATTGATTCTTTGAAAGAAAGAGTTTGATTTGCCAAATACTTTTACCCACACACTTCTAGAAGTATATATTTATCTGAGATAGCGATATAGAGTAGTAGCTTGATGCAGGATAGTATTACTAAATCGGATATATTAGTCTATCATTGATTGAAGCCATTTTTTCCTAAAATGGGTTATGAACATTCCATATTACATAGCAACTAAATTCTTGAATTCTATAAATATCTTAGTTCATTTGGATTCTTGTACTTGAGTTAAATTTAAATATGAATTGGAACTTAAAATGGAACCTTAGATGCAGTTATTAATTAAATGAATTCCTCATGGCATTACTGTTGCTTGGATATCCTGTGTTACTCGCCACTGCCATTGATTGGTCTAACAGTTCTAATTTAAGAAATCAAAGTGATTGTTGAGGTGTGAAATTATTCTAAATTTAAATATGTGATTTAGTTCATGCTAAAAGCGAGAGAGACGATTGGTCTAGTTTAGGGACCATTTTAACTAATCTTTGTTCTATAAATAACTCAAAGAATTGCATCCATTGCCCATATACTATAAATAGAACATTCCATGTTGCTTAGTGATGTCTCCGTTTGCCAGGAATGTCCGGCCGCCGGCTAGCAGTCCCTGACAACCTGGGAGATCCCATTTACAAGGGGTACGTCAACAAACAGGGAGGATCCCACAAGAACTGGAAAACCCGCTACACCATTCTGTACCCTCACCTCATGGTCTACTACGAGAACTCTGCAAAGTTCGAATTCGATATCAGGAGGTGTACCCTTGAGGTGATTCTATTTTAGTATTTGGGTCTTATTGGAAGTGGTTTATGTGTGTCTTTTGGTGATTCGTTGAGGAAACCACTTTGTGTCGCTCAGTGGGAGTCTGGCTAGATTTTCTACTGAGGGACAATTGGGAATAATCTCCTGAATTCTGATGTTTCTAAAAATAGCTCTAGCGACATTAGATTCTCGCTTCAACTATTTTTCTGAGTTTTATTACTTCAATCAAAATGTGTTTGTTTATTTGTTTATAACAATTTTTAAGCTTTTCATATCACAAAACTATTAATTTCCAAAGAAATATTTTTTAGGATGTTGCCTGTATTATTTCCGGGTAATTTATAGTTTTATTCCACAAGAAAATACGAAATGATTGGTCTGTTCATACTTAAATAATAATAATTTCATCCAATCATTTCTTCGCATTATCCGGATATAATTACCTCAGCTATTCAATCACTGCATAATCTGACCAATCAGATTTGTTAAATCCGAACGAAATGAATACTCGTCTAATCCTATTAAACGGAGCTTAACATTCCAATCTTAATCTCAGGAACTAAGCAGTAACTCAAGTATAAATATGTTGAAATATGCTTTGATACAATTTAATTAATTAATCGATCATTACAGTTTTATCATTATTTCTTGGTGAGTTAACTGTAGTTGTGAAAGCCTTTTACGCTAGACAAATTGTGCCACTTATCTAGACAGAAAATAATTTCAACTCATCAGTAGCGTTTGTATTCCTTATAATTTATGTTTTACATCCTCCTCAATTTCATTGGTCAGATAGTTTGAGAATTGTTCAACATAATTACGTGTTAAAATTACTTGAAAACGCCCTATGATTTCCAATGTTAAGTCGTGATATCATTCTGCATGTTATCGATACGCATATCTGTGAGATAGGCTCTGTACACCACTTGCAGTTTGAGGACACAATACAAGAAGGACACTTTATATAAGATCAAATAGTGGCCACCTAGACTCCATCCCGTGTCGATAGAATAAACCTGCATTCTTTTGTCCAGTTCCTAATTGACCAATCCCTTTACTGCATTCGCATTAGTTTCCAGAAGTTTTTTCTTTGAGGTTCAAATGACCTGTTTTGATTGTTTAGAAATTGAATGTTACAGACTTATAAGCCAATTAATATCCATTAAAATCACATCCTTTCTCCTCTTTTTCTCACCTTTTTCTATCGAAAATTGTTCTATTTATACTCATGGGTGGTATCCCACGAAAATACTGATTCCAATCGTGTTCATTGACAATACAAACTTCACTTAGTCATATCCACCTGCTGTATTTGATTGTCTACTTCGATCAATCAAATGTCCTTCTTATGATAACTTATAATATATTTTGATCAGACAATTACGTATGCAATCTTTTGATTGGTGGAGTTCTGTGTCCTCTAAATGAACTATAAATTTAAAGGTCTATGGTTATTTATAGAACTTGTACATTCCTAACGCCCTTAGTGTCACAATTGTAGGTCTTCTTTCAAGTGGCACAATTCATAAGTGTTAAAAATGTGTCTCTTTAGAACCGGAAGAACCACATCGCGTTACAGGGTGGTCAAATAGCTATTTGTAGAAGTTCAGACGAGAAACTCAAGTTCGCTTTCACCATTACAGCAAGGTCCAGTGACAACAAAAGAAGGTGAGTAACCAATCAGATTACAGCATTCTGGCATTCTCTCTATGAGCAGATCACTGCTTTCGGCGCACTTTTTCAAAATTCCGTTTTATATCGTCTGAAACACTGTTAAGCTGTCTTGATAGATTCTCTTAATTCCGATTGGTCGATGCGATGATATTCCAGCGATTTGACATAATTATATATAGACTGAGAATTCCAATGGTACACAATGGGAGTTAGGCTTATTTACATTCATCTGACCAATAAACTATTCTATTATAATAACTCCAAATATGTACTCATGAGTTCTATTTTTAGTAACTACGTTATAGCCAACAGTAACGAATCAGATCGAGCGCTCTGGATGGAGAAAGTAGTGGAAGCTATAAATGGAGATCCCAAACCCATCCATCCCAAGTCCAAGCTCCTCACGAAGCAGTCCACTCTCCGCCTTCTCGACCAGTCAGTTTGCTCTATTTATAGCTATGCATTACGTTTGTTATTGTTGATTGCTGAGTTGACTAATTCATGAATTATCAATGAATTACTCAAGATTTGAAACTAAAATAATGAAAAAATATTTGATATTTCGCTTAGGGACTGAGCAATGTTAGAGGTGTATAACATGAGCAACCTTTTAACCACTTTTGGGCATAGAATCTGCACTAACGTTTGAGATTTTGAATAATTCATAGTTCTTCATCATTTTTCAATGAATTAGTCAACTTAGGTTGATTGTGTGTTTGTTTGTTTACAGAGACACAGCTGATAGTGTGAGGTCCGCAATGGCAAACAAAGGCGGGGAATCTGACATTGATGACACAGATTCAGAAACAGAGGTAGCTATTTATAGAATTGATTGATTTGATTGGCTATTTGGAATTCCGTTCAACTCTCCTGTGTAGCAAGATCCAATCAAAAGATCTGCAAAGAGCCATCACCTCGGATCTGTTTCCAAATCCAAATCCACCAACCTTCCTGAGCCCAAGCTGACAGCTCAAGCCACAATTGGTGGCGACCATTTGGCGCCCAGTAAAGGCCCCAAGCTCCTGAGCAAGGAGATGATGACGGTGGATGTGGGAATGGCAAGTATGGACGATGGCGCCAAAGCGAGAGATGACCTTGGCTTGAATTCAGGCGCCAAGTCGAGTTTATCAGGTGAGAATGAATAACAGATGCTTGCTAGTTCTTATCCAATCAGATTGCAGTGTCAATTTATATTTAGAGTTTGAGATTTTGAATGGTTTGAGACAAAGTTCCTATTTATAGTTGAGTGAGAATGATCCTAGCACAGAGTTGTATGAGTTCCGTTTCAGCTGTAATTCTCGTTTCATTGTTTCGGAATAATTATGTTGGATTTTGTTGTTGTTTGCAGACACAGATCAGTTGAGTGATCCCTCTTCTGCCTCGAGATCCTCCACAGAAGAAATTCTCATAACCTGGCCACAGCCTGATGCAGCTCCTATTCCAAAACGTGAGAACAACAAACAAACAGACAAACAAACAAGCAACAAACAAACAAACAAACAAACAAACAAACAAACAAACAAACAAACACACACACACACACACAAACAAACGGACGAACAAACAAACATACATAAAAAAATGTGAACAAATGACACAAACATGGGCTTTAGAGTTAAATATCTCACTCTCCCATTTGATTGGCTACTTCGAGAGATAATGACATGTGTCTCCGTGTGTAGAGATGGTGCTGGGCAAGGAAGGGTTCCTGAACAAGCAAGGAGGTAAGCACAAGACGTGGAAGCACAGATACGTAGTGGCAGTGCCAGGGAGACTAGCCTACTACAAGTCCAAGCCTAACTCCCCAGGGGTCAGTTGTAAACACTCGTAAATAGAGTTGTTATCAAAGTAGCGAGAAAGTATATCAACAATTAACGAGCTTGCAACCCACTTGCTAATAGCGAACTTAATTCATTGAAATATGTTTGTGGGCATAAGTGTTAAAATATGAATATATCCGTTTGTCTATATTTAGGATAAGCCCATGGGTGTGGTCAAATTGAAGAATGTCGTGCTATCTAGTAAGCCAGGTGAGTTGTGCTATTTATAGAAGTTGACACCTTGCGATTATATGTGCGTATATTCATCTTTCTATTTTTAGCAATGCCGAAGTACAGCAATCTCTTTGAGCTGAACAGTAACAGCCAATGGAATAAAAGAGGGTTAGTGTGGCTTGTGTCACAATTCTCACACCTAAATATGAAGTTTATCGTTTGTTACTATTTTAGCACCTACGTATTCTCTGCATCCACGCCTGCAGAGAGAGCTGAGTGGCTGGACTGTTTAGAGGTGAGTTCTATTTTTAGATCTTACACCTTAAAATATAACTTTAATGAGATAACTCATCGTGGAGTGTTCGATGAAATAATTAATTTTGTCTGTTATCCATGGTTTCATAACATAGTTTATAGTGGGTAACCTATTATTTTATTATATCTGTAATTACACCAGAATTTCAATGATACATATTCATGTTTACCATTGTTTGTTTGTTTATTTGTTTGTTTGTTTGTTTGTTTGTTTGTTTGTGTCATGTTGTTGTTTACATTTTCATCGCGAAGCTGAATTCGTTTCCGAAGCACTGAGTGGCTACATCTCTGTACTTCCTGTTCAACACCTTGACGGACTCCAAATACCTGAGAACAGGTGTGATTCTGTTGAGTTCAGATCTCAGCTGTTCCTCCTCTTCCTCTAACTTCTGGATTTCATTCTGGATATGCAGATGCTCGCTCGACACTTCTAAATACTTGCATTTGATTGGTGCGTTGTGTCGGAATGACTCGTCGAGTTCGCCTCCCGTAGACTCCACCTTCTTGCTCAGCTCTTCTCCTCTCTCCTCCTTTCTCTTCAGCTTCTCTTCCTGCCAAGTGGATTCTGTCACTCTGCCACCAATTGTGGCTTAGTGGCAGAGGTGACACATCCATTTGGCAGTGGCAAAACCGTACTTTCGATATAGGAAACTTACTTGGTTTATTCGAAATATCCTTGGTAATTCTAGCCAATGAAATCCAGTTTGTGCCATTATTATTTTCAACGCCACTTGCGTTCTTATTAGTTGGCTTATCGAGTCAAGAATCCATTGTTCGGATAATTGGCTAGTTAGAGGTGTGAAAGTGTCCTACCTTCTCCCTTAGCAGAGCCCGTATGTGCACCTTTTCATCGTTCCTCATCTCCAGATTGTGTCGTACCTCCAGGTCGCCACTTCCCAGCTGACTCTGCAGTTGTCTCTCTAGCCTGGCTATCTCCTGGTCCATCCTCGTGACACACGAGATGAACTTATGCACCTGTAAGCTGTTGGTGTCGCCTGGAGTGGCACCTGTGAGATATGTGTCCTTCCTCCGCGACATTAGTCACACGTTGAGAATTAGTTGCTAAAATAGAACAAGGTGACAAAATTTGAAGAATTAAATTTTGGAATTTAGAGTTTAGGACTAACGAAATAAAGCTATTACGTGTAAAACCCCGCCATGCGAAAGCTGTGAATTGATTGGTCAGTGTCTGACTAACAGCTGTGTTTCTCTGTCACTAAATTACTCTACGTATATCTTGTAAACATTTAAATTCCTTAAGTGTCCTTGTTCTAGATTCTAGAACTATAGAACCATCTCAACAAATAACAAAGTAAACAAACAAACAAACAAGCAAGCGAACGAACGAAAAAGTAAAATATTTCCCATTTGTTGTATTCTATTTCGCACCACAAGTGTACCTTATTACAACTCTATTTCTGACACCAGCGAGGATTCCTTGAAATTATCCATCAGCTCAGAGCTTGATACTATTTATAGACTCAAAGCTTGATACTATTTATAGATTCTAGGCGGGGATTGCAAGGCGCAAATTGAAGAATTGCGGACTTTAGAATCCAACAAACAGGACCCAATTGGCGCTGAAAAACGGGCGCGCTCTTTCATCCACGAAGTGTCTCAGTCCATAGATGAAGACGAGGTGTGTCTCAAACCTCCTAGCATAGAAGTGGTGCCAGAAGAGGACACTATTCCTGGAATTGAGCCATCGAGTAAGTTCCTCATTTATCACTTTGTTTGTTTGTTTGTTTGTTTGTTTGTTTGTTTGTTTGTTTGTTTGTTTGTTTATTTGTGTTTATTATTGCTATTTTTAGCTACAAAGACAAAGAGGCATCGGGAAGGAGAATTCGATCTGGACATTTCATGTATCCTCTTTTGCACTTCTAAAATTAGATACTTTACTCTTAATTAATAACCCCGGAAGACTTGGGGGGGTTTTCTATTTATAGTAAATACCCCGAATTTTTATGGCTTCCCCGCCCAAAATGGCTTAAACCAGAAATGACGCGACACATTCCAGTGGCAACCTAGGACATAATCCTAAATTCTGATACGTCAGTTGAAAATTGAGATTTTCCCCTTAGTAACGATAATAGGTGTTTGGTATGCTAATGCATAATTCTATCAAGATATTTCAAGCCTTGTTTGTTTGTTTTTGTTTACACGGATATTTTGATCGAAGCCTCGAGTCTATTTTAATAACTAATCTAAATATAGCCTCAATTTGATGAGTAGGATGTGTATACATTGTTTGTTGTTTGTTGTTTGTTGGCATTGCTTTCTTAAACAACTGTGAAGTCATTACTGACCGCATCCTCGTGATGTCATTCCCTTACTCGACACAAGAACTCTCCACATTCCAAACTAAAGGCAGGAACCAGATTGACACTGTCGAGAGGTGAGAAGAAGTGGCACGCGGTGACACATTAGTGTCGAGATAGGAGTGTTAATGTGGTAACATTCCTAGTAATTATGACTTTAAACTCGTTTAAAGTAATGTTAGTGATATATCCATGGTGCAATGGTGTGATGCTATTTCTAGATTCCTGAGCGGGAAGTACAACAAATCTTATCGAGTCTACAACCTGTAAGTTACTTAAAATAGACACAATCCCCTTATTTCACACCTCTTAATCCATATTTGACACTTATTGGTTCTAGGTGTAAGGAGAATAAGTATTCTGACACTCGGTTCAATGGGAACATAGGACTGTACCCCTTTGAAGACCACTGTTCCCCTTCTCTCTCCCTCATCCACGCGTTCTTGAAAGATATGGTGAGTCTGCCACTACGAGAGGCACTAACACTTGTCAATAAACAAATATATATAAACAAACAAACAAACAAACAAACAAACAAACAAACAAACAAACGAACAAACAAACAAGCATGAAAACAGCTACTAACAAACAAATACTTATAAACACGAATGAATAAACAAATATAAATGCGATTTCTTTGCACTAAGTTATTATTATTATTTTGTAATTGAAGAGTATCCGTAGTTCCTATTACGCCACATTCTCTGTAGCAACAATGGATGGGCGCAAGTGGCAGCAATGTGTCGGTGGTGCACTGCAACTCAGGGAAGGGGAGGTCTGGCTGTATGGTCGCGTCCTATCTCATATACGCCATGTGAGTCTAATTTTAGATATATGCATTTGATTGGTTGATTTATTTCGTCAGAATATGTACTTGTTTACTTTTCAGTTTGTTTATTTTTGTTTTTGTTTACTAGGGGCATGTTCTTCAATGAAGCAATCGAGCTATTCAACACTCACAGAATTAATTTCGGAAGTGTGAGTATTTGCAATGTACAAATTAATAATGTCTATTTTGATGAAAAATCAGATTTGAATATTGAGAATTTTCTGAATTCTGTGTTTACAAACTTAGTTATGTAAACAAATCGAAATACTCGAAAATAAAATACATTAACACCTGTGTTGCATGCCACTTTGGGAACTTTTAAGTAACAAATCCTCTCTGGCTGATTTGAGTAGTTTCTAACAATACACTGTGGTATTCTATTAATAGGATCTATCCAGGACTAATTATACCTTAGTTCCAATTGTTAACACCTCTGCTAGGGGCTGAGTTTGCCGAGCCATCTGAGATACATCAAATACATCGACAGAATCCGTCTCAAGCCTGAGTTCTCATTCGACAGAGAAGATGATAAAGTGGTGGAGTCCATCCAGCTCCACACCCCCATTCTCTGTGACTCAGAATGGAGTGAGTTGTTTATAGAAGTTGACACCTTGTATATATATGGACCTTGTTTTTTATGAATATTTAACAAAAACAACAACAACAATATATATACAGTCGAACCTGCTATAACGGTCACCTGTGTATAGCGGTCACCAATGAACAGTCCCGTCCGAAATTCCATATTATTGAACCTGTGTATAGCGGTCACCTGCTCAACGCGGCCAGCGGCCACCCGTTTGTAGTCCCTTACTGACCCTAAAACTGTTTATAACGGCCATAACCTTTTTCACCTTTTTATGTGTTTATTACAAGACCTGTAACGAACGATAAAAAAGTTTCATGCAATCAGTAATGGATTTCTAAAAACTTGATATTTATTGCACTACGTTGATACCTTTTGGGGATTAAGACAATCACCTGTATATAACGGTCACCCGTGTATAACGGCCAATTTTGTCCAGTCCCTTGAGTGGCCGTTATATACAGGTTCCACTATATACAGTCGACTCCGCTTAATAGGGTCACATCGGTCAGAGAACATTTTGGCCCGATTAAGCGGAAAACTATGTTAACCGAAAATATTTTGTATTAGCTTCTATGTGTGAGAGCTACTCCGGTCCTGCCAAAAGTGACCCGATTAAGCGGTTGACCCGATTAAACAGTGACCCTATTAAGCGGAGTCGACTGTATATATATATTTATGTTTATTTGTTTGTTTGTTTCTTTTCCCAGAGCCTTTTATCACGATTGTATCCGTGGAGACTGGAGCTGAGAATTTCAATTCTATGGTTTGTTATGGTTTATTGTGTTTGTTTGTATTTGTATTTTTATGTTTATTTATTTCGTAGAAAGATGGCGAAACAGTACAGAATATCAAAACGAGGGTAAGATTTTACGAAACAGTTAATAAACAAATTTAAGTATCTTTTCTTTAAGTTTGTTTATTTATGTTCGTTTGTTTATGTTTGTTTGTTTGTTTGTTTGTTTGTTTGTTTGTTTGTTTGTTTGTTTGTTTGTTTGTTTGTTTATATTTGTAGACAATAACGATTCGCAATATTAACCTCCCAGTGAGGAAAGACGTCCAGATCAACTTTTGGAATTTCGAAGAAAATGTCCTCAACGAAGTAAGTTCCAATTCTAAATTTAGAACTTAGTTCCAATTATATTTTGAGAAATGTTTGTGTTTATTTTTAGCTATCTTTGGTGGCTTATCTGTTTTTTAACGTTTCATTCGTTGGAAATTCGCTCCAATTCTCGAAACAGGAGGTGAGTAGATAAAAATAGATTTAATGTTATTTATAGAATCACAGCAACACTCAAATTATGCATGTTTTATGTCAACTTTTGATTTATAAATAATTTCTTATATAAACCACACGGACACAATTGAGTGCCACTTTTTTTTTTAGCTGGACAAACTTTTCAAATGCAAAGTCCACAGCTTCTCAATCTCCATTCAGTTCAAGGAAGGAGACTAGTCTATTTTTAGCTCATTTTACCATGGCTGTTGTGTACTATATTTAGCTTGGTATGTATATTTAGCTAACTATGCTATTATTAGAGATTCTATGTGTAAAATATAATGACTATTCTAAAAAGACGTAAGAATTAACTAAACAGCAGCAGTTAGTCTCTATAGTCCGCTCTAATCGTCCATTGGCTCAGGAGGTGCCGCTGCCACTGGCAGAGGTGGCTGAACGAAGGTCTGGATTTCCTCCCAGGACAGTTCCTTCCATTCCTTTTTCGTGAAGGTCTCCACGTCAATCTTCTCTTCTTTTATGACCTCGTGTCCAGGCGCCAGATCCCCGGGGTTCAGCCAATCACTGAGGTACGGGTGGATCATGGCCTGGTCCACTTTGATCCGCTTCTCCTCCTCGATCTGCAGCAGCTGATCGATTAAATCGCGGACCAATGGGTTCAGTTCCTTCTCCACCGCCGCTTGGTACTCGAATCTCACGTCCGGGAGGAGCTCCTCCATGGGGACGCGTTTGTGTCGGACCCTGCGCCGACAGTATTCCTGTACTGTCGGGACGAGGAGTTTGAAGTACTCCTCCCCTGGCGTCCCCCTCACCTCACAGACCTTGTTCCATTGATCCACGTAGTCGGTTCCCTTCATGGCTTGGTGTCCCAGGATCAGCTCCGTCATGATGCAGCCCACTGACCACACGTCCACTGCGCAGCCGTATGGAAGTCCCACGATGATTTCTGGCGCCCGATAGTACCTTGTCACCACGTAAGGTGTCATTGCGCCATTCACCATGTTCTCTCGATCCATCACCGATCTGGCCAATCCGAAGTCGAGGATTTTGAGACACTCCACTATCGTGCCTTCTTTGTCGAATTTGACGACAATGTTTGATGGTTTTAAGTCTCTATGTGCCACTCCAGACAAATGCATGTACTGCACCCCACACAGCATCTGGTACATCATTCCCTGGAGTGTCCGGTGGTCAAATGGCTTCCCCTCCACTTTCTTGATAAGCTGTGCAAGGTTGTACCTCGCTAGGTCCATCACTACGTAGATCTCCTCAAGGCTGGCGGCATCTGTATCAGGTGTGAAGAGGTCCAGCATGGAGATTATGTTCTTGTGCTTGAGGTGTTTCATAAGGTAGATCTCTCTGTAGGTTCGTTTCGCATTTGGGTCGGAAGAAAACCCTTTTAAAAACTTTTTAATCGCGACATTTTCGTTTCGGATGTTGTCCTTCGCCGATGCCACATGGCCTTGCGCGCCGAAACCTATTTTCTTCTTAATCTCGTATCGCTTAGGGACATTGAAAGGGACATGTCCCACCATATCTATATGATAGCCACTCTCTGCCATTACCACTACGTTACTGAGCCATTCTAAACCATCCGACACACTTATATACCCAGTGTGCCTACTGAAACTTGACTCCTCAAGTTCAGTTTATGGTAATTAATAGAGGAATGGTATGTGGCACATGTACTATACTATTGTATTTCTTTGTGGGACACTTTGTGCTTACTGCGCCTTTTGATTGGCTATTTGGAGCAGTGGGATTCCACCATCTCTCAGGAGGTTGTTGAGCCATTTGTGTGCCACTTAAAATGGATACGAGGCAGTAATTCTGCTAAGAGTGGTTTAATTTGGATGTAGATTAATTTTAATTTTCAAAGTTCCCCAAAACAAGGCGTGTTTGTTTCTAGTTAGTTTACTAACAGAATTGATTGTGCAACTAATTAAATTTATTTTATTTATCTTACTTTGTAGAATTATTCTGTCGCCTTATTTGTTGTCTGAAGTTGTATGTGACAATATGTTTACTGATCGTGCCATTTGCACCATCCTAGGGAAATTTGTTGTCCGAACTCAGATGTTATTCCTAACTTAATCGATGTTAAAACGAGTTCTTAAGAGTTCATTTTTCTTGCATTTGAAGAATTAGCATAGTTTCCCATATGATGGTATCTTGGTATTCAGCTAATTGTATTATTGGGCCTATCACGCGCAAACTCAAGACAATCATTGTAATAATTTGATTACATTAAAACTGACCAATAGACAGTACGAGCTGGACTTCGAATCCGTGTCATGCCATGTGTGTTCCCTTGGTGGCCAAAATTTCCACTCAAAAAGGCATAATTCATCTTCAGCAATTTTCTCTCTTTGATTAGTACTAAAATAGAACTTATATGTCCAAGTCTATTAATAGAAACAACACACTCAGTCCCCAAAATAAACTTTGCATCCTGTGCCACCTTGTGCCACCTTTGCCATCTTGGCATTGGTGGTTACTGAGTAAGATTACCATTGTCGATGTGGACTATAGTGTTCAATAGCTTTGATAGAGAGTGCATTTGTACAGTTAATTATTCTTGTGTCTAGATGCTGCATACCATTGAATCAGTATTGTAGTTGAGTAATGCGATATATCAGTAAGTTAGGGACACCTCCACATTCTCGTGACCCACTCTGTTGTGAGGTTATACGACTCGGTGGTTTAATTTCCTAATTTCTGACTGGTTGAATCCGTAATTGGATCTAACACACGTTATGGCCAGTATATCATTATGGACTACTTCTCATTGGAAATATTCTTTAATTGATGGTTTAAGTTGTCATAGTCTCTGCCACTCCTTTTATAGTTCCGCTCTCCCATTTTGACTGAACCTAATCAGGATTATGACCAATCAGATTCTAGTTTTGGAGAGAGGAATTTGATTGGTCAGAATAGAGAGGTTGATCTAAGAATTACACTGAAAGGACAGTTCTGTTTTTTGCTGTTATTTTTGCCAAATTAACCTATGCAATTACCTCATATTTCCTATTATATTGCGTTGGACCATAGCAACTAACAATGAGATATTTTAGTATTGCAGATATCTCACTATTTAGTTAAGTCAGCGCATCCAGAGTTCGGCTGTGAAGTGGTTGATAAGAGTGTCACAACTAGTTCTTACTTTAACCAGAATGTTTATGAGAGTTTATCGTAGTTACAACCATACGAATCGGAATGCTTTGCTTACCATTGAAAGTTTGAACTTAAGATTTTGTTGCACTCATGTCAACAACACACACGATGTCTCCTGGCTTGTAATCAACCTATCTCAGACTTGCGGTGTCTGAATGCATGTGTGTGATTGGCTGAACTTTGAAGCAGCTGGGGTTCTCTTGAATTTATAGTACGAATAATTATATAATAATGGATGTGGATACAAACAGTACCACTGATTTCTCATCATTTTTTAAGGCGAATAAGGGTACAGCTTGAACAGTTATTTAATTATTATTGTTCAAACAAAACCCCGACAGGCAAATTCCCCAAAATCCGTTCATGTATATGCTCTAGAGAGTTTGACAATCAAGTTGAGCTACTACACATTTGAGGTATCTTTAGTATTGTAAACGTGGTTGAAGCCAAATGTATACTCCCTGGACAAAAGTATTCGTACACCTCAAAGTTTCTATCTAAATTAGTATAATTATAATCAATTTGTGAAGTCAAAACATTTAATTAGTCACAGATACACTAAATCTGGCTTCAATTTAGTTTTCTTCACATTCAAATTACTCTGTAAGCTTTCAACCTAATTACTCTCCTTCAAGATTGTATTTTCAGCATTTGCTATCCTATGCCACATATCACGAGTTTTCACCATTGTATATGATGGCATTGGTGGTACGAGGTGGCACAGCTTGAGAATGTTTAACCTTGCGGAAGAGTAATCGAGTGGGAAGATTATAAAGTGAGCATTTTGAATGTGGAGAATTCGAATTTGAAGCTAAATTAAGCGTATCTCTTACAAATTAAATGCCCTTGACTCGCTAAATAGCTCAGTATTATAACTATTTGTATGGTAAGTTTGGGTGTACGAATGCTTTTGTCCAGACAATGTATGAAATATGTTTAATCTATTCGCATTGTTTGTTTTTGCTGCTTTTTCACCTCGACCAATCAGATTTCAGACTCAGAAAGTCCTAATTAACTGTTTGTGTCCATCAGTGCTTTAACGATAAATCCCTGGAATCTGATTGGTCAAAACAATATTTAAGTTGTCTCTCTTTGTGCGAAGGTGTGAAATTATTCGATCTGATGGTCGCTTCTTAATTTTTCATAATTCCGTAATATATTAGTTATTTATAAACTTGTTGTTAGCTACACTTAGAGTACTAAGGAATGCTTCTTTATAATTACTATATGATCATAATGAAAATTTGACTGGTTATAGGTTACACGTGATATCTGTTTTGTCTTTCTAAACAATATATTTGCAATTGCATGGTTACATATATGTTGTTGAAGAATGTTACATGTGTCCTGTGGAAACGAGATTAGAATATTCAAGTCAACTCAATTAGTTTAATTAGTTACTATAGTCCAATCACCAATCGTCATAGATTGATTTCAATCGTTAGATTGTAGAGACTTTATTTCAGGATGGAAAGAATTGGAAAGGAATTTGAATTCTGATTATTCTAGATAAATAGTTCTGTGGTTTATTAATAATATTCATTTGATGAAAGTGTCCAGATTGAGTGTCGGGGTAGACAGGATGGTTCAAAAATGGGAAAATATTTCACTGATATGTTTCAGTAGAAACAAATTCTGCTCATATTTTAGTCTCACAATTGATTGACCAATGAAGTTTAACCGATCCATAGTATGATACTGCTGTTCTATTTTCTCGTTATAAATTTGGATAATTCCATTGCATAATAAACCTTGGATGTATCCAATGGATTTCCTTGATCTGAAAAGTGATGAAATTCAATTACAGTCGACTCCGCTTAATAGGGTCACATCGGTCAGAGGACATTTTGTCCCGATTAAGCGGAGAACCCTATTAACCGATAATATTTTGTATTAGCTTATATGTGTTAGAGCTATTCCGGTCCTGCCAAAAGTGGCCCGATTACGCGGTTGACCCGATTAAACAGTGGCCCTATTAAGCGGAGTCGACTGTACCTGATACGTGGTTGTGTTTATAACAGAGGTCTTGTAGTGACTTTATATCATACATTTATTTTTTTTGAATACATTTTTTATAATTTGGTAAACAAATTCATTTCATATAGTATACATTTTTTCTGACTTGTTTATTCCATTACTTCACAAACAAATATTTTATTGTCCAATCGAATTAATCAGATACATACTTGAAGGTCTTTGGACAAAAAGGAAAATAAGGACAGAAACCCCGACTTTGACTGTATAAACTTGATATTTAGCCATATAGGAATTTGACCATATATGGCAGTAATGTTTCCTAGACGACAAGGTGGTGAACTGGAATGTGTGCGTGTAATTGCCTCCAACTATTTGAAAACTGATGACTACACACCTGATAACTTGAGTTTCACTTCCAGTGAAAGCTTTCAGATCATTTTTGAAAGTAAAATTCACTAATAGACAGTTCTGTTTTCGATGTGTCCATCATCATAGCATACTGTTCTATCTGCGTAGATAGCTAGGTTCTGATTGGCTGAGGTGATACTTGGTTGTGGGTCATTAGTACTGCTATTGCAATTAATCTGCTTATTCAGTCCTGATTGGTCAATTATCAGTTGTGTCCACTTTCGTAACTGTTCATTGGTCATTTCCAATTAAAAGTTGCCATCTTTTCAAACACTTTATTTAGGAGGAATTGATTTTAATTAAAGCCCAAATGGAAATAGTTAAATTCAGAATTGCAGAGGAAACATTTATTTATTCCAAACTATTTCTAATCATCCATGTAAGAATGTGAGTTAAGGTAGGACGTAATCCTCTCTGCCAAAGTTATGGGAACGAACTCTCATTATTTGTTGTCGTAGTGAGTTATTCAGAGACAGTGTCGCTCTTAATTGTGTCTTTTGCACCTGGACACAATGACTTTCGTAGCGACAACAAAAAATGCGGGGAACCCCCCACAAAGTTGCAAAGTGATCACCAATGCCACCAGAAGCAATTTGTTTTCAATACCAAATTTGAAATTTATGACTGACGTATCTAATTTTAGCATCAAATCGTTGACAGCTATTCTCCATGATATCTCTTCACTTAACCTGGAACTGAACTGTTAGTTAGTATCAGTTGCAATTCAATGAAAGGCAGAGTTACCAGAAAGAAACACTTCTCATTGGCTGAACAGGTGGATTGCATTCCTGGTGTCTTCTGGCCATTTTCTGCCATTTTGTGTCCTATAAAAGGAATGGAGAGTGCAAATAAGAAATTAAGTTAGAACATGAAGAGATTATTTTTATTTATTTTATTCAACTTGTTTACATCTCAAGCATACACGCAAGGTTATTTATAGTAACATTTTATTTATTGGTTGTTGTTTTGAAATTTTAAGTTTTGTTTACTTAGAAATATCTGAACTGATCACAATTTGCAATGCATGTATCTCCAACAAACAAACAAACAAAACAAACAAACAAACAAACAAAAACAAACAAACAAACAACAAACAAACAAACAAACAGATAAAAATAGAGGTAATGCAAGCAGATAAAAACATTAACACCTGCAAAGTGAACAACAAGTAAACAAATTCTATCCAACAGATGGGCGCTGTTTGTTTGGGAATCAAATCCTACCGAATGGTTCCAGCCTCAACATCCAATCAGATCCGGACCTGGACGGCAAGCTCCAGGGGGCAGCTGACTTTCTCTTCGTGGTGGATGAAAGCGCAGCGATGATTCGCGAGCACGCGTACCTCCAAAAACTGGCGCCACTTTTAGACTCCAAGCTGCAGGAGAGAGGTGTTGGTGTCACTGAAAGTGGCGCGCGAAACCTCTTCTGTCTCGTCAGATACGCTTCACGCGACAATTTAGGCGGGAAAGTTGTCGTAAGTGGCGTGGATGCCAACGAGTTCACAGTTGGTATGAGTCAGCTGATCCGAGATGGCACCACTCAGGTACAGGATGGATACTCCGCCATGAAGGTATGCTATTAATAGAACACGACACATCCTAATCATTTGGTTGATAGAAACGTAAACTATTGTTAAACACCATTATTACAACAAACAAACAAACAAACAAATAGTTCTCACTGTATTATTTTAGGTTGCTATTGACAATTGTGACTTCAGACCAGAAACAGCTCACATCTTGGTTCTCATCACAGACCAAGATAGAGATATAGTCGACCAATCAGTTACCAGGAATTCCATCCTGTCGCTACTCACACGACACAACTTTGTCCTGGACACAATCGTAGAGGCTCGTTTTGGGTTCGATGGTCTGCTGGATGGGCCGTATGCCATCGGCATGAGCCACCTAGGTGGTGGCTACTACGGCGACAACTCCGGAGAGTGTCAAGAAGTTCCATATTCCATTGTCAGCTTTCCACATCCAAGTGAGTTGTCCAATCAGATCCCAGCTTTCAACACAAACTCTGTATTTCATTGACACTGAACCAGTACAAAATGGGACCAATCATATGCAACGAAATACACCCATTTAAGTGGCACAAAGTGGCAGTTTTTGCGACACATAAGTTATTATAGTTGCATCATAGGCAACAACGACACGGACACAAACTACGTGGATTTAGCCATAGAGACAAGAGGGAGAGCTTGGGATGTGAGTCAACTCAGAAATGGTCACATTTCAACTCTTGCATTCACAAACTGCTTTGTTGATGCTAAGGTGACCGAAATAGTATCAATCCTGTCTAGCTGCCGCACCTGTACCTGTGAGGATGGGAACCTGCACTGCGGAAAGGTCAGTACTCTGATATCTGATTGGTCGATTCATGTTTTATTTACTCTTAAAAGCTTGCGAGTTGAGGTTGTAGGCGGGAAATGCGGGGAATTTTAGGCTATGCTTTCGAAATCTTTAACGATAGCATCAATTTGATTGGTTAATTCTAAAGTTCAGTGAGCCAAAGCTAATTTTATTGGTTATTCGTATATTCATTATTTAATAGATTTGGCCTAAGATTAATTTTGGCTTGTCGTTATCTTGTTAGATTATCCAATCAGAATTTGAGATTGCCTTCTCGATCGAGTGTAAATTCTAGTGGTTGCTATGTGGTTATTGATTCTGATTGGCTAGTGAAAATAGTATCTGCGTAAGGACAGCTGGTGTTGATTGAGTTTCTACTGCAGCTCAACCAATCAAAGCTTCCAAATGCAATTCCATGTTACATAACCTCGCTCAGAAACTACACGTGGTGGTTATTATTCAACTTCGTGGCACGCCTCGTATTTTACATACCAAAGTTAAGAGGATGTTTCTAGGCAAACGTTTTATTGCTATTCTATTCGTCTGCATTAATCTGACCTTTTGATTCGTCAGAAACTCTGCTCTGTTGCATGGAATAAACATTTCCATTGGTTAGATTAAACATACAAAAATGTTAATTAAATAAATTGCAATAGTTCGTTCTTGCAATAATTACTCGTAAAATAAGAACAAACCGCATTTACCTTTGTTAGAAAGAAATACACACAAATGCCTGCACCTGATAGTTGGAACATCTGATTGAGCTGTTTTGATTGGTTAGAAATGCTCTTGATTTTGGTAAGAACTTAAATCTAATTAGCTGACTAGACATGCTAGGTTGGATGAGTAACCCAAACAAACTCCATTTAAGACATAGGGGATTTTGCTCAAATTCTGATTGGTAGTTTAGAGTTTAACAGATATCACCAATGTATCATCATTTCACAGATGAGTGGAGTAGCTTCAGCATTGACCAATCAAAAAACTGTCCCTAAGCTAATCAACACGTGGCATTGTTTCTGTAATTAGAGCTAAGTTTGAATAATTAATAAACTGCACTGATTGGAACTAAGAGGGTAACTAACGTATCATTGTTGTAGGATGTCTCACAACTGATTTGCGATAAGATTCTCATTCTGATAATTGTGTTAAGTAGGAGCCAATCAAATTGCATTATTTATTTTGATTCTCATTGGCTAATCACTAATCAAGGCTTTAAATGAGAATATTCAGTGAATATTTATAAATAATTCTGTTTTCTTTAGCGGGATTTGAGGGAAGGTGAAGAATGTGACTCTAGCATTCCAATTAACCAAGGTGGTTGTTGTGGTGCGTGTGCATGTGAATCAGGTGCCCTGAGTTGTCCATATGGCAGAACAGATTTGTGCGGGGAAAGTTGTAGGTGTGAAAGTGCTGGTGAAGTGGTCTGCGACACAATTCCCACAGTTTGCCCACCCATTCCTATCGGTGAGTTTGACTAACTAACACCTAAACTCAAACTCAGAATTGATTGGTTAAATTATCTATTTTAGACACTCCTGTTTGTGAGGAGGAGTTCACAAGCAATGCCATTCCTCTGCTACAGAACATATCAGCTGATAATTACGCCACTTGTGGATCAGAATCACAGGATTTTGACACCTTAAGATTCCCGCCTGGCGTCACTAAGACGTATTGCCTCCTTGAGAGAATCATCGAATCCTTTAACACTCATAAAAAGGTGTGAATTGATTGGTTAACATTAGTTGTGACTACTGTAATTGATTGGTTGTTTGAACCTATTTATAGGTCGCCATCGTGACGAGAATCAAGCAGGATCCTAAGAGGGCAGGTGACTTTCTCTCCGTTTCCAGCCCTGGCGGTGAGGACGTGTTCCTATTGGTCAGATTGGATGCCACCAACGCCACCTTGATGCTATCATACAAGACTGGAATCGACACAATTCAAACACTCTACTTTTCACACCCTGATGTGTCGCTGGCAGACGGAGAGTGGCACCGCTTGGTTCTAATAATAGACACGGATAACGCGAAGATATATATAGACTGCGCGCTCATTGGAAGGAAGGCACTGTCTCCGCCTATTCTCTCCAGCCTGTCTAATTATAGAAATTACGCGCTCACTCTCGGAGACTCGAGGAACATCTTCAGTCAGCTGTTCCATGTAAGTTCAGGCGCCAATTCATTGGAATGTGTGTGGTCTGAGTTGGTTTGTAACTGCGTGGCTGTTTTAAGCTAGTTTCAAATCCTATTTATGTGCGTCATTAGATTGGCTGGGGTCTGTCTGTAACGAAGTGGCACTGCATCTGATTGGCTAAAGTTCACTGCCACTGGCTATAATTGAGAATTGTGACATATCACAACTCTGCGGCACATTTTTGGCTGAAAATGTGCTTTCTAACTTTGAATAATTGCATAATTCATTGTTTTAATGAAGTTAATTATGCCAAGTTTGATCGGTGTTATCACGATTCCATTGGTCGGATTCAGGCCATATTCCTTTCTATCTAATTTAGCGACGATTCGACCAATCAACCAACTGAATGCATTATTTAATGAATGTGTTGCTTCTAAGAAAGTGATTTAATTGGTTGGATTCGCATTCACATTTATCGTTAATGACACTGTTACATTTCGCCAGCATTGATAGTTCTTAAAGGTTCGATGACAGCCAATCAATGAGCAGCGTTTGCTGTGCTCATTTGAAACTTTCTGATGTTTGTTGTTTATTGTTTACTCTCATTCGTTTAGGGTTGTTTAGAAGATACAAAAATTTTGCTAGAATTCAAAGACAAAGATATTTTGGATATTTTTGAGGAATTTTGTAAGGAGCCGGAACCACCAAAAGAGGTTTGTTTGTTTATTTCATTTGTAAACAAGTCTGATTATCCAATCAGATTGCAGGAATAGTTCAGCTCTGTAATCTTGGAACTGATTGGCTGATGTTGACAATTGTGTCTGTATTTAGTGTCCTGAATGTGTCCCAATCTGCTACCACAAAGGAAAGCCATTCACCACTTCCATGAGTTGGCCGCTGACAGATGACAATGGGGTAGAAGACCCATGTGTCAAGTGCAGTTGTGTCCTCAATATACAGGTATGCCACTTAAAACCACTCATAGCGACACTTTTATGAATACTAGACGTGACACAATAATTGACCAATAAACACTGATCCATCTGTAATTCACTAATTAGCATACTTCCACATTTACTCAGACTAAATATTTAATTTGATTGGTTGATTCTAGAAAAGGGTGACTGCTTGAACAATTAATTCTTCCTTATAATCCACAATTTGATTCGTTAGCACAAGCAGGAGGTTAATAGTCTAATATTACCATACTAGAACTGGAACTGCCACATAGGAATGCCACCTATTATGCATACATATATGCATACCTATGTTACACCTGGTTACTATGTCTAGTTTCGGTCTCAAGTTCAGCTGTCTGATTTAATACATAATCATCCTAGAAGTGTGAAAATATGTTTAATTATTGCCACTCGTATAGACCAATGAATATGAGTCTCAATGTGTCTCAACCATCTGTCCAGACCTGGACTGCGAAAATGCCACCATGCGGCGCCTCAAGGGAGATTGCTGTCCTCGATGCATGCCACACAGCACAATAGCCCCGACAATCACGCTTACGGAGTGGTCTGAGTGGTGGGACTGTCCTGTGACCTGTGGCCGGGGTGTCAGACAACGTAGGAGGTATTGCACCAAGCTCCTGAATGGACCCATTGTCCCAGAGACACCTGAAGTGATCTACAACTGTTCAGGGACGAGGATTGAATTACAGGATTGCAGCAAGCCTTGCCCCAGTGAGTTATGGAATGTGTAAACAAACAAACAAACAAACAAACAAACACAAACAAACACAAACAAGTGAATAAAAAAACAAACAAAAAACGAACAAACAAACAAATAAATGAGTGAAAAACAAACAAATCAGTGTGTGAGTAGTTTCTATTTATAGTACACGGCGGGTGGAGTTCGTGGGCTGAGTGGAGTGGCTGCAGTGCGGAATGTGGCACGGGGAGCAGAATCAGAGAGAGACAGTGCGACAACCCAGCGCCACTACATGGAGGTGACAAATGTCCAGGACACAAATCGGAATTGGAGGACTGCTTGGACAAGGAGTGTCCCAGTTAGTTAACCAATCAGATTGTTAGTTATAATTAGAATAGATCCCACTGTCCATTTCACACCTGAGCTATTAATAGCTATGCCCATATATCGACACTTTTCTCGCCTCTTTTAAAATCTCAAAGACTTCTCGATGAAATATATTTAGGATTTATTCTCCTGTAACATGCGGACACATAATGACACAATTGCGACACATCCTGCCAGCTAAGACACGGTATTTCCATCTGACCTAGATTCTTGATGTGCCACAATCCACTTTTATTCGTGCCACTAATCAAATGAAAGTTATGCGTCATCTTTTTTGTGAAAAAGGAACAACGTTTGATTCTCATTTGAATTTGTTTACATTCTCCAACCTTGTTTACATCTTCCTATTTCTGTTGATAGCTCTCTAGACTCTGTTTACATTTTGACAAGCTTGTTTACACTCATAACTCTGTTTACATCCTTCAAACTATCAAAACAAAGACAACATAAATATTTCCAACTTTTGAGTGGCATTACTCTTTTGTTCGAGTTAAATGGAAGTAACTGAGGTAATGAAATTAGTTCCAACTTAGATTAAACGGATGGATTCCAATAAGTCAGCAAACAAGCGAAACCACCAGAGACCACTTGACACATCTGGGATTCTTTCTTTACGTTACTCAACTTGGCTTCGCGACGAGTTAGATGAAAAGAATTTCACACCTATTTCGTATCTCTCATTGTGTCGGAATCCTTGCCATGTGTCCATTTGTGGAGCCATTTTGAAGGAAACCTTTTCAGCTGATAGTTTCAAATCGCCATTTTTGAATATTTCGTGAGAGGATGTCACTTTGTGCCATTTTAACTGCCATTTATCCATTCCATTAATATATTGGAATGCCAGCTTATTATTAGAAGTCCATTAGACGCCTTTTCAAGGACACAATACTTTTTGGTGGTCTCTGAAAAGTGGGTTTAAACCACTCTACCATCGGACACTTTCATCTCATCTTGTACTAGTTTGATACCTTGTACCATGTTAGGGTTGATTCGGTTCTAAATTTAGATTCTGTGTCACACTGCTACTAAGAGGACACATTACAAGTGGCAGTGTGACACATTAAGACACATAACAAGTGCCTTATACGGTAACTTAAGAAAGCGAAAGTCTAAAAAGTAAACCACACCTTTCCAGCCTTATTCCTCTAAACACACCACCTATGCCATGTAATCTATTTATATCTCTCTAGTCGATGGCGCGTGGAGTGAGTGGAGCGACTACTCCACTTGTTCGAAGAGTTGTTCCCAGGGAGTCACCACGAGGACCAGGACCTGCGTTGGTCCCTATCACGGAGGGGAGGAGTGCGATGGACTCTCTAGCCAGACCATACCTTGCAACCTCAGAGCTTGTCCTAGTAAGTTATTGCGCCACTTCTCTTTCAACCAATCAATTTAGTGCTGTGGTGTTAAGTTTTCATCAAACTTGCGGGGTTGAATTTTAAAAATGCTTCCTTGCGTTTTCAATTCCGCTTAGCTCAAATGATAAGACAGATATTAACCAATCAGCAATTGACACAATCGACCACCTGAATCCATTCAGAAAGTATCTTTCATGGTTTAGCTTCCACCCACTGGTTGGAATCGGAACTGAAACCTGAACTAAGCTGAGTGTAGTAACGTCTCCGCACAGATGGAATGCCATATCCCACATTTGAATATTTATAGCATTCAGTTCTATTTTCAGAATTAACAGGGAATATACACCATGGATACTTCAATTAGATAAAGTTACTAGATTAGAACAAGTTTAACTCTGAATCTGATTGGTAGTTGATGGAGAGTGGAGTGAGTGGCAGCGGTGGAGCGATTGCTCTCATGAATGTGGCGCAGGGAAATCTATCCGAGTGAGAAATTGTGTCGCGCCTCAGTTCGGTGGCAAAACTTGTGAGGGAAATTCCAGCGAAGAGAAAGAGTGCAACACACACGAGTGTCCCAGTGAGTTCTATTTATAGATACATTAATCCGCTTATGCAGTCAATGGTGTGTTTTCTGGCCAATTAGATTAATCACCCAAACCTGGAATCTCATTGGTCAGATTAGACATCAAATGCACAAGCCGGATAGAAGTGTAGTTCCTTTATCTAGAATATTGATCTATCATGTCTATTTATAGTACACGGTAACTGGGCTCTGTGGACTGATTGGTCGGAGTGCAGCAGGACCTGTGGGGAAGGACGAAGGAGTAGGAACAGAACTTGCACCAACCCAGCTCCTCAGTTCGGTGGCAGTGACTGTGAAGGCACACATGTGGACATCGACACTTGCTTCCTGGTTGAGTGTCCAAGTAAGTAAACATTCTCAAACAAACAAACGAATAAACAAATCTATAATTAGAATAGCACTTTGTTATTATGACGAATTTATATCCGATAACACAAGGCTATTTAGTATTGAGTCTTGAATAATTCTCCATCAAAATAATGAAAATAGAACTTCTATTAGCGGTAATACATAAAAAGAAAAATTCAATTCTAAAAGGAGATGGCTCTTAATTTAAGTTAGTTCCAGTTCTTAACACCTCTCCTCTGCAGTTGACGGGGATTGGACGGAATGGGGGGAGTGGAGTGAGTGCTCGGAGTCGTGTGGTGGAGGTGTTATTGTCAGAATCAGGACCTGTGCCAACCCACCTCCTCAATACGGAGGTAAGGGTTGCCCTGGCAGAGACAAAGACAGATTGGAATGCAACACACATTCATGTCCCAGTAAGTCTTAAAATAGCTACAAATATAAATAGAAAGTTCTCATCCAATTCTGGGAAATTGTTATTTGTATTTGTTTACGACACTTTTTTGATGATTGTTGACACCTTTATAGTTGATGGTGACTGGTCCGGTTGGACAGAGTGGTCTGACTGCTCCACTACATGTGAAGGAGGTGTCCGTACTCGCAGTAGACAGTGTGACGATCCTGTGCCACTTCACAACGGACAGGATTGTGTCGGAAGTGGTCTAGAGAATGACGTGTGCCATCCTGAGCCATGTCCCATCGCCTGTGACAGCAATCCGTGCCACCCATTGGCGGAATGCATCACTGATCCTGTGCGGAAACATGTCGCCATATGTAGCTCATGTCGTATAGGGTATGAGGGAGATGGGTTCAACTGTACAGATGTGGATGAGGTGAGGACACTTTGTGCCACTTCCATTTAAGTAAACCTTCCACTGGTTCTGTACACTATACCAAAGTGCGGCTATATATATTTTGATCACACTAAATTTAGACATCATTGCGATATTTAGAAATAATTAATATTATCTCCATTTCTATTTATAGTGTGAAGAAGCAAATCCTTGCTACGAAGCATGTGTCAACCTTGAAGGGTTCTTCTATTGTGAGGAGTGTCCTACTGGGTTTAGTGGCTCAAGCCTAGGTGGCCCTGGGCTCGAATACGCTTTCAACCATAAGCAGGTAGTTACTCGCTAGTTGAGGGATAATATACAGTCGACTCCGCTTAATAGAGTCACATCGGTCAGAGGACATTTTGTCCCGATTAAGTGGAGAACTCTACGAACCGAAAATATTTTGTATTAGCTTCTATGTGTGAGAGCTATTTCAGTCCTGCCAAAAGTGTCCCGATTAAGCAGTGGCACTATTAAGCGGAGTCGACTGTATGTAGAGTTTAAGTTTATAAATAAACAAATATACAAATAAAACAATCGTAACTGAAACTATATCGCAGATCTGTGATGACATCGACGAGTGTGAATTGGAACCAAAGGTGTGTGACAGATTCAAGGAATGCAACAACACAGCTGGGAGCTACAGCTGTGGAGAGTGTCCTCGGGGGTACAAGGATGTGAACGGGAGGTGTGATGTGGATAATTACTGTGAGACAGACTTGATTTCCTGCAGCAAGAATGGGTATTGTGTCCCCAAGGGTGCAGGTGGAGAGTGCAAGGTGAGTGCAGTGGGTGATAGGTGGTTTGTGATTAAAATCCAAACAAACAAACAAACAAGCAATTACTCTCCAATACACTACACATGTTACAGCTTGAATCCACTAGTGCTACTTTGGATATGAGGGGAACGGGTTCGTGTGCAACAAGGACACAGATCTGGACGGGTTTCCTGACGAGTGCAGTGATGGAGTGGCAGAGTGCCACCCGGACAACTGTCCGCTGATTCCTAACTCCGGACAGGAAGATTCGGACGGAGATGGACTCGGAAATGCTTGCGATCCAGACGATGACAACGACGGAATTCTTGATAACCTCGTGAGTTGATTGGACAGCGACAAACTCTGTAACTTCCTTATATGGTGTGGATTTGTATCTGGAACTGAATATTAATATTTTCAGGCCATTCCGAAAAGTGGTTGAATAGAAACCAACCAAATGCATACATGCCAACCTGAGCCATGATAAAAGCGGGACGCAGCGTTGAATTTCGCGGGACATGGCGGGACGCCATAGAAAAGTACTATATATAGAACACAAAAAAGCGGGACACAATGGGGAATTTTCATGTAAAAGCGGGACACTCGAGAAAATTAGCTCAATAGAAAGCGAAAAAAGCGGGACGTCCCGCCAAAAACGGGACATTTGGCAAGTATGCAAATGCTAGCTTTATCAATACAGCTGTTTCACTTAGGATTAAGGGAGACTGTACTATCAGTGTCTGAATGTTCAGTTAACTATTCACGTGTAGTTATAAGCAAAATCTTGCTGATTTATAATGTACCTATTCCACTGCTAAACTGACTCCTGTGTGCATAGGACAACTGCCCGCTCGTGGCCAATCAGGACCAGGCTAACTCTGACTTCGATTTTGTGGGAGACGCCTGTGACAACTGTCCCGACCACTCAAACGATGGACAGGAAGACTTCGACCAAGATGGAAAGGGAGACAAGTGCGACGAAGATATTGATGGGGACGGAAAGAACAACACTAAGGACAACTGTCCCAAACATTCCAACTTTGACCAGAATGATGTTGATGGAGATGGTGTCGGTGACCAATGCGACAACTGTAAAATCCACCCTAACGAATATCAGGTACATATGGAATGTGTAAATTTATAAAATCACTAATCAGTGCAACTTTTGGAAAATGGTTGCAAAGATCCATCCTCCCGAATAATTTGTTAGAAAAGAGAGATAGGAGCTCAAGGAAAGCCTTCTGGTAGTATATATCAGGAAAATAGCCAAATGAATACTTCACATAAGAGTGAGAATGAGAACTGAAAATATTTGGAGAGTTACACCCGTGCCCTGTAGGAAGACAGCGACGAAGATCTATTGGGAGATGCGTGTGACCCAAATCTGGACAGAGACAAGGATGGTGTCGACGACACAATCGACAACTGCATAAGTGTGGCAAACCCGAGTCAAGTGGACACTGATAGTGATGGTTTAGGTGACGAATGTGACCCAGATGACGACAACGACGGAATACCTGACACTTGCAATTCTGTGTTCGGTTGTGTCGTCGACAATTGTCCTAAAGTGTACAACCCGGATCAGCTGGATTCAGACGGTAAGTGTCCAAGAATAACTGCCACATACCACTATACAATTATATATATATATATATATATATATATATTGGAGCCTGTATATAACGGCCACTAAAGGAGACTGGACAAAATTGGCCGTTATAGACAGGTGATTGTCTTAATCCCCAAAGGTATCATCAACGTAGTGCAATAAATATCAAGGTTTTAGAAATCCATTGCTTGAAGTAATTACGTGAAGCCATAGCATACTGCTTATAAGGTCTGACAGTAACTTACGGATTTGGGACTAGGGATGTGGTAGAAGATGGTTGAATTATACATGAGAAGTCTTAAATCATTAACAAAGCAGAATAGAGCTTAGGAGTAGAAAGTCTTATCGTGCCACTTTACAGGAGACGGAGTGGGAGATGCTTGTCAAGGTGACAAGGATAATGATGGCATAACCGACACAGAAGATGTGTGTCCTCTCAACCACGAGATCTCCCATACAGATTTCAGTCAGTTCCAAACCATCAGTCTGGACCCTGGACACGATGGAAGTTCACAGAGTGATCCTGTATGGAAGATATTGGACAGGGTAAGAATGTCACCAACAATCTATAAATAGATTCCGTAATAAGATAGAACTAAAGTAGAAAAAAATTGAAATTACAGCAGATTTATTGGTTGTCATCAGGGGCCTTATTCACTAAGAAAACTTAAGATTTGCTTAACTTTTGAATCTTCAAAATTAGAAGAGATTTTTAAAGAATTCAAATAGATTGCATACTCTATTAATTTTAAGTGGTACAATTGAAATGCTTGACAAATTTTTACTCATTTGTTAAACTTTTCAGAAAGTTACGTAATATTTTAAGTTAAGTATGACGTCATAATACTTAAGTGTGACATCACGAATATTTCGAGAGTGACTTGGAATATTTCCAGTATTTAGGTAGTTTATATTTCTATTGGTATCATTGAACATCTATTTACCCAAATCGTAATGCAACTCTTCAAAGTTTCCACTATATAAAGTTATATAAAGTTATATAAAGTTAAGCAAATCTTAAGTTTTCTTAGTGAATAAGGCCCCAGATCTTTATATTAATATGCCTCATTGAAAATTTTTAATAAATTTTGAAAAGATAGTAAATATGTCCAAAGGAATAGCATAACAAACGTGTTTTCTTGTTGTTAGGGAAGAGAGATCAGACAAGATTTGAATTCAGATCCCGGGCTTCTGATTGGTTAGTTGTGATTATACGATCTTACTCTCTCTCCTTTTGATCCTTAAACATTCGTTTGACTGTCCATTCAACCATCTAGGCAGAGAACGGTTTGGATGTGTCTATTTTGATGGGAGTTTTTTCGTGGATACGCGTATAGACAATGACTATGCTGGGTTCGTCTTCTCATTCCAGAGCAACAGGAAGTTCTATCTCATCTCGTGGAAGAATAAGACAGAAACGTTTTGGCATGGAAACCAGGAAGGAAGAGCAGGTCTCACGATAAAGGTTGGTGTCCTCTACCTGTTGTCTCTGTGACACAATACGACAATTTAAGTATAGTAATCTTTAGCAATGTGAACTTTGTGTATTCAAATTGAGCTTACATTCAGGATTAGTTGACTTAATACGAAGTAAATTATATTTATCACGAAACAAATTTATGCTCCAGTTCTGATTTCATTAATGTAACCGTAGACAAATGACAATCCAGCGTACTAAGTAAGAAAGCGACGTATTGTTTCTCTAATATCCCCAAGCTCCCACTGGGTAAATCTGCGGACACGCAGTGTCTGCAAGCTGCGCAGCGCAAGCAAGCGAAACGCGCTAGTGAGCCATGATGCAACTAATTCCAATTCCTTAGCAAGATAAACACGCACTGGAAATTTGTATTATTGACGAATCATTAAGCGCTGTTTCTGACAATTAACTGTTTTTCTTAGTTGGTGGATTCCTACACAGGACCAGGACCAGAGTTACGCAACGCTCTCTGGGAGTCAGACAGCACCCCCGGACAAACGAGGACACTCTGGGAGGACCCGAACCACACGGTGTGGAGGGGACAGTCCTCTTTCTACCGCGTGGAGATCACTCACCTCCCGGAGTGCGACTGCCACTTCCGAGTGAAGGTGCACGACACGGATAGCGAGATCATAGACTCGGGATGGATCCGGGACTGCACTCTGAAGGGAGGCAAGCTGGGCACCTATGTCTTCTCTCAGCAGCAAATCATTTGGTCCAACCTGCAGTACAGGTGTTTAGGTGAGTGGAACCATGGATACACTCAGTGCCAATAGCAATGTTCATCGTACTGTTGGAGCTGTTTCTGTCCAATCAATTCCAGAGCATAGCAAAAAAAAAGACAAAAGGCACGAACCAAAAAATGGCTTCGAATGTGACTTAATACTGTCATCACCTTGTGTCACGCGGCATAATTTGATGGCAAGCGACACAGTTTAGTGGCACATGGCATCATTTGGTTTAGCAAAACCCCATTTTTGTACCACGGATAGAAAATTGCTCTCTACTATGGACTTTTAGACACATCAATTAATCCTTCTTTATCCATGGTCCATAATTTATTATTATTGTTCTATTTATTTACTAAATTGTTTGTTTGTAGGTTGCAATTCCTGTCCCAACTTTTCTAACTAAACAACAACACATCCACCTCAACTCCAACTTAATGATCATCTCTTCTACCTTCCTACCTATTTGTGTTGATTCTGTATTCTATTATTAGTAATATGAAGCTATGACCTTTCTACTCTCTCTAGTAACTGATACTCCCATTGGAATGTAGTACGTGAGACTAAGGGTGTTAGTGTCGTTAAGTCGTGTTAATCCCTGTTAAACTTACAAAACCTCTCTGATTTATATTTAACAGAAATCTCCATTCAGTCTAGCATCAGTGTATCTTCGTAGCTAGATGCAGTTCATAGTATTTGAGCGCTATAAATAGTAACAAACTCACCAATGCATTAAGATCTCTTCAGGTAGTAAATAATAAGGTAAAAATCTAGAATATTCGCACAGGTTTTTAGAGGATATTCGTTCTATTCCATGGTTACGGAAAGAGGATCCTGTTATGCTATACCAGGGGCTGGCAACCTTTTGAAAGAAATGTGTCCTATAATGTCGACATATTTATTGCCTTGTGTGCCAGTGGCACGTCAGCCTTGAGGTGATGGCTGGTATTCCTTTCCCTTAGATTCAGCCTGGGAACAAAGTAATTGTCGACCGATGAAAGTAATGAATTACTAATTCGTAATCTCCAACTATAGTTTTGTTGAAACTTGAAGAAAGCAAATTTTAATAAAAATATAAAAACACATGACTAGACTCTAGATACAGATTAGTAACATTGGAATGTAAAGTTAGGATTATATGACACAATAAATATTTTCCCGGAATGGGACACAGCAATACCATAGGGTGAAATGAGGTCTCCTCTTGACTTCCCTTTCTTCCCTAGTGTGTGTATGAGCTCTCCGGAATGTGTGAATATCTTGATAGTGTCATGTCCCCTGTCACTAATCAAGATATTCATATCTGGATCTAAACAGAAGAAGAATGGTCTATCAACCAAACAATTCTGTTTATCCCCTTGAGAGACACAGGCAGTAAGCAGGTCTCCACTCCTGGAGAATATTCTCACGCAGTTAGGACTCCTGTCTAGTACCACCAGTGTATCTGGACTCAGTTTCACGTCTACAGGGAAGTAAAGGATTCCTGTCCCAATACAGGATTTGAAACGGAGGTTACCTGAGAATACACTCACTCTGTGGTTCCAACAATCTGCTATGAACACATCTCCATTTCTGTCTACACATAATCCTTTAGGACCAAATAGCTCTCCTTCAGTTCCAGCTCTGTTGATTGGTTGGAGAGTGTCTTTACTGAATTGGAATAGAGAGTGGTGGTCCCAGTCTGTAACGAAGATGAATTCTTCTGTTACTGCTATCCCATATGGTCTCCTAAGTACATCCTGTCCAAACTGAGTAAGGAACTCTCCTTGGAAGGACAGTACCTTTACACAGTTGTTACCGTAATCAGCTATGTAGACTTTCTGACTTATTTCGTCCAATGCTAATCCTCTGGGTTCTTTAAGCTCGTTATTTTCTGTTCCTAGCTTCACAGCTGACACGACGGGTTTCTTCTTTGCGGTGTAATCGGGACATTTCCAGGTGACGACATCTCCAAACTCAGATATTTGGGATTGGAGGGTTGCTAAGGACGGACATTGGAATGCTAAGGGTGTGAGTTTGGTTGGTGTCTCTTTCTCCTTCTGTCCCTGTTGGTACAGCTGTTCTGCTTGCTGGTGCAAGGGTAGATTCTCATTTGCCTAAAACACAGAATCGAATATATTCATGAAAAAAGAAAAATTGATCAATATTTGCGGACAATCGATGTTAGAAATCCAAAATAATATTAACCAAAGGTGTGAAAATGTGTAAATATAAGTGTTGATAACACATCCATCTAATCGAAAAATTGGATTTCACATATGAAATAACTAAATTAATTATTGGGGTTCGCTCATAATTTAATTATAATTTTAAGCAAAGAAGTAGAATGAACATCCTCTACTCTTATTCAGAATCTGCTCATCATCATAAAGTCAGAGTAGAGTTGGATATATGCATATAGGAGTTTAGGAAAATATTTGCGCCTTTATGCACGCGCATACGCCTGAATGAAACCCAGAAGGCGTTTACGGAAAATCCGAAAGATTTCAATTCCAAAGTTTTCTGTTCCACAGTTTGGTGTTTCTGAATAAAGTATTTCAGAAATATCAAACATTTAATGTTACAAATTTGGGTTGAAATACAATTGTTAAAACTACAGAACACATTCACTGTTCTGAGACAGAACAGTGAATGTGAACCGCGAAATGAAAGCGAATAAGCTAAGGTCTCCAGAATCTATTCCAACCGAATGGAGACAACTGCTATCATCTCAAATTTCTAAGCTAACACGCAGTCATGAATAGTTAATTGTTAGAGAGACTGACCTTTAAGCTGAGTTCTGCCATGTGTCGCTGTGCTCTGAGCAACTCTTCCAGAGCTTCAATCCGAGTCTTCTCTTTGTTCAAGAACTCCTCTCGCATCTGGACTACCTTCTGGAGGAGGGCGTCCTTCCTCTGGATCAGCTGTTCGATCAGCTGATTGAACATGCGTTCTATTTGCTCTGCGACACGGTTGAAGTGTGCCATGGTGTCACTGGGAGCAGGTGGTGGCATATTAGTGGCCATTTCTGTGTTCAGTTTTGTTAGGTTGAATTGAATAGAAAGAATATAGTTTATCCAAGAAACTCTCTCTATTATATGTAATCTGAGAATGCCATTGTACGTCAATGGTTGCTATGGTAACCTGGGAATGTTGTCTTGTTTGCGTGAGTGTAAGGAACTCAGTTATTCCATTTCTTATCATTACTAGTGCTGACATAATCTCAATCACGTTTCTTAACTTGGAGTACTGATTGGGTGCGAGGATATTCGTAGACTCCAAGTGACCAGCATTTGCAGTACAAAACCAGCGGACCAGTATGGTGGCTATGAATCCAGCATTCCGCTTAGACTATTTTGACTCATAATGTCCTGTAAACTATCTCTGTTAAGCATACTTATCATTGCGAGGGCTTTGATCTACTTGAATTGATTCGGTTGCTGGCAAAATATATTTGCTTACCACAGAATACGGCATTTTTCCTTCCCTGTGGGGCAGGGGTTTTCAACCTTTTTTAGACCACGACCCACTTTCTAAATTTTGCAGTCTTCGCGTCCCACCCCTCAGTGTTGAAATGAAGCTTCGCCAATCAAGACCTTCATTTACAAAGAAATTGTCCACTTTGTTGAAAATATCTATTCCACGTGTTTGCGAATCAAGTGGCTGACAAAAGAGTAACTCTTCCTTGAAATCACAATTGTGGATATAACGTACATATACCATCAACTGAGCACAAGAAGAAACAGCTGTTGACTCTCGTCTAATTGTAAAACATAGCTAGGTGACTGTTTAATTTGCTCCACTACTTGGTTCTTTATATCATCTGACATTTCTTGTATTCTGCGTTGGATAGTATTATCAGAGAGTGACAAAGAACTTAGTTTTTTCCCTGCATCCGCACCAATCATAAGACGCACAACGTCTTTCGTGCAAGGCAATACTAGTTCTTCACCAATAGTATGTGGTTTCTTAGATTTTGCAATGCGGAGTGACACAGCATATGACGCTTCAACTGCAGCTTTTATGTTTACAAATGTCTGTCCTGTAGTGTCAAGTCTGGATTTCTTTGTAGAATCTGATTTTCTTTGGAAGAAAGAAACATCTCGATCCTTGTATGTTGGATGTTCCTTCTCGAAATGTCTCCTAAGCTGAAACGGCTTCATGGACTCTGCAGATAAAACTTTAAGACATATCACACATTGTGGCTTTTCAATACCTTCCGTTAAGATACTGGTAAATCCAAATTTCAGATAATCATCTGAATAGGCTCGCTTAGGAGCACGTTTTGTTGCCATTTAACTGAAAATAAAAGAAGTATTGAAAATGTAGATATTTTTAGAAGCTAATGAACACATATGTAATATGTGAATATACATATTACAAAGTTGTGTATACGAGTACTAGGTTTTGACTATCATAGGTTCTAATAATTAAACAGTTATAATATCACACTTCAATATGTCTTCTCTATTCTTTCATTTATCAATACCTTGGTATATTATTACAATACTGTTTACTAATTCACAATTAGACACTAACACCAACCAAATTTGATTGAAATTCAATACTAACTCCAAGACCGAGAGTAGTTAGTTTGTGTAAATGTTTAATAAGAGAATATTCGTTACTCAAGTAATTTAGTACCCACCTTCCGCGACCCACTGGAAAATCTGTCGCGACCCACCAGTGGGTCACACTGGTTGAAAACCCCTGATCTAGAGAAATTATTATATTTGTAGGTTCATCTGAAATTAACCTATAATTTCATTCCTCCTGAACTCACCATTGGGAGATGGATGGTATTCCTTTTCCCTTAGATTCAGCCTGGGAACAAAGTAATTGTCGACCCATGAAAGTAATGAATGAATAATTCCTAATCTCCAACAAAAGCTATGTTGAAACTTGAAGAAAGCAAATTTTAATACAAATATAAAAACACATGACTAGACTCTAGATACAGATTAGTAACATTGGAATGTAAAGTTTGGATTAAATGACACAATAAATATTTTCCCGGAATGGGACACAGCGATACCAAAGGGTAAAATGAGTTCTCCTCTTGACTTCCCTTTCTTCCCTAGCGTCTGTATGAGCTCTCCGGAATGTGTGAATATCTTGATAGTGTCATGTCTCCAGTCACTAATCAAGATATTCATATCTGGATCTAAACAGAAGAAGTCTGGTCTATCAACCAAACAATTCTGTTTATATCCTTGAGAGACACAGGAAGTGAGCAGGTCTCCACTCCTGGAGAATATTCTCACGCAGTTAGGACTCCTGTCTAGTACCACCAGTGTATCTGGACTCAGTTTCACGTCTACAGGGAAGTTAAGGATTCCTGTCCCAATACAGGATTTGAAACGGAGGTTACCTGAGAATACACTCACTCTGTGGTTCCACCAATCTGCTATGAACACATCTCCATTTCTGTCTACACATAATCCGCTAGGATCATATAGCTCTCCTTCAGCTCCTCCTCTAGTTCCAGCTCTGTTGATTGGTTGGAGAGTGTCTTTATTGAATTGGAATAGAGAGTGTTGGTCCCAGTCTGAAACGAAGATGAATTCTTCTGTTACTGCTATTCCCCGTGGTCCCCTAAGTACATCCTGTCCAAACTGAGTAAGGAACTCTCCTTGGAAGGACAGTACCTTTACACACCTGTTACCGAAATCAGCTATGTAGACTTTCTGACTTATTTCGTCTAAAGCTAATCCTCTGGGATATTTGAGCTCGTTATTTTCTGTTCCTAGCTTCACAGCTGACACGACGGGTTTCTTCTTAGCGGTGTAATCGGGACATTTCCAGGTGACGACATCTCCAAACTCAGATATTTGGGATTGGAGGGTTGCTAGGGATGGACATTGGAATGTTATGGCAGGGAGTTTGGTTGGTGTCTCTTTCTCCTTCTGTCCCTGTTGGTACAACTGTTCTGCTTGCTTGTGCAAGGGTAGATTCTCATTTGCCTAAAACACAGAATCGGAATATATTCTAAAAATAGAAAAGATTTAGGAAATTCTGATAATGAATCAGTGGTGGCATACTCGGTACGGCAGTTTAACTACCGCCGTACCACTTTTCAGAAAGCTCAGCTTTGCTGTAACGTTACAGAGCTGTTCTAAATTTAGAAATTCACTGTAACTTAATGCATCCATGGTAAATAGATTAAGTGAATTCTCATTGTACCACTTTGCACTATACAATAAACCAGTTTTGAATCTCTACTGCAAGATATGTGCCGGATATTCCGCCGTAACACTTTTTGAGTGTGTGTTGACCTGTAAATTGTATGATAAATCTCTATGGACACGATCGTTCAATTGCATTAAAATATTAATAAAGGTGTGAAAATGTGTATATACATAAATGCAAATAAAACATTCATTTATTGTAAAATAAACACACTAAAATAAATTATTCTAGTTATCGATATTTCAATACATTTGAAACATAATTTTGTTAAATGTAGCATGAACAGCCTCCACTATGATTATTCCGAACTCAGGCTCGTTGGATATATTCATATATACGATTTCAGAAAATTTGCATGCCTAATTTAAATGTAATGCGCCTTTATGAATACGCAAGAATGAAACGCAGAAAGCTTTTTTTTACAGAAAATCCACGGATTTCTGTTCCAAAGTTTGGCGTCTCTGAATTAAGTATTTCAAAAATAACGAACATTTAATCTTACAAATTTCGGTTGAAAATACAATTGATAAAACTGCAGAACACATTCACTGTTCTGAGACAGAACAGTGAATGTGAACCGCGAAATGAAAGCGAATAAGCTAAGGTCTCCAGAATCTATTTCAACCGAATGGAGACAATTGCTATCATCTCAACTTTCTAAGCTAACACGCAGTCATGAATAGTTAATTGTTAGAGAGACTGACCTTTAAGCTGAGTTCTGCCATGTGTCGCTGTGCTCTGAGCAACTCTTCCAGAGCTTCAATCCGAGTCTTCTCTTTGTTCAAGAACTCCTCTCGCATCTGGACTACCTTCTGGAGGAGGGCGTCCTTCCTCTGGATCAGCTGTTCGATCAGCTGATTGAACTTGCGTTCTATTTGCTCTGCGACACGGTTGAAGTGTGCCATGGTGTCACTGGGAGCAGGTGGTGGCATATTAGTGGCCATTTCTGTGTTCAGTTCTGTTAGGTTGAATTGGATAGAAAGAATATAGTTTATCCAAGAAACTCTCCATTATATGTAATCTGAGAATGCCATAGTACGTCAATGGTTGCTATGGTAACCTGGGAATGTTGTCTAGAGACAAGTTCACTATAACTATTTTGGGAAAACTTAGTAGTTTCCATTTATAGAATACAAGCGCATCGCTTGCTTGAGTTGCGTTGCTGGACAACATTTTTGTGTCGCCGGAGGCGCCTTTGGGCGCATGTGGTCACCATTGATTAATTATATGGGAGATAACATCTCTAAATACGTCTGTCCATCGTGAAAAAACCTGTGCAGTGTACCAATTGACACTCTTCCTTGTTGACCTCTTTGGAGAGTTGAGAACTCTGACGAACGGCTTCGATGACGTCATCAGTACGAATCGACTTCCGTCCTGAGTTGCTCAGACGGTCATCAGACTTAGAGTTGAGTTCTTAACTGTCCCTTCTGTCAAACTTCTCAATGCAGCCAAATATAACTGATTTGCTGGGAGGTTTTTGCTCGTTGAGTCTTGCAATCATTTCTATACAGAAGTGCAAGAGTGTAGCTTGTAGTAGAGCTGACACAATAGATCCTCTTCTCTGTGCTACACTGCTAGCTATAAATGCTCCCAGGGTATTATCTACCATATCCTAACTCTGTTCATTAGTTTAGAACACAGAGACATAATGAACTCGAAATTACTTGGCTTCTGTTTATTTTAGCCCACCCGGTATACGCAACACTAACTGAATTGCCCTATTTTCACCAGGGAACTAAGTACAAATCTAAATTTAATCTTCACGGGTCTTGTCAATATATTTACACCTTCACTATGGATGTGAATTAATGGATATTATGGATGAGATTTCAGAGGTAAATGTTAGGAGTTCGCTAAATACAATTTGACACTCAGATGCCATGATGTGAATAAATAAAAAGTTAGCAGCTTAGACTGAAATATTCATAATTTCACACCTCTGGTTAGCATGTTAATAGAGCAGTACATTTCATTATGTTACAAAAAGCTATGTTACAAAATACCAATGCAGGTTTCTTCAGGTGACAAATAAGTTTAGAATATTCGCACAAGTTATTCGAGGATATTCGTTCTATTCAATGGTTACGGAAAGAGGATCCTATTATGCTATACCAGGGGCTGGCGACTTTGAAAGAAATGTGTCCCATAATGTCGACATATTTATTGCCTGGTGTGTCAGTGGCACGTCAGCCTTGAGGTGTCGCCCCCTAAATTTACAAAAATGTCAGTCTGTCGACCGACATTTATTTCAACTCCGCTTGCCATCGATTCAATGCTCGTGTGTCATAGAACCCTGTGCTATACTTTCTGCCAATAAGCGACAAATGAGTAGAACAATTCTTCTTCGATTGAATTAATACTAAACTCATGGCTTGTCTCTATCTAGAGAAATTGTTATATTTGTAGGTTAAAATCATTCAAAATTAGAGTTCTATAAATATCTGGAATTAACCTATCATTTCATTCCTCCTGAACTCATCATTGGGAGATGGCTGGCATTCCTTTTCCCTTAGATTCAGCCTGGGAACAAAGTAATTGTCGACCCATGAAAGTAATGAATGATTCATTCGTAATCTCCAACTATAGTTTTGTTGGAACTTGAAGAAAGCAAATTTTAATAAAAATATAAAAACACATGACTAGACTCTAGATACAGATTAGTAACATTGGAATGTAAAGTTAGGATTACGAACACAAAAAAATTTTTCCCGGAATGGGACACAGCAATACCATAGAGTTCAATGAGTTCTCCTCTTGACTTCCTTTTCTTCCCTAGTGCGTGTATGAGCTCTCCGGAATGTGTGAATATCTTGATAGTGTCATGTCCACAGTCACTAATCAAGATATTCATATCTGGATCTAAACAGAAGAAGAATGGTTGATAAACCAAACAATTCTGTTTATCTCCTTGAGAGACACAGGAAGTAAGCAGGTTTCCACTCCTGGAGAATATTCTCACGCAGTTAGGACTCCAGTCTAGTACCACCAGTGTATCTGGACTCAGTTTCACGTCTACAGGGAAGTTAAGGATTCCTGTCCCAATACAGGATTTGAAACGGAGGTTACCTGAGAATACACTCACTCTGTGGTTCCACCAATCTGCTATGAACACATCTCCATTTCTGTCTACACATAATCCTCTAGGACCAAATAGCTCTCCTTCAGCTCTTCCTCTAGTTCCAGCTCTGTTGATTGGTTGGAGAGTGTCTTTATTGAATTGGAATAGAGAGTGGTGGTCCCAGTCAGTAACGAAGATGAATTCTTCTGTTACTGCTATTCCCCATGGTCTCCTGAGTACATCCTGTCCAAACTGAGTAAGGAACTCTCCTTGGAAGGACAGTACCTTTACACAGCTGTTACCGTAATCAGCTATGTAGACTTTATGACTTATTTCGTCCAATGCTAATCCTCTGGGTATTTGAAGTTCGTTATTTCCTGGTCCTAGCTCCACAGCTGACACGACGGGTTTCTTCTTAGTGGTGTAATCGGGACATTTCCAGGTGACAACATCTCCAAACTCAGATATTTGGGATTGGAGGGTTGCTAGGGGACATTGGAATGTCAAGGCAGGGAGTTTGGTTGGTGTCTCTTTCTCCTTCTGTCCCTGTTGGTACAGCTGTTCTGCTTGCTGGTGCAAGGGTAGATTCTCATTTGCCTAAAACACAGAATCGAATATATTCATGAAAAAATAAAAATTGATCAATATTTGCGGACAATCGATGTTAGAAATCCAAAATAATATTAACCAAAGGTGTGAAAATGTGTAAATATAAGTGTTGATAACACATCCATCTAATCGAAAAATTGGATTCCACATATGAAATAACTAAATTAATTATTGGGGTTCGCACATAATTTATTTATAATTTTAAGCAAAGAAGTAGAAAGAACATCCAATACTATTATTCAGAATCTGCTCATCATCGTAAAGTCAGAGTAAAGTTGGATATATGCATATAGGAGTTTAGGAAAATATTTGCGCCTTTATGCACGCGCATACGCCTGAATGAAACCCAGAAGGCGTTTACGGAAAATCCGAAAGATTTCAATTCCAAAGTTTTCTGTTCCACAGTTTGGTGTTTCTGAATAAAGTATTTCAGAAATATCAAACATTTAATGTTACAAATTTGGGTTGAAATGACAATTGATAAAACTACAGAACACATTCACTGTTCTGAGAAAGAACAGTGAATGTGAACCGCGAAATGAAAGCGAATAAGCTAAGGTCTCCAGAATCTATTCCAACCGAATGGAGACAACTGCTATCATCTCAACTTTCTAAGCTAACACGCAGTCATGAATAGTTAATTGTTATAGAGACTGACCTTTAAGCTGAGTTCTGCCATGTGTCGCTGTGCTCTGAGCAACTCTTCCAGAGCTTCAATCCGAGTCTTCTCTTTGTTCAAGAACTCCTCTCGCATCTGGACTACCTTCTGGAGGAGGGCGTCCTTCCTCTGGATCAGCTGTTCGATCAGCTGATTGAACATGCGTTCTATCTGCTTCAATCCGAGTCTTCTCTTTGTTCAAGAACTCCTCTCGCATCTGGACTACCTTCTGGAGGAGGGCGTCCTTCCTCTGGATCAGCTGTTCGATCAGCTGATTGAACATGCGTTCTATCTGCTCTGCGACACGGTTGAAGTGTGCCATGGTGTCACTGGGAGCAGGTGGTGGCATATTAGTGGCCATTTCTGTGTTCAGTTTTGTTTGGTTGAATTGAATAGAAAGAATATAGTTTATCCAACAAACTCTCCATTATATGTAATCTGAGAATGCCATAATAAGTAAATTGTTGCTATGGTGATCTGGGAATGTTATCTTGTTTGCGTGAGTGTAAGGAACTCAGATATTCCATTTCTTATCATTACTAGTGCTGACATAATCTCAGTCACGTTTCCTAATTTGGAGTACTTATTGGGTGCGAGGATATTCGTAGACTTCAAGTGGCCAGCATTTGCAGTACAAAACCAGCGGACCAGTATGGTGGCTATAAATCCAGCATTCCGCTTAGACTATTTGACTCATAATGTCCTGTAAGGTATCTCTGTTAAGCATACTTATCATTGCGAGGGCTTTGATCTATTTGAATTGATTCGGTTGCTGGCAAAATAGATTTGCTTACCACAGAATACGGCATTTTTCCTTCCCTGTGGGGCAGGGGTTTTCAACCTTTTTTAGACCACGACCCACTTTCTAAATTTTGCAGTCTTCGCGTCCCACCCCTCAGTGTTGAAATGAAGCTTCGCCAATCAAGACCTTCAGCTGCAAAGAAACTGTCCACTTTGTTGAAAATATCTATTCCACGTGTTTGCGAATCAAGTGGCTGACAAAAGAGTAACTCTTCCTTGAAATCACAATTGTGGATATAACGTACATATACCATCAACTGAGCACAAGAAGAAACAGCTGTTGACTCTCGTCTAATTGTAAAACATAGCTAGGTGACTGTTTAATTTGCTCCACTACTTGGTTCTTTATATCATCTGACATTTCTTGTATTCTGCGTTGGATAGTATTATCAGAGAGTGACAAAGAACTTAGTTTTTTCCCTGCATCCGCACCAATCATAAGACGCACAACGTCTTTCGTGCAAGGCAATACTAGTTCTTCACCAATAGTATGTGGTTTCTTAGATTTTGCAATGCGGAGTGACACAGCATATGACGCTTCAACTGCAGCTTTTATGTTTACAAATGTCTGTCCTGTAGTGTCAAGTCTGGATTTCTTTGTAGAATCTGATTTTCTTTGGAAGAAAGAAACATCTCGATCCTTGTATGTTGGATGTTCCTTCTCGAAATGTCTCCTAAGCTGAAACGGCTTCATGGACTCTGCAGATAAAACTTTAAGACATATCACACATTGTGGCTTTTCAATACCTTCCGTTAAGATACTGGTAAATCCAAATTTCAGATAATCATCTGAATAGGCTCGCTTAGGAGCACGTTTTGCTGCCATTTAACTGAAAATAAAAGAAGTATTGAAAATGTAGATATTTTTAGAAGCTAATGAACACATATGTAATATGTGAATATACATATTACAAAGTTGTGTATACGAGTACTAGGTTTTGACTATCATAGGTTCTAATAATTAAACAGTTATAATATCACACTTCAATATGTCTTCTCTATTCTTTCATTTATCAATACATTGGTATATAATTACAATATTGTTTAAATTCACAATTAGACACTAACACCAACCAAATTTGATTGAAATTCAATACTAACTCCAAGACCGAGAGTAGTTAGTTTGTGTAAAAGTTTAATAAGAGAATATTCGTTACTCAAGTAATTTAGTACCCACCTTCCGCGACCCACTGGAAAATCTGTCGCGACCCACTGGTTGAAAACCCCTGATCTAGAGAAATTATTTTTGAATACCAAGACTTAGGTCGCGGGTTCTAACCTCACTCTAGTCATTTGCATTTTACTCTCAATTACATTGCTTCGGTAATGTAATCTGAGCCTACACTCTTGCAGAACCTTAGTGAGCTGAAAGCACTAAGGATGTCATCTCGTTTAAAGGTAAAGTTAGGTCAGGTGCTATCTTTCTTGCCTACTGTTAGCCGAGTTTTTCTCTGTAACACGCCATCATATGCACACAGACATGCCATCATATGCATACATACACGCCGCATGCACACATTCAGCAACTATCAGTAGGTTTAGCACCTCACCCAGATTGTAAACCCCCTGAGAACATATTAGCATGGATTCGGGGGGTATATAAATCTATAAACTTTAACTTTAACTTTAATGTAAAGTTTGGATTAAATGACACAATAAATATTTTCCCGGAATGGGACACAGTAATACCATAGGGAGCAATGAGTTCTCCTCTTGACTTCCCTTTCTTCCCTAGTGTGTGTATGAGCTCTCCGGAATGTGTGAATATATTGATAGTGTTATGTCCCCAGTCACTAATCAAGATATTCATATCTGGATCTAAACAGAAGAAGAATGGTTGATAAACCAAACAATTCTGTTTATCTCCTTGAGAGACACAGGAAGTGAGCAGGTCTCCACTCCTGGAGAATATTCTCACGCAGTTAGGACTCCAGTCTAGAACCACCAGTGTATCTGGACTCAGTTTCACGTCTACAGGGAAGTAAAGGATTCCTGTCCCAATACAGGATTTGAAACGGAGGTTACCTGAGAATACACTCACTCTGTCGTTCCACGAATCTGCTATGAACACATCTCCATTTCTGTCTACACATAATCCTCTAGGACCAAATAGCTCTCCTTCAGCTCTTCCTCTAGTTCCAGCTCTGTTGATTGGTTGGAGAGTGTCTTTATTGAATTGGAATAGAGACGGGTGTCTCAAGTCTGTAACGAAGATGAATTCTTCTGTTACTGCTATTCCGCATGGTCCCCTGAGTACATCCTGTCCAAACTGAGTAAGGAACTCTCCTTGGAAGGACAGTACCTTTACACACCTGTTACCTAAATCAGCTATGTAGACTTTCTGACTTGTTTCGTCTAAAGCTAATCCTGTGGGATATTGAAGCTCTTTATTTCCTGTTCCTAGCTTCACAGCTGACACGACGGGTTTCTTCTTAGCGGTGTAATCGGGACATTTCCAGGTGACGACATCTCCAAACTCAGATATTTGCGATTGGAGGGTTGCTAGGGATGGACATTGGAATGTTATGGCAGGGAGTTTGGTTGGTGTCTCTTTCTCCTTCTGTCCCTGTTGGTACAGCTGTTCTGCTTGCTGGTGCAAGGGTAGATTCTCATTTGCCTAAAAGAGAGAATCGAAATTTATTCTAAAAATAGAAAAACATAAAAATTAATGAATATCTGTGGACAATCGATGCTAGAAATCCAAAATAATACTAACCAAAGGTGTGAAAATGTGTAAATATAACACATCCATCTAATCGAAAAATTGGATTCTACATAGTGAAATAATCTAAATTAATTATCGGTGTTCGCATATAATTTTGAGTAAAGAAGTAGAAAGAACATCCAATACTATTATTCAGAATCTGCTAATCATCATAAAGTCAGAGTAGAGTTGGATATATGCATATAAGAGTTTAGGAAAATATTCGCGCCTTTATGCACGTTCTTACGCCTGAATGAAAACCAGAATGCGTTTTATATGGAAAATCCACGGATTTATCTTGTATGGTTCTTTGAACTAAAGTATTTCAGAAATATCAATCATTTAATGGTAAAAATTTCGGTTACTTCTCTTGAAAATATCCTGAGGAGTGAAATCGCTGGACGTTTTTCTATTTTAAATTTTAATAGCTATATTGGTATGAATCAATAGACTTAAGTTTCAAAATTTGCGATCAGGGAATTTCCTGTCAATTAAAAAAAGGTCGAATATTTGTAATTAAAGATTTAGAAATGGACAAGTAAACTATTTAGGAAAAGTACATCATATATAAACTCATCAACGCGTTAAATAATCACATAATTAAAATTCTAGAACAATTTTCGAAATTCGTGATCAAGGAATTATTCCTGATTTCCTGAAGACTTGTTAAATAATGAGAAACATAAAATACTTCAATAAATTCTAGAAAATATATTATTATCTATTATAGACTAGTTAAAAGCTCAAAATCCCTGAACTGCTGGATCATAATCCATTTCCTTGGATAATTTAGGGATCCCTGAGGGTTGGTAAGTATTCGGTTGAAAATACAATTGATAAAACTACAGAACACATTCACTGTTCTGAGACAGAACAGTGAATGTGAACCGCGAAATGAAAGCAAATAAGCTAAGGTCTCCAGAATCTATTTCAACCGAATGGAGACAACTGCTATCATCTCAACTTTCTAAGCTAACACGCAGTCATGAATAGTTAATTGTTAGAGAGACTCACCTTTAAGCTGAGTTCTGCCATGTCTCGCTGTGCTCTGAGCAACTCTTCCAGAGCTTCAATTCGAGTCTTCTCTTTGTTCAAGAACTCCTCTCGCATCTGGACTACCTTCTGGAGGAGGGCGTCCTTCCTCTGGATCAGCTGTTCGATCAGCTGATTGAACATGCGTTCTATCTGCTCTGCGACACGGTTGAAGTGTGCCATGGTGTCACTGGGAGCAGGTGGTGGCATATTAGTGGCCATTTCTGTGTTCAGTTTTGTTTGGTTGAATTGATTAGAAAGAATATAGTTCATCCAAGAAACTCTCTGTTATATGTAATCTGAGAATGCCATATTACGTCAATGGTTGCTATGGTAACCTGGAATGTTGTCTAGTTTGCGTGAGTGTAGGGAACTCAGATTTTCCATTTCTTATCATTACTCGTGCTGACATAATCTTACTCACGTTTCCCAACCTGGGCTACATACACCCGTAGGGGTGCGTGGATGTTCATAGTTCCCAAGTGACTGGCCAAATGCTGAGGTATTAAAGAGTCCATGCCATGATGTGAATAAATAAAAAGTTAGCAGCTTAGACTGAAATATTCATAATTTCACACCTCTGGTTAGCATGTTAATAGAGCAGTACATTTCATTATGTTACAAAAAGCTATGTTACAAAATACCAATGCAGGTTTCTTCAGGTGACAAATAAGTTTAGAATATTCGCACAAGTTATTCGAGGATATTCGTTCTATTCCATGGATACGGGTAGAGGATCCTATTATGCTATACCAGGGGCTGGCGACTTTGAAAGAAATGTGTCCTATAATGTCGACATATTTATTGCCTGGTGTGTCAGTGGCACGTCAGCCTTGAGGTGTCGCCCCCTAAATTTACAAAAATGTCAGTCTGTCGACCGACATTTATTCAACTCCGCTTGCCATCGATTTAATGCTCGTGTGCCATAGAACACTGTGCTATACTTTCTGCCAATAAGCGACAAATGATTAGAACAATTCTTCTTCGATTGAAGTAATACTAAACTCATGGCTTGTCTCTATCTAGAGAAATTGTTATATTTGTAGGTTCAAATCATTCAAAATTAGAGTTCTATAAATATCTGAAATTAACCTATCATTTCATTCCTCCTGAACTCATCATTGGGAGATGTCTGGTGTTCATGTTGCCCTATTTTCACCAGGGAACAAAGTATAAATCTAAATTTAATCCTTCATAGATCTTGTTAATATATTCACACCTTCACCATGGAGGATATTATGGATGAGATTTCAGAGGTAAATATTAGGAGTTCGCTTAATACAATTTTTACATTAAGAATCTATGATGTAAATAAACAAAAAGTTATCAACTTACGTAGACTGATATATTCATATTTTCACACCTCTGGTTAGCATGTTAATCGAGCTGCACATCTCGTTCTGACGAAAAAATAATCAACTGCCCTACGGTTATTACTAACTCAGTTTCAAGAATTTAAATGACATTATGCCTTTGGGAACAAAATAATAATTTAACCAATTTGGCGCAAAAAACTGAATTCGTGATCGCTAACTTTGTTGAAATTTGAAGGAAGAAAATTTTAATAAAAACATAAAAACACATGACTAGACTCTAGATACAGATTAGTAACATTGGAATGTAAAGTTAGGATTACATGACACAACAAATATTTTCCCGGAATGGGACACAGCAATACCATAGGGTGAAATGAGTTCTCCTCTTGACTTCCCTTTCTTCCCTAGTGCGTGTATGAGCTCTCCGGAATGTGTGAATATCTTGATAGTGTCATGTCCCCAGTCACTAATCAAGATATTCATATCTAGATCTAAACAGAAGAAGAATGGTTGATAAACCAAACAATTCTGTTTATCTCCTTGAGAGACACAGGAAGTGAGCAGGTCTCCACTCCTGGAGAATATTCTCACGCAGTTAGGACTCCAGTCTAGTACCACCAGTGTATCTGGACTCAGTTTCACGTCTACAGGGAAGTAAAGGATTCCTGTCCCAATACAGGATTTGAAACGGAGGTTACCTGAGAATACACTCACTCTGTCGTTCCCCGAATCTGCTATGAACACATCTCCATTTCTGTCTACACATAATCCGCTAGGAAACCTTAGCTCTCCTTCAGCTTCTCCTTCAGTTCCAGCTCTGTTGATTGGTTGGAGAGTGTCTTTACTGAATTGGAATAGAGAGTGGTGGTGGTAGTCTGTAACGAAGATGAGTTCTTCTGTTACTGCTATTCCCCGTGGTCTCCTGAGTACATCCTGTCCAAACTGAGCAAGGAACTCTCCTTGGAAGGACAGTACCTTTACACAGCTGTTATCTGAATCAGCTATGTAGACTTTCTGACTTATTTCGTCTAAAGCTAATCCTGTGGGTTCTTTAAGCTCGTTATTTCCTGTTCCTAGCTTCACAGCTGATACGACGGGTTTCTTCTTAGCGGTGTAATCGGGACATTTCCAGGTGACGACATCTCCAAACTCAGATATTTGGGATTGGAGGGTTGCTAGGGACGGACATTGGAATGCAAAGGGTGGGAGTTTGGTTGGTGTCTCTTTCTCCTTCTGTCCCTGTTGGTACAACAATTCTGCTTGCTGGTGCAAGGGTAGATTCTCATTTGCCTAAAACACAGAATCGAATATATTCTAAATATCGAAAAGTTAATCAATATCCGTGGATTATTATTATGGTTACCAAAGGTGTGAAAATGTGTAAAAATAACTGCAAATAACACATCCATCTGATCGAAAAATTGGATTCTACATAGTGAAATAACCTATTTAAAATACAGTGGAACCTGTATATAACGGCCACCCAAGGGACTGGACAAATTGGTCGTTATACACAGGAAGTTTTTAAAAATCTATTACTAGAAATAATTCCATGAAACTTGTTTATCGTTCGTAACAGGTCCTGTAATAAGCACATAAAAAAGTGAAAAAGGTGATGGCCTTCCGTTATACACATTTTTACGGTCAGTAAGGGACTACAAACGGGTGGCCGCTGGCCGCGTTGAGCAGGTGACCGCTACACACAGGTTCAATATTATGGAATTTCGGACGGGACTGTTCATCGGTGACCGCTATAGACAGGTGACCGTTATAGCAGGTTCAACTGTGTTGAGATTTCGCGCATAATTTCAATACAATTTTAAGCAAAGAAGTAGAATGAACATCCAATACTCTTATTCAGAATCTGCTCATGATCATAAAGTCAGAGTAAAGTTGGATATATGCATATAGGAGTTTAGGAAAATATTCGCGCTTTTATGCACGTTCCTACGCCTGAATGAAACCCAGAAGGCTTTTTATATGGAAAATCCACGGATTTATCTTGTATGGTTCTTTGAACTAAAGTATTTCAGAAATGTCAATCATTTAATGGTAAAAATTTCGTTACTTCTCTTGAAAATATCCTGAGGAGTGAAATCGCTGGACGTTTTTCTATTTTAAATTTTAATAGCTATATTGGTATGAATCAATAGACTTAAGTTTCAAAATTCGCGATCAGGGAATTTCCTGTCAATTATAAAAAGGTCGAATATTTGTAATTAAAGATTTGGAAATGGACAAGTAAACTATTTAGGAAAAGGTACATCATATATAAACTCATCAACGCGTTAAATAATCACATAATTAAAATTCTAGAGCAATTTTCGAAATTCGTGATCAAGGAATTATTCCTGAAGACTTGTTAAATAATGAGAAACATAAAATACTTCAATAAATTCTAGAAAATATATTATTATCTATTATAGACTAGTTAAAAGCTCAAAATCCCTGAACTGCTGGATCATAATCCATTTCCTTGGATAATTTAGGGATCCCAGGAAGGTTGGTAAGTATTCGGTTGAAAATACAATTGATAAAACTACAGAACACATTCACTGTTCTGAGACAGAACAGTGAATGTGAACCACGAAATGAAAGCGAATAAGCTAAGGTCTCCAGAATCTATTCCAACCGAATGGAGATAACTGCTATCATCTCAATTTTCTAAGCTAACACGCAGTCATGAATAGTTAATTGTTAGAGAGACTGACCTTTAAGCTGAGTTCTGCCATGTGTCGCTGTGCTCTGAGCAACTCTTCCAGAGCTTCAATCCGAGTCTTCTCTTTGTTCAAGAACTCCTCTCGCATCTGGACTACCTTCTGGAGGAGGGCGTCCTTCCTCTGGATCAGCTGTTCGATCAGCTGATTGAACATGCGTTCTATCTGCTCTGCGACACGGTTGAAGTGTGCCATGGTGTCACTGGGAGCAGGTGGTGGCATATTAGTGGCCATTTCTGTGTTCAGTTTTGTTAGGTTGAATTGGATAGAAAGAAATAGTTTATCCAAGAAACTCTCCATTATATGTAATCTGAGAATACCATAGTACGTCAATGGTTGCTATGGTAACTTTGGAATGTTATCTAGTTTGCGTGAGTGCAAGGAACTCAGATATTCAATTTCTTACCATTACTAGTGCTGATATAATCTGTTCTAACACTGACGTTATGTCTGCACTTATTCTTGTGTGAATAATCATTTCTTAGAAGTCATGCATTTCATAAAAGTTCCTCACAAATGGATGGGAGTGTCTCTGATTCTAGGATATTGCATTGGTGGAATACTAAATTTAGGTATGACTATGTCCACATTCTTAACATCATATAGTCTAACACATACAGTTAGGGTCGCTTAATATGAACATTCGTTTATTATGAACTAACCTCCTGGTCCCAATTTCATTTTTAGATAGGATTTGTATTGAACCAAGTTCGCTTAATATGAACTATCTCTATTATGAATATATTTTTGGTCCCCTGGTGGTTCACAATAAGCGACCCTGACTGTAATATAAACTCAATATAGCTTCAAATAGACAGACACATGACAAGCTAGTGAGTAGCTTGATTGTTCTGTATTATGCTAATAAGAGTTCAGATATTCTATTTAAATTTGCCCAACAACTCGGATTAATATCAAAACAAAACTACGACAAACTTATATTATCAGTTTACACCAATCATAAGAAGTGTTCGTCATTCCAAACACTGTGGACCTTTTCGGGCTAGGTTTAGTTCACCATTGCTAATACAGGGAATTAGCTAGGAACGTGAGGTACTCCTTTAGGCGAATGGTTTGGAGTTCTGAGTGTTTAGAAGTGCGAAAATTAGAAACATTCTCCGACACTACAATGTTATTCATCGATTTAGGCATATTTAATTTGAGTGGATTCGAGATTCGGAGCCGCATAATGCCATGCCCTGAAATGATCAAACTGTCAACTCTAGGCCTGAAGAAAAAAGAGCGAACATTTCTAAATGAGTTTAGGACAATCCTGAATTATAATAATCAACTCGGTTGTATTAACTCCTACTCTACTACTACACTGCACTACACTACTACACTACTACACGACTCCTACTATACTACATCACTACACTGCACCACTACACTACACTACACGACTACACTACACTATATACTACACTGCAGTCCAACAATGGATTCTGGTGGATGGATGTTATAAGAGAGATGGATTCACATTTCACCAATCAGCTGTTCCAATGCACCGGAAGTAGAACTGAAACTTATTAGTTCCGATTCAAAATACACTGAATACATACACATCCGACACAATGGTCGCTTATTTAATTAGTCACATAAATGGGAATAACTTATTCAAAACAACCAATCAACTCAATGCAAAATATAAACAGCTGTTTTCACGCCATATCATCCAGTACTGCTAACTCGTCTTTGTCTCCTTTAGGCTTGGAGCTGAGCTCTCGGATCTGTCCGACCACGAACTTGTACCACGCGTCGAACCTAGAAATCCTATCGTACTCGTCCAGGAACTCATTCACCTGCTCAGTTTCTCCCTCCTCGATGGCAGACAAGACGTCCGAGATCAGTTTAAGCTCCCGCGTGTCTTGAAAGCTGGGGTTTAATTGGATGTATCCGTCTATCTTCTGAGTCACCTGCTCTCTGTCCAAGATGAGGAGGCAGAGGAGAGACTTGAACATGTACTCCTTAGCCGAGTAGGAGAGCAGCCTGGGAGAATAGCTCAGTCAACTCCACTCAAATAAGCATGGACCATGGATTTCATAGTTATTCGATATTTACTCTTAATACTAGAGTCATTGGGAGATAGAAGGACTAACTTTATACCCTCCATAGTTCTTGAAAGTATATATATATATAAGCTATTAATGTTTACATATGGATATTTTCACACCTCTGGTTGGTACTTTGGTGTCATTTTTGAAATATCAAAAACTTTACTAATTCAACTAGCCAATCAGTTCGCTTAAAAGTAGTAGTAAAATACCTGGTCTTGACAGAGGTGTCGATGACTCTGTCGAACAGCTGGATGGCTTCGTTCCAGCGGGACAGCTTGGCGTAGAGACTGGCGGCTCGGAGCAGGACCTTGGTGCAGGCACTGGGACTGTCCTCAGCGACGTAGATGTCTCCGGCCTTCAAGTACCTCGAAATGGCGGCGGAGAGATCGTTCAGAGATTCTAACACCTCTGCTAGCGCTGTGCTATATTTAGCTGCCATGTTGAACCTGCCCATCTCCAGGTAGATCTACACATAACACAGTGGAACCTCCGTAACCATAGCAGACACCATTTCCTCCACAAATACACACAAATGACCACATAATCCTAGTGTTTTAGTTCTCTACGGGTGTGGGGATTATTCTGTGGGATTCTCTAAGAGTATTCCTGACTACCAGATTGGAATGTTCACATTCTCTTCCTCCGAGTCACTTACTGTAGCCCACATAATTGTATGTGATCTGTCAGCTAACATACTTTATTCATGAAACAATGGAGTGTGCAGATTCTCAATTATTAAATAAGGGAAAATGAAATTTTAAATCAGAGTCGGACTAAGGAGTTTGCTACTCATTCCAAGCTAAGTCATTTTGGGCGGGGAAACCTTAAAAGTGACTATAAATAGAATTGAACCTTGGGCAAAATCGAATTTTAAAATACAGTGGTGTTCGCTTAATAGCAAGTCGATTTTAGCTCGAATTTTGATTGCTGATAAGCGAACTTGCTATAGAGAAACGAAATTAACATAATAAGCACGCTTGGGACCTGGAAATAACTTGCTAATAGACGAATATTGCTATTAGAGCAATTGCTAATAAGCGAACACCACAGCAATAGGTTACTTCAATATGCTCGGAATGGAAAGCTCAGCAATGTCAGTTGACGTAACCAATATAAACCACTTTCACACCTCGATGGACTTGACGTAGCAGTCTGCGGCCTTGCGGAGGTGGCACTTCTTGTAGCAGGTGGCGGCGTCTGTCAGAGTGGTGGCGGTCTCGTGTCTGCTGTCCAGCTGCTGCTGCACCTCCGACGCCCGCACGTACGCGTCCCCGGCCAACTCCCAGTTCTTGTTCAGCTTGAAGAGGTTCCCTGCCAGACGAGAGAAATGATTGGCTCTCCTCACTCCGAGCAATTAGACGGAGTACAATGGTAGACATTTTTGTCCCAATTGAGCAGAGTTGAATATAATTTCCTGTAACAACGACTAATATTTTAAATATTTGATTCGTTAACTAAGTTATTTTCTCAGAATTTTCAATAATTTTTGGCTTGAAATCGTTCCAAAAATTCACTTGGGCAGTTTTCGTTTTTAAATACAGTGGAACCTGTATATAACGGTCACCCAAGGGACTGGACAAAATTGGCCGTTATACACAGGTGACCGTTATATACAGGTGATTGTCTTAATCCCCAAAAGGTATCAACGTAGTGTAATAAATATCAAGTTTTTAGAAATCCATTACTTGAAGTAATTACATGAAACTTGTTTATCGTTCATAACAGATCCTGTAATAAACACTTTAAAATGTGAAAAAGGTGATGGCCGTTATAGACAGTTTTAGGGTCAGTAAGAGACTACAAACGGGTGGCCACTGGCCACGTTAAGCAGATGACCGCTATACACAGGTTCAATATTATTGAATTTCGGGTGGGACTGTTCATTGGTGACCGTTATATAGAATAGAGTAGCAGTTATAGCAGGTTCGAATGTATTCGTTACATCTGTAGGAAAGCCATTATCCATGGTCCGACTGAGACTCACCAGCCCTGTGGAAAGCTTCAGCTGCCTCTTCCACCTTCTGGACGCCGCCGAATATCTTCCCCAGGAAGCCCCGGCTGCTGTTCAGCTTGGTCTCTGCCTCGGAGACCAGTTTCTGTCCGGAGGGGTCTGGCACGGAGTTGTTGTAGTTGGGGTCTCTCAGACGCTTCTCCAGTTCTCCAGCCCCTGGCAGCTCCTCGTCCGGACTCTTCTCACTCTTGTCGTTCTCTGCCATTGACACGCTAGACAACTGACAGGGCTGTAAGCTATAGGCCTAGACACGGTATGCTGTCAGGTTTCAACCGGAGTTTTAACCAGTTTAACACCAAGAGGACAATATTGTACGGTCGGAGCGGTTTCAACCTGACCACTTCACACCTGGGGTCTACGACCTTGCAGTATAATACATACATTTGAACCACATGATATATACACATTTTAAGATGTTGGGATGGAACAGCCAATCAACTTTCTCCTATACTATATCCCTCCCCTCATTACCCCAATGGCCCGGAATAATGCAATTCCTGGTGCTACATTAGCAGTATGGATATTTGGACATAATATAGTGTCATTGGATAGAGTGAGTGTACAGAAGATATTTCAAATAACTAGCGGGTATTATCAGTTCCATCTGAAGCAGAGGAATGTAATGTAGATTCCCGTGCTCGTAGCATTGCCAATCTCACTGATAGATATCTCGTACAGAGTCTAGACTCATTCCTCAGAGATAGGAAAGGATGGCTGTTATATTGTGTCGCAGAGTGCCACTGCATATGAGGACAAATACTATGGAAGTTTAAATCTATAATTAAATGCATTCTTAGCTGCATATTTATATTTACTGAATATAAGCATCCGATTTCTCTACCTATCTTCAGTGAGGTGGAAGCTTTGGAGTAATCCAATGGACGTAGCTAAGAATAACTAATACTTGCAACATTCTAAATATAGACACTTGACTATGGTTGTAAGAGTCATTGTTATGACGCGACCACTCATAAGAATTGCTGAAGTCTACGAACTCTACTGAGTCTAGACTAGTTAACATTACAGGAGAGTTTGTAGGATGAAGTATAGTATCAGTATCACAGAAAGTGGAGTGTCTGTCGTTTATAAGTATATTTACTAAAAGTATTTGTGTAAACAAATGCAGGAAAAACAAACAATCGAGAAAAATCTAAAAAATCGCATGAAAGTGAATCAGGAAATCGAACAATTGAAATAACAGCAAATCTATTTATATAATTGAATTCAGTTGTTAAGTGGTTTGTGTGTGTCAAGTGTGTCATCTTCTTCTGGAATAGCAGAGAGAGGTGAGAGTTGCCTTGGAGATGGAGGAGGCTCGATGGAATGTAGAATATTATCTAATTTTAGCTCAAAAGAAGCAGTCACCCTATCGACTTCCTGAGTGATGTCTCCGTCTGTCTCGTCCTCTACGTCCGGGATTATCCCGAGGGAACTGGGACGGAGGAGAGAGGGGGACACTGGGCTGGGGAGTGGCGGGAAGGGTTCGTCCCGGATACGGGCGGGGTTGGTGGGGGATGTGTCGCGAGTGGGACGCTGTGGGGACAAGAGGACCGTGGTGGGTTGGATCTAAGAACACATTCTCTTATCCAATCAATTCTAACTTATTCCTGAACCAAATTATGATACTAGAGTATATAAAACAAAATGACAAACATTTATTTCAAAACAAACACATCATTAAGAGATATATTTTTGAGTTAATTATGAGGTGAAATCCGATAAGGATTCATTCACCGTAAGATGAGGAAGTTTTCCCAAAATAGTTAGAGTGAACATGTCTCTAGACAACATTCCCATGCTACCATAGCAACCATTGACGTACTATGGCATTCTCAGATTACATATAATAGAGAGTTTCCTGGATAAACTATATTCTTTCTATTCAATTCAACCTAACAAAACTGAACACAGAAATGGCCACTAATATGCCACCACCTGCTCGCAGTGACACCATGGCACACTTCAACCGTGTCGCAGAGCAGATAGAACGCATGTTCAATCAGCTGATCGAACAGCTGATCCAGAGGAAGGACGCCCTCCTCCAGAAGGTAGTCCAGATGCGAGAGGAGTTCTTGAACAAAGAGAAGACTCGGATTGAAGCTCTGGAAGAGTTGCTCAGAGCACAGCGAGACATGGCAGAACTCAGCTTAAAGGTCAGTCTCTCTAACAATTAACTATTCATGACTGCGTGTTAGCTTAGAAAGTTGAGATCATAGCAGTTGTCTCCTCCATTCGGTTGGAATAGATTCTGGAGACCTTAGCTTATTCGCTTTCATTTCGCGGTTCACATTCACTGTTCTTTCTCAGAACAGTGAATGTGTTCTGCAGTTTTATCAATTGTCATTTAACCTAAATTTGTAGCATTAAATGTTTGAAATCTCTAAATACTTTACTCAGAAATCACAAACTTTGGAACAGAAATCCGTGGATTTTCGTAAAAAAGACTTCTGGTTTTCATTCAGGCGTAAGAACGTGCATAAAGGCGCGAATATTTCCCTAAACTCCTATATGCATATATCCAACTCTACTCTGACTTTATGATCATGAGCAGATTCTGAATAATAGTATTGGATGTTCTTTCTACTTCTTTACTATGCAGAATCCAATTTTTGATTAGATAGATGTGTTATTAGCAGGTATATCTACACATTTTCACACCTTTGTTGGTATTGTAATGGATTTCGAATATCGATTGTCCGAAAAAAATTATTATTTTTCTATTTCATGATTGTACTTCGATTTTGTTTTTTAGGCAAATGAGAATCTACCTCTACGCCAGCAAGCAGAACAGTTGTACCAACAGGGACAGAAAGAGAAAGAGACACCAACTAAAGTCCTACCCTTTGCATTCCAATGTCCGTCCATAGCAACCCTCCAATCCCAAATATCTGAGTTTGGAGATTTCGTCACCTGGAAATGTCCCGATTACAACGCTAAGAAGAAACCCGTCGTGTCAGCTGTGGAGCTAGGACCAGGAAATAACGAACTTCAATATCCCACAGGATTAGCTTTAGACGAAATAAGTCATAAAGTCTACATAACTGATTTAGGTAACAGCTGTGTAAAGGTACTGTCCTTCCAAGGAGAGTTCCTTACTCAGTTTGGACAGGATGTACTCAGGAGACCATGGGGAATAGCAGTAACAGAAGAATTCAGCTTCGTTACAGACTACCACCACAACTCTCTATTCCAATTCAGTAAAGACACTCTCCAACGAATCAACACAGCTGGAACAGAAGGAAAAGCTGAAGGAGAGCTAGCTGGCCCTAAAGGATTATGTGTAGACAGAAATGGAGATGTGTTCATAGCAGATTCGGGGAACCACAGAGTGAGTGTATTCTCAGGTAACCTCCGTTTCAAATCTTGTATTGGGACAGGAATCCTTTACTTCCCTGTAGACGTGAAACTGAGTCCAGATACACTGGTGGTACTAGACAGGAGTCCTAACTGCGTGAGAATATTCTCCAGGAGTGGAGACCTGCTCACTTCCGGTGTCTCTCAAGGAGATAAACAGAATTGTTTGGTTGATAAACCATTCTTCTTCTGTTTAGATCTAGATATGAATATCTTGATTAGTGACTGGGGACATAACACTATCAAGATATTCACACATTCCGGAGAACTCATACACACGCTAGGGAAGAAAGGGAAGTCAAGAGGAGAATTCATTGAACCCTATGGTATTGCTGTGTCCCATTCCGGGAAAATATTTGTTGTGTCACATAATCCTAATTATACATTCCAATGTTACTAACCTGTATCCATATTCTATTTATGTTGTTAATAAGCTTTATTGTAATCTGAAATAATTCTGATTAGTTTAGTGTTAAGTGTATGCTAACATAATAAACATAGTCTACCATTATAAGTCGATGCTAGCATCTACTTAGGGCGGTCAGAAAGTTATAATCAGTGCTATCATATACTCTTATTGTACCTTATTGGATCGATATTGAAGCTTGAATTTACTTCTTAACACATTCACAAGTGATACCAATTTACAGAATCTGTATACCACGTCCTATATATTGTGTCGCTTGAGCCACCGTGTAAAATTATGGCCACAAATCACCCGTTCACCACTCCTCCTTCCCTAAAAAGTAGGCTCCATTATCAGATATTTGAATCTGAGAGAGTATCATTCCCATCAACTTCCTAAGATTGATTTGTATTTGAGCATTCGTATCGCTTATTAATGCCCTTGTAATGTCGTTACTCTTGAGGGAAGGTCGGGTGGTTTGTGGCCATAATTTTACACGGTGGCTCAAGCGACACAATATATAGGAAGTGGTATACAAAGAGTTTTCTCTAGATTTTGATTTTGTAAATTGGTATCACTTGTGAATGTGTTAAGAAGTAAATTCAAGCTTCAATATCAATCTAATAAGGTACAATAAGAGTGTATGATAACACTGATTAGAACTTTCTGACCGCCCTAAGTAAAATAAGAATATATTCTATTTCAATGTGTCTGACCTGAAGTTGCGTAGAGAGTCCATTCATGGAAGGTTTACATCCCAGTGTCAAATTCCTGTCCGCCACTTCCCTCGACAGTCTGAGTTCCCTCTCCATCCTCTCCTGCTTCCCTCTGCAGGAAGCCAGCAGCTGGGACTTCCTCTCTTCAGCCGTGCGGTACACCGCCAACTTCCCTTCCAGCGTAGACACAGAGCTACGACAAATATAGTAACATTCTATTTCCGGATACGTACCCATACTGTCTCATACGATCGTAGATAACATTAGTAATCTCTAGAACTGTCACAGTGAGATTCTCACTAGCAATCGTGCCTCCATGATATTAGTACAAGACAGAACTAATAGTGATGAGTGCACTTCTTCACAGTGTGAGTAGAACTAACAATTCATTCCAGAATTCTGGTATACCGTTTTGGTGGATGTTAATATTGAGCATCGATCACACAATTGAGCTAACTGCTTAGTTCATAGAGACACACCTCTGTAGCTTGGCCTGAGTCTCTCTGGACACCTCCTTCTCCCTCTCCACTTCCCTCCTACTGTCCTCCAGTTGATGGGAGAGAAGGAGAATCTTATCTCTACTGGCGTTAGACTCCTCTCTCAGCTGTTCGTTCTCTCCGCGTATCACGCCTATCTCCTCCAGACAGGAGGCATTCTCTTGGATCTCCTGCTCCACAGCCTCGCTACCTACGAGGATTGCTAGTGAACAGAGAGATTCCCAGATAAATGAAAATTATGTTTAGACGGAGTTAGAATGTAGAAACTGTGAATGTAGAAAGCGGAGTCTTCGCAATGATAATCTTAATTACTTTGCAAAGCTTGTGCAAGTGCATTCCTGAGTTTTGCTTCGTTGCTAGCGAGTTCGTCTGCCCTATTATCAGCTGTTCTCAGTGAAGTGTTCAGGAGTTGGTTCTCTGCTCTCACCTCTCCTAGCTCCCTCTCCACCTCTGCCACTCTCTCTTTCTCCCTCTCCACCTCACTCTCACGCCTCCTCACCTCTTCCCTCACGCCCTCCAACTCTCTCTTGCTGCGTTCAGCAGATTCCTAAGCACTCAAGTTAGATCTGATCCGCGATAAGGAATCTTAAACTCATACCTGTGCATGCCTTAGCTCCATTTCTGTTGCTACACATCGCTCCTCCGCACGAGTCAGCTGATCGCGCAGCAGCAGCAGAGACTCCCTATCCCTGGTCCAGTAGGACAGCTGCTGCTGGTGGGACAGCACCATGCTGTTCAGCTCTCTGTCTCGCTCCTGGAGCTCCCGCACCAGCAGAGACAACTCAGACTCTAGCTTCAGAACCAGGGATTGGTTCATCTCACTGCAGTTGTGGAGTATTCTAATTGCTAAGTCTGGACATTATATCAGAATCCATGGTTTTCTAGATCTAATTTAACCACATTATTCTATTTTTAACTTTCTTCCAAATTTAGCCTTTCGTTACGAGAGGTGTTAAACAAATCTTATTTTCGAATTGCTCGTAATCAGGACTTAACACTACATTCAGGCTAGGATCTGAGAAATGCTAGAAGATCTCCAATTCACAAAACGGCTGTGAATTCGTCTCATAAATCTACACTTCCCTGTAGAAACTACTTTATGCCATCTGATAAGCTTGACAGTTAGCGTCGAGTGACTCATTCCACAGTGGATATCCCGTTGATAGGGAGAGAGCTATCCGGCCGCACAGTAAAGTAGACGGTTATTGTAAACAAATTCAACAGAACGTATCCCGTGTCAGACCACAATAAATAGTATCAGAATTGAAACTTCAAATTCACACCTGTCGATTAAATCTATTATTTTTGAGACAAGATGTAGGTGAGAATGCTCTCTGAGGTGTCCATTGGGCTCTCAGTGTCCTGTGTTTGTTGTCCTGTCTGCAACACCTCCAAGGTGTCCAGGAGTGTCAGGGGTTCGCTGTCCTCGCGAGTGGCTCCCTTGTCCGACACCTGGTTCCGTTTGAAACGGTACTGATCGAACTTGCGCGTAAACTTCACTTGGCTGCTGTGGTTGTCTAGAGGTGTGAAATAGTCACGTCGGAGTAACCTAGGGGGCCGGGGGGAGACAGGGGGCACAGGGGGGTACAGAGGAGAGGGGGTTGAGGGATAGGGAGCGTCTCCTGTATAATAGTTTTTAGTTGGATCGAATTTAAGAACGTGGAAATCCGTTTTATTTCCTCTGCACTAGAAATAGTTTTTTATTGATTCAATGGAATGGCACTTATTGGATTGGATATTCATAACTGTGAAATGATTGGGCGAGATTCATGTTATATCTCCAAATCCATCTCAGAATCATCCGAGTCAACATCCATAGTACTAGTCTCACTCAAACTCATTTCTATAAATATCCTTTATTTGATTTTCAAAAGTATGTCTTAGAGCATGAATGTCTCCCAAAGATGGCATATATGGCATAGGTGGGATAGATGACATAGGTGGCATAAGTGGCATATATGGCATAGGTGACATAGGTTCAGAGAGAGCTGACCTGTCTTCTTGTAGAGGTGGATGAGTCCTCTGTAGTCGAACTCCAGTCCGGAGAATCCCTCCCCGAACAGCTTCAGTCCGATCTGGATGGAGCGGAAGTAGAGCGGCTCTGCCTTGCTGAACTCCTCCATGTCGTAGCAGTAGAGGGCGGCCAGGTGTCCCACCGACAGACCCACCTCGTAGTCCTACACCGGATGAGGGGCCAGGTCACTCTATGGCGTCTTGTAACCTCTTAAATATGGCATTTTCCTTAGAGGAATATCACGTTGGTTAAATTCTTGTTTGTTTGTTTGTTTGTTAGTTAGTTAGTTTATTTGTTTGTTTGTTTGTTTGTTTTTGTTTGTTTGTTTGTTTGTTTGTTTGTTTGATGGTTGGTTGTCTGTTTGTTTGTTTGTTTGTTTGTTTATGTATGTGTGTTCGTCTCTTAAGTTAAAGGTTTTAGATTTTGAAATGATCTTCCACATTTTCATCCCACAAAGCACTTTTAGATTTGACCAATGAACTTCGAGCTCCATAGCTTGATCTTAGCCACTAATTTTACCGGGACTGTAGATCCATATAATACTGTTAATAACTCACATCTGCTCCCAGGTGTTTCTCTTTGATGCGTATTGCATCCTGGTGGTACTTCTCAGCCTCCTACGAACTGACACAATAACAACACAAACCGTAAATGGAATGTATGCATATGTCCTTATAAGGATACACACTACAGCACTACGTAAGAGTAGAGCTATAGAGGTGATGACGTCACACTACCTTAAATTCCTTCAGGCTCTGGTACAGTCTGCCTAGGTTCCCGTAGTGCTTAGCTGTGGGCACAGAATCCTCTCCGAAGGCCTTCCTACAGAGCGACACAATTATAACACCTCTAAACGCTCACAATTATAATGATAAAACTTCTAATAATAGCACAGCACTGACACAGTGAGTTCCAAGGATCCTTTGTGCAGCTTGAGAGCTCCCTGCAACAGCTGATCCCTCTTCCTCTCCTCCTTGCTGTCTATGGCGATCTCCTCCTGAATCAGAGCTACAGTGGAACAACAACAACAACAACAACAACAACAACAACAACAACAACAACAACAACAACAACAACAACAACAACAACACAACTTCTAGGTCAGGTAGAGCACAGGGTTACAAGTAGGACATAGGATTCTCACCTTTCACTCTCCTGGCAGAGGCAGTGATGAGGTGGTCTGTGCCCAGAGCTTTGGTGAATGTGTCTATCGACACCTCTGCGTGGTTTCTAGAAATTTTAAATTTTAACCCTAAGGATTTTGGTTCAGAAATGTGATCTGAACTATTGAATCAACGTGCAATGTCTCGTTGAGTCTATCCATATAAGGAAGTAAGAACTCACAGCGCATCTGTGAACTTTCCCTCGAGGTAGTTCTTGACGTAGAGAGAGTAGGCCAGGTCTTCGTGGCAGTAGGCAGACTGGACGCAGCTCTCCCCGAAGATCTCCCTGCGGATGGTGTGAGCTCTCTACAGCAATCAGCTGGTAAAGTGGCGCAAGCTCTTAACAACCACTAAGTGGCACTGCTAAACTATTGTCTGACAGTAACACTCTCAAATTGAAAGTTAAAGTTCTCTACACAATCTAATATCCTAGCTGCATTCCAGCAGGGGGAAGTGGTTACCTAGCTACATTCCAGCAGGAGGGAGTGGTTACCTGGAAGCAGGTGACGGCGGCAGCTGTGAGGTCGATGGAGAGGTTGCAGTAGCCCAGGTGCATCAGGGCGTCAGAGTAGACTGGATCGTTCGTGCCGCAGTAGAGACTAGAAGTGGAGGAAAGTGGCACAATGTGTCGAGTTCGTAGGACAACTGGTTATTAACGAATATTATTGATATGGCGAGGAAAGTAGAAAATTCTTATTCTTGATCCTTTAAACTGAGACATATGACACTCAATTTTCTATTAAACAGTATCACTACCATAGAAATGTAATAAACCCGCAAATATTTATATATAGAAACTATCGTCTGTTTGTATTGGAATTGGCCTGGCTACAGGACAGCCACTAAGTCCCAATCCCTGGTCCACTAGCACTAGCTACCTGGCGATGTTGACGGCTCCTCTCGCAATGGCTTCCGCCTTCTTGAACTTCTTCGCCACGATGCAGGACTTGGACGCCTGTCCGAACACGAACACGATGGACTTGACCGGCAGCTGCAGGCTCACCGACTCGAACGCACTCAGCGCCCACTTCTTAGCAACCGAGTAGTTGCAAAGAATGTCGTTTAAAGCGGCGAATCTGGCCTGTATGATGGCTATGTTGGGGATCTCTGTTCCCTCATTGGTCAGCTGCTCGATATACTCCAGACACCTCTTCTCTAACAGCTGAGCTTCTGTGAAGTGGCAGTCGCAAGACAACGCATGCATCAGCCTAGAGACGAGAACGGAGTGATGGAATGTAGATATATAAAAGCTGTAGACTGACAGTATGAGACCTGGATCCGGTGTCTATAAATAGGAGTCTGTGAGCGGGGAGAGTTTCCGGTTTGAGGAGATCGAAGACGATTCTCATCACTTCACTCGCAGCTGTGTACCAGCCCATCTCCTGGATGAATTTACCTGTTGACACAAGTAAACAACAACAACAACAACAACAACAAGAAGTTAGCCAACCAATGAGAACACAGCTACCCTACCTAACCGGATACCCATCGAGTTCCAGTAGTCTATCCGTGAGATGACGTCATCAGGATTGAGTTTGTTAATCAAGGCGCGGAATGAGCATACCAGTTTGTCTGTGTAGTTGCTATGCTGGTTACGGAGGAATTGTAGCGGTCCGTAGAGGATGCTCCTATAACACAACAGGAACTATGGATACTGTAATACAACATTAACAATGGATACTGATTGGTCCCCCCTCTCTTGATTCTAATCAAAATCAGAGCTCAGTAATATTGTGCCCTATGGCAGCATGGTCAAGTCGAGACTATATTTTGATCAGAAAATAAGAAGAATTTTGATCAGGAATGTGGAATTTGTATTGAAGTTTCACATTTCCGATAAAATTGGATTCTAGTCTTCTGATCAAAATACGCAGTCTCATCCTGTCCACTATTGGCTGTACCTCCGATGTTCCGCTGACAGCAATCGGTTGAGAAGTAACACATCTGAGAACTCTGAAAGAAGCATCCGACTCCATTCCTTCTGCTCGTACGCTCTGTAGCACTGGTATAGCTACACACACGGAGCATTGGAATCAGGGTTTCATCCAGCTTTCCCAAGTCATACGCCTAAATGGGCGCCACCATTTTTCTACGCGCCTAGACTCTGCATTTTTATATATGTTTTATGCCACGCGCCTAAATCATACGCCTAATTAAATCCATGGGATTAAATATGCGCCTCTAGGCGGGCCCAGTACGCCTGGATGAAAGCCTGATTGGAATACAGCGAGTAGCTAAATATAGAACAGAAGTACACTCACAGTTCCGTAGAAGTCACACATGATGGCCTCGGGGAGTTTTCTGATGTGAGAGATCTGCTTCTTGGAATGCAGGACTAGATTCAACAAGCACATCTCGTACAGCGCACGGTTAGCTCGGTCCTTCTGCAGCACCGGCACACTCTCCCCTTTCTGCTTCTTCACAGACCGGATTGTGTCCCCTGGGGACCGGCTTTTCGGGCGGGTGTTGTCAACGGTAGGGTTGGAATGGAATGTATCATTGGGCCTATAGAAGTTGATGCGGGGCAGGCACTGTAAGTCTATACTCATTTCTCTAATTGAAACCTGTAACCTGATTGGTCAGTTCTGTTAATAGTGCAAATCTACAGCATTCTAAGCATGAAAGTTGCATTAGCATTTCTTTGAAAAAGGATATACAGTCGACTCCGCTTAATGGGGTCACATCGGTCAGAGGATAGAGGATGTCCCGATTAAGAGGAGATCCCTATTAACCGAAATATTTTGTATTAGCTTTCATATATGAGAGCTATTCCGGTCCTACCAAAAGTGGCCATATTAAGCGGAATCGACTATTCTATGTAAATAACTTTGAAGATAAGTACGTATCCCCTAGACCCTAGCGGAATATCTATATTAAGGCTCTGTTGATGCGTTCTTTTAAGCCAATCAGATTCCAGCATTAATCATGTGAGAATGCACCGTCTTTCAACCTATTTCAATGCAATGATTCTATACTCGAAACCGTGGAAATTGATTGGTTAGCACAACTTGTCACCTTTGTTTGGAAGGGCAAATTATGAAACTAATAACGGATCTGAAGTTTCCAAAACTCCTTAAAAGGAAATAAAGGGGTTTACAAACAAAATAAACTAACAATAAACAAAAACTGTTCAGCATCTGTACAATTGGAAGTAAACAAACAAACAAACAAACAAATGACGAAGTATTATTAACTCGACTCGGGCTTGACAGGAGGCATTTCTGGAGTGCATATGGGTATCATGGTGATAGGGCACTGCAATGGAATGCCTGAGAATGTGGACGAAGAAGTGGCGTTGACGGTGTCGCAGGTGGAAGTGGCACACACGAGGGACTGAGTGTAGCGGGACTGCGGACACGTTATACTGCTGTAGTTCGTCACGTAGGGCGTGAAGCGCTTCTGGGAGCACATTATGTAGTCTAAAAATAGAAAGTGTAAGAGAACTGTCTCATAAACAGTGGAGAGGAGACCAATAGGCCACTTCTAACCCCACTCTGATAGAACGAATGGAATCTGCATTCTACAAATTCCTTTGCAACGTTTCATCTCTATGAACACAACTCACGTCTATCGAAGTTCTCCATACAGCGAAGATTGTTCAGTTTAATAATCTTCTGACAAATAGAACACTTTATGTTCATCTCATTCACCACCTCACACCCTTGGTAGGATTGTGTCACACCTGCATGCATGCACGGGTAAATAACAACAAAACAAACAAACAATCAAACAAACAAACAAACAATCAATCACACATGCTGACTCACGGGACATGAAGGCCTCTAGCTTCATCTGTTGCATATCGTTCCTCTGCACTGGCCTATCAGCTCTCAGGTCTAGTCGCAGCTGGAAATCATTCGTGCTCTTGTCAGTCTTTTTAGGCTTCATTTTACATTCCTGAGGGTAGGAGCCGTTGATAGTACAGACAGCGCCCGGGAATTCCAGATGTTCGCATCCGTTGTCAAGGTCTATCATGCAGGGAACTAGAGGAGAGAGTGTCAGATGGCGCAATGGAATGTGTGAAGTGTGAAGTGGTACAACCTGTAGTGGACATTGACAAGTTAGAGATGGCACTCTGCAGCAGCCTCCGGTGTCCCAATTTCATCTTGAGTTCAGACTTCAGGTCTTCGTCGGAGAGGAGGTTCAGGATCCTGGGAGAGGTGACCCCCTCCCGAGAGAACATGCAGATGTACCTCTGTATCTCCTCCTGCACGTAAACAAACATAAACACAAACATAAACATAAACAGGTCCAAGAGAATGCAGTTCTAGCAATTTAAACTGGAAATGAGTATGCGTAAGCGAATTTTGACATCGTAACCTGGATACCGTAATGGACATTAGGCATTCCTAGCTGCAGCCACTCACCTCGTCTGCATCGTCTAGGAAAACCATCCTGAGCCACTCCTGCAGGTCGAACTTCTCCTTGGCGCCTTCCCCTCGATCCGTCTGGGACTGGGGGCTGTTCTGTGAGGCGGAGGGGATAGCGGTGTAAGCTCCTCCTGACGTCATCTCGCTGGCCATTTAATTCTAGCACACAACACAATGGACCAATCAGGTCACTGCCTTGCATACCACGGTAAGCTAGCATGGAGCTAGGTTGCCATGGTAGCACAAGAGGAGTATAGTAATGCAGTTAAGTAAGTTTAATTTCGAACAGCGGGAGGGGAAATATTAGTCTCACAGCCCCTTCAAGTGTCTCACTGCTCCTGTGTTCTTTCTTAATTCTATTTCTGGAAATAATACATGCGTATAGAAGCTAGTACTATAATTAGATTCTGATGCAGGTTGAATAGTGTGTCTGTCTGTCTGTTTAAGAGTGTGAATTAAAATGCAATATTACAAACACTGAAAGAGAATTCCAAAAAGGATTGTGTTGTCAAGGTCTGCTGAGGGAACTGGGACTGGACTAGAGGACCTGAACTTCTGTGGAGTGATCAGCTGACTGAGTGTGATGGCGCCTAAAAAAGTAATTAACACTTCTCAGTAAAAACCAACAACAATAGTTAAATACACGATTTTATTATCAAAACATCAATATACAGAACTTTCACACCTCCAATTTAGGCAACAGGATTAAGACTAATTCATGATCCACTTCACACCTCAATTAGTGGAGTTATGACAGGAGCCATAAAGGCTGATCGTTCATTGGTCTACTCGACAGAGATAGTGTGTCCTTATCCCAGCTGTCCTAACACATTCCATTGCACCAACCTAGTCCTCGTAGTGCTCCAGCAGTGCGTACAGGTTCACGTTGTTGGCCATCAGGTTGCTATGCACCTCTCCCAGCAGCTGAGTGCCACCTGTCACGCCCAGGACCCCGGAATGGGAGCTTAGGAATGTCTGTGCGAATATCAGAAGCAGACACTCCATGTTGTCCTCCGGTCCCGCGCCCAGCTGGTCCGAGTGGAACTTGGCGCGCGCCTCGGTCAAGGTGTGAACTGCGTCCGGAATGAGATGTGAAGTCAGCTGATCTGAGATGAGGGAGAGTGCCTCTTGCAGGGAGGAGAGCTCACTCTGTGTCCGAGGGTCTAGTGGCAGAGATGATAAGAATGAGCCACCTGCATACACGAGTACGCAATTAGAAATCTATATTTCCGCTGGTTGATTGGGAATAGTGTCAGATACGATGTGAAATTAAGTATACTGTAATAATCCCGGTTTGTACCGCACTGCTGCTATTAATAGCTACACACATCTCACCTGATTGCTATTAATAGCTACACACATCTCACCTGACTGCTGGCTGTACTTGGTGGGGTACTTGGTAGGGGACTTGGGAGGGGACCTGGGGGGGACCAGGAGGGGGTAGGAGCTCGTCTCCATGGACTTGTTCCTCTTCACCCCCGTGTCCTCTCTGTCCAGCTGGTACATGCTCTTGCTGGCTCCGTGGGACTTCCTCCTCTCCACTCGAGTCAGCTTCAGCCCCCTCTCCACGTCCGATGACGTCACGGAGCCCAGCTGTTTGCGGGACTTGCCGGGGGAGCCAAACATGATCTTCTTCTCCAGGACCACGCCCTCGCTCTTGGGAGTGGAAGTGGGAGATAGGAATGTGCTCAGCTGACTGCTGATTGGCTCGATTTCTGAGGAGATGTCGTGCATTCCATCCACACACCTCCAGCCCTCCACGATACCTAGCAACCAGACAACACCATTGGAATGAGATAACTTGATATCATTCCACTACAGTGCAATTGGGTGGTTCTATATTTAGCAACTCTACCGAGCAGTTTGTTGTAGGAACCGAGGAAGACGAGGAACTGGAAGTGCATGCGGTAGAGCGCGCGACAGAGCACCAGCGCCTGGGGGGACAGCTTCCCTGGGGGGGAGAGGTCCAGGGAGAGGGTGCTATCTGCCCCCTCCTCCCCTCTGCCGGGCTGAGAGCTGAAGGAGCGCTTGAGGAGGTCGAGGGACTCGTGGGACTGCCTCCTCTTGGTGTTGTATTGGATGAAGTCGTTCTTGATCTCCATCAGGAAGAACTGGAACTTGTCCATGTGTCCGCTCACCAGCCCGCTCACCACCTAGAACATGACCATATAAGGTAAGTGGTAGATGCCATGGCCATATAAGGTAAGGTGGGAGGTGGCGTGACATATGATGAAACCTCACCTCCTCATCCATGAAGACGTGCGGACACTCCCAGTCATTCATGATGATCTCGATCACGACGATGAGTTTGGAGGCGATCCCCTTGTGCGCCTCTGTGAGGTAGTTGCAGGCCTCTGTGGTTAGATCCACGAACCTGTCCCTCGCCTCCCTGAACAACTTGTTGAACAGATGGAATGTGTGCACCGCCTGCTTCTTATCTCCTGACACGTCTAGCGAGTAAACACAAACATAAACAACTGAAGAGCTGGCCTTAAGAGAACAACCAATAAACATTCAGGATTTGTGCTGCGAGCCACTATGCCACTAACCTGAGGTGTGATTGAGCCACGCGTCCTCCACGTCTTCCCTCTCAACCATCAGGAATGTGGTGTGGGCTGTGGGCGGGAGGAGGAGGAGACTGCTCCCGTCGTCCTCTCCGAACCCTCCCGTCTCCGAGTCGGATAGAGAGGGGCTGCACTCCCTGGTTTCCTTCCTGGGCTAATGGAATGTACATTCACAACTCAACTCTTCTCACTGACACTAATGCTATCACTCATCCAGACTCACGAGTAAAGTTACCTTGATTTAAGCACAACTCCTTATAAGGAAGTGCTATAGAATACTATGGCAGTACCACGTACGTCATAAACGGAGAAATCTAAGGACTTAATTTGCTCATTCCCTTATAAGGATATGAACTCACCGATTTGTCGACACCCTCAGTGGAGTCAGTGGAGGGGATGGAGCTGTCCTCTCGGGTTAGAGAGGTGTCGCTAGCTCCTGTTGTCCAAGTGTCGCTGGGAGGGAGTGGGTTGTCCGGGTCTGGTCCAGTGGTCCCTGCGTCCTCATTCGGAGCCACCAGGATATCTACTGGATCTAAATATAGAACAGAACAGCTGATCAGAAATAGATCGAAATGCCACATCTTAAAATCACTGTTAAAATTTGAGTGTAGAAGAAGAAAACAAACAAACAATTCCTCTCACCTTGCTCGTGTTCCCAGGTCTGCAACTCATCTAGAAAACTCCTACCGATGATTGGTTCTCCAGCCTTGTAGTGAGGAGATTCCTGAGAGCCAGGCTGGTCGTTAGGGGGGTAGAGTCCACTCTCTGCATCCACAGAAGGTTTCCTCAGCTTCACACCCCAGGGCAGACCCACCGTGCTGTCCACTAAACGACACATCAGTAAGAACATAATTCCACAGCGACGGATATGGAGCAATGGAATGCACGTATCGAGTAGTATAAACCTGTGTTGACGTCATGGTCGCTGATGTCCTCTTCGTCCAGGAAGTTGAACGCCTTGTACAGCATGAGGTCCACGTCCACAGGGGACCCCTCCTCCCCTGTGTCCGCCGGCCCCTGCTTGAGGGCGGGGGAGTCCAGGGGGGAGGGGGAGGTGTAGGGGTTGTAGAAGGCGGAGATCCCGCGGTCCGCCTCCGAGTTGAAGAGGACGGAGGAGGTGCGGGACAGCTGCGGGGAGTCTGACGTCATCACGGCGATGGCCCGCGTGAGCAGGTCCTGCGTGGCGGAGTGGGAGGAGACGCAGTTGTCCCATCCCGGAGCCAGCGAGTTCCTCTGCGTGCACTGCTCGTGCGTGCGGAACTCCCGCTGCGAGATGTCCAGCGTGAACCGCATGATGGGCCCCGGCAGGTTCAGTGTCTGGAGACGACACAATGTGTCAAGTGGCACGGTGGCACGGTGGCAGAGAGGATGACGGGCAGCTGGAGGTACCTGGTCGTCGAAGACAGGGGTGGGGGGTCTCTCCAGGCTGGAGCAGTCGGACACGGCGTCCTGCAGCAGTTGGACGCACTCCTCCCACAGCGGAGTCTGCAGGAAGACGCTCACGCACCTCAGCAGGCTCTTGTGGAAGTGCGGGAAGTTCGGGTGGGACTGGTCCATCTGCTTCACGAAGGGCGCCAGGATCTGGAGAATGGGCTTCTGCAGCTGATTCACACCTTTAGTGGATATAAATAGAACAGAACAGACAGGATTGAGTGCAATCAGCTGACTCACCTTCTTCCAGGAGGTCTAGCAGGGTCCTGGCCAGCTCGTGAACGTGGGCGGAGAAGACAGAGTTGAGGAACTTGGACACGGAGGCCAGCCACATGTGCACTGGCTGGTGGTAGCTCTTGAGGGAGTACATCTGGAAGAGCGTCCCCAGGCTCTCCAGACCCTCGTCCCCCCGGGACTCCTGTCTGCACGTCTAAAAATAGCCACTGCATAAATAAACTCCTCCTAGCCTGACAGCGGATTCAGACAGTTGAGTTGTTATTAACATTTTCACACCTTAGCGATGCTCTCAGAGAATTCCTTAGCTGTGTCGTCGTGAAGGGAGAAGTTGACAACGAAGATGGGCAGAAGAATGAGGATGTTCCTGGGCAGGCCGAGTGGCTGAGCAGGGAAGAAGAGGCTGGAAGTGGCATGAGGTGTCAGGCGGCCAATCAGACGGAGGGTTTCTTCGTAGAGAGTGGCAGAGGTCAGCCCCTTGAGCAGCAGCCCCTGAATGCCCGGGTACTCCTCCCAGATCATCGCCTGCAGCATTGCTTGGAGCTGGTTCTAGTGCAGAGGAATGTTAACATACCAGCACGTTGCTAGGTTACAAACTCAGATATTACAGCTTTTAGATATACACTTGAACTGTTGCCATTTGATACGACGATAGAATATCATAATTTCCTGCTAAAATATGGATTGGATTTATCACTACGTGTATAACACAATATTGAAATATTTCACACCTGATAAGGTGTTGAAACACTATTGCACATTGTGTAAACCAGTATTGCATTGCCCAAACACCCATCAAATTCTTATCAAATGTTAAGCTTAGTTCAACGTATCCTTAACATCTGGTTCTACCTCTATAGACTGGGATCCTATGGAGATGACGTTGAGACAGCAGTTCATGAGTTTGAGTGCCATGGAGTATTGGTGTGTGAAGTCACTGTTCAGGAGACACAGCGACACCAGCAACACCTTCAGAATGTGCTCCTCCTCCTCGACGGGTGGGGATGCCAGCTATGAAGCAAAACTATCAAATATTAGCATTCTTCCAAGAGAGATAATATGATAGAGATTCAGAGGAGAGTTTTAACAAAATAATAAGAAACAGGAAAAGATGTACAGTAGAACTCGGTTAGTACGTACTCATTTCTCTGAGCCAGAATTCATTTATTATATAGATTCCTATGTAATTTCAACTCGGTTAGTACGTACTGTTTTCCGCTTCCCGGAGGGGTACGTACTAACCGATTTCTACTAGTTGGAATACAAACACAATCTACTCGTGAAGTGCATGACTACCCTTAACACCTTCATTTGTGTCCTAGTCATGGTATAACTGTTTCAAATGGGTCATAATATGGTTATTCCCAATACCGAGTGAGTTACAAGCACTACTAAAGATGTCCATCGGACTCTATTCTCTATTTATAGCTCCCAGCGAGTGGGAACCGAGCAAAAATTTTACTATAAACTAAAAGTCATAGAGCTTAGCTTTCAACGTTAAATCTAAGTCTGCGAGATTATTGTAAACCTCTGGTTACACATAAACTGTGGTTGCATTACAAGTGTCACATATTGAATATCTCTATACTACGCCGTTCGTGTAAAAATGAATATTTCAGGTTAATTATGGAACAGGCGTTCAGCACATAAAGCTGATCTAAGCAGTGGCTATAAATATAACATGGCGCTACTCCGTAGAGGTGTGATGCTACCTCACCTCTTGAACTGGGACAGCTGGCTCATGAGAGGGAGTGGAGGGAGGGAGGTGTGACCTGCTGTTGTTCCGGGATGGCATCTTGCTTCTATAAATAGAACAGTAACAACACCTCTAACATGACTCCGATAGTCCTACCTTGAGTCAGCTGAGAGAGACTTGGTGTCGATATTCCCGGATGAGTTGCTGCGCTTGTGAGTCCGCGCCTTACTCCTGCCACTCACCGATGACGTCATGGTGTCCCGACTGGCGCCTAGCGAGGAGCTAGGGGTGTCGGGTGGTTTGGCGGGGGCGGGGGCGAGGGAGCTGGTCAGCTGAGCGACACCTGAGCTGAGTGTGAGCAGGATCTCCATCACGTAGCCCTACAGCCACAGCTATAAATAGCAGCCAATCAGAGGCGGAGTTAGTGGCGTACCTGCACATCCTCTGAGGTGTCAGCCACCGCCTCGGCTAGCCGCGACACCATCTGGTGGATGGTGGCGGCGGAGAGGCGGATCTCCAGGGCGCGACACATCTGAAAGGAGCGACACGCGTAGTGTCTGGAGGTGCAGGAGAGAGCCCATTGGAGAGCCACCTGACACCAATCGTTCTTCGCGTCTGGGAAGCGGAGCTCTGCGGGAGGAATCAGCTGATTAAGCAGGTGCTAAGCATTCATTCCAAACTCTACGTGTGTTGCCATGGACAGAGGTATTCTTCTCTGGAATGCTAGTCAACTAGCAGACTGTTCTTATAGTAGCTGTTATAGTTCTAACGTTGAGCTGTGGTTTATTATTGGATAATAACGCACTATACTTATCACATACCTATAGATATATATTTAGTATCAAGTTACTAGGGACAATTCAATCCAATCAGATATCAGATTTGTACAGTGTACCGTCTGATCTACCTCGCTACAAGAGAAATCAGCTGATCAGTTCATTTAGAAGGAAACCGAAGTTATTTCGAAGGTATCAACCCTATTTGGCAAAACTGCTAAGCAAATTCAAAGCAAGGGAGAAGTGGGATGCAGCATTCCTAAGTACCAGTACAGTATCCTAGCTACCGTGCAGTATCTCCAGCATGTCCTGGATGTAGGAGCGTATCTGATTGGCGGAGGCGAGCTGAGTGTTCTGAGGAGTTATGTCGTCTTTAGGCCACACAGGTCTGTACGGCTCATTGGCCAGTATCCTAGCAACCAGGTGGAATGCAGGCGGGGTCCGCTCGCCAGATCCCTGCGGGAAGATCGAATGGATCTCATCGAGAAACTTTTTTAGGCGGGACTTGGCCAGAATGTCGTGAGCTGGATCCGACACCACTAGCAGCGGCTCTGAGTGGAACGGCTCCGTGCTCTCGAACAGACTACCTGCAAGCAAGTAAACAAGTAAACAAACAAGTAAACAAGTAAACAAACAAACAAACAAACAAACAAACAAACAAACAAACAAACAAACAAACAAACAAACAAACAAGTAAACAAACAAGTAAACAAGTAAGTAAACAAACAAACAAACAAGTAAACAAACAAACAAACAAGTAAACAAACAAGTAAATAATTAAATAAACAACTAAGCAAACAAGTAAACAACCAACTAAGTAAACAGATAAATAATACAGTATGTGTGAACATAAAGTCTGTTAATATTAAAATTCTGAGTCTGAGCAGTTGTTAGTGCGCGATGAGGCTCTACACTCATCCATGGTTATTTTGGTAAATCTGTTGTCTAATATTATTAAGTTAACTTCGTCAATTTGGGATATTAACCGAAGACTGCAAAGTTTACAATACACATTTAGGACAACTTGCTTGACCAATTTATTGATAAGATGATGACACCATTGAAGATGTCCTCACAATGGAATATGCTGTACAACACAGATAAACTAACACCTCTGACTCCACTCATTACGCATAGAACTAACTCTGAGAGAAGAGCTGCTGCTGCAGGAGCAACAGCTGAGAAGCCAAGGCTGCGTCCTGTCGATTGGCCAGCAGCACCAGCAGCGACACCAAGAGGTGCTTGCAGTGCTCCGACACCAGAGGTTGCAAGTGGTCGAACCCGAGGAACAGCACGTGCAGCAGGAGGGGCAGCTCCCTCTCCCACGGATGATTTGATTGGTCAACCAGCACCTGTGTCAGCAGCATCAGAGAGAAGTTGCAGCGGTGCAGCGGCAGCCCTGAGTATAAATAGGAGAGTAACTGGGGGAACGGAACTGGAAATAAGGAATGTTTGCATTAGTCCTGTAACTGAGAGTAGAGTCAGTTCTAGCTTACAAGAAGAGTTATGGACGTACGTAGATATAGGAGATACAGATTTTAAATGGCACACCGAATTAATTCCAATGCACTAGTCTGCTGCAAGTATATAACAGAAACAGACCAACCAATGAGCAGAAATATAGGAAATCTTAACACTATAAATGTGACAAATTATAACACTTCGATCGTACAGCTAAGACCATAAAGCTAGCAGGAGTACCTGTGGCTCCGAGCTGTAGGAACTCGGTCAGGCGGGCGTAGAAGACACTGCCGCTAGGGACAGGGAGGGGATGGGGCTTGCTCTTGCTGCCCCAGACCTTCACCCAGGAGGGGACTTCGTTCTCCAGGACAGTCCCCGATTTGGAGGCCCAGCTGGCTCTGCTCCCGACCGTGGAGCTCCTGGAGGGGGGCTTGGGGTGGGAAGGAGGGGAGAGGCGAGTTTCCAAAGAATTCTCTTTGCACGAGTTGTCTGTTTGGAAAATGTTGGTCAGTTTCTCCAATCCGTATTCTATGCCTTGGCTCTTCCTCCACAGAGCTTTGTTCTCGTACAGCTTCCCTGCAGCAAGTCTGCATCAATAGCATTCAACACTCAGTCTTATGCGATGCAGTGATTGGTGGGAATGTAAGTATGAGATATTTTTAGAGCGATTCTGAGCTCAGTTAATAAAAATGCAACAAATATTTATGCAAATATTCTCACTTCTGCTACATCATACGTTATGATACACAGCCTTGCAATGAATTGATATCATTCAAGTTATTACGGTCAATGCTAATTGCAGTGAAAATTTGTTTCAGATGCGAGCAACAAGAGCTGCCAATCTCTTCGAGATTATATCAATCCTGGTTCCTAACAGCAATCACATAAGCTAATTATAGAATCTATAGTGCTCCTCAACCAATCATCTGAGTTTCCACGGCGTAGCTAACCTTTCGGGTCTGAGATGACTCCGGCGCCAATCGACTTGGACCTGGCGAGCTGGAATCCCGCGTAGGAGGCGCTCCTGGCGTCCAGGCGGGGGGGCGGGGAGTCCGAGCGACCGAAGATCCCATGCAGGACTTCTGATTGGTGTCGGGACTTCAGGAGGGTGTCGTTGTGGAAGAGTAAGGTGTCGGATTGTGTCAGAGTGGTGCTCAGCAGGTAGTGCTTCCCAGGGCGTACCTACATATCTCAGGTCAGAATCAATGTTCTGTACCTCAGTGGTATGAATGCAGTCAGAGAAGATACAACTGTGCTATATCACTACCCTTCATATACTACCATGTAAAACTGCAACTAATACATCAAGCAATGGGCAGTGTGTTACTAAGGTGTTACCTGGAAGTAAGGCGGGGGGGAGATGGGCTCCAGGTATCCGGAGATGATCTCGACGGAGGACAGCTCCCGGAGCAGGAGGTTGATCACGGGGAGGGGGCTGGCGCGGGAGAGGTAGCAGAGGATGGACTTGGCGTAGTGGAGCAGTCTCGGCGTGAGGCCTAGCCCCACCACCTGCAGGAGGTACGAGTAGATGCAGCCGATGTTGTGGCCCCAGCCGCAAAGCGACCCCCACATAGCCTCCACCTAGACGCAGGACATGCCTATCAACCAGTAGCGTAGCTAGGGTGTTGTTTGTATCATCGATATCCACGAGGTAACTGCATACATGCCAACTGTCCCGTTTTTGGCGGAACGACTCACTTTTTTTGGACTCCATAATACTTTTCCATTGCGTCCGGCCATGTCCCGTGAAATTCAAAGCTGCGTCCCGCTTTTATCAGGGCTCAAGCTGGCATGTATGTAACCGAGTTCTATCATTCAATATGAATGCGTATAATATGATATTTCTAGAATAAGTATACATCAACACTCTAAATGCCATACATCCCGAATAGTAGCCGGGGAACCCCATTTACTATCTGACGAGAAATAGAGATATTTCAGATTTAATTAATTAAGAGACTTTTAAATGGAAAACCGCATGCATGATTCAACACATTATAACTACAACCTCGTATGGCATGGAGACACAACAGTGTTAGAACAGATTATCTCTGACTAAGATTATGTCAGCACTTGTAATGATAACAAATGGAATAACTGAGTTCCTTATACTCACGCAGACAAGATAACATTCCCAGGTAACCATAGCACCATTGACGTACAATGGCATTCTCAGATTACATATAATGGAGAGTTCCTTGGATAAACTATATTCTTTCTATTCAATTCAACCTAACAGAACTGAACACAGAAATGGCCACTAATATGCCACCACCTGCTCCCAGTGACACCATGGCACACTTCAACCGTGTCGCAGAGCAAATAGAACGCATGTTCAATCAGCTGATCGAACAGCTGATCCAGAGGAAGGACGCCCTCCTCCAGAAGGTTGTCCAGATGCGAGAGGAGTTCTTGAACAAAGAGAAGGCTCGGATTGAAGCTCTGGAAGAGTTGCTCAGAGCACAGCGACACATGGCAGAACTCAGCTTAAAGGTCAGTCTCTCTAACAATTAACTATTCATGACTGCGTGTTAGCTTAGAAAGTTGAGATGATAGCAGTTATCTCCATTCGGTTAAAATAGATTCTGGAGACCTTAGCTTCATAAGTTTGAGTATACAGGGTGGCTTTTAAGTTCTATCCCAAGCTTTATTAGGTATAAAATTTCTTAAACTCAAACAATCTTAGTTATTATGGTCTTTAGAGATTGTAATTTGAATATTCTCAATGATTTTATAAGATTTTTCGAATCTAAGAACTGGAACTGTGTTTTGTATGGTGAGTTTTGTGGAAAAAATATGTGTCCTGGCTCGCAGCGAAATTCGAGAATCAGGGACCACTGCTTTACAAATTATCTTTCTAGAGTCTTCAAATTCCAGAACAAATTAGCTCTCACATTTTCCTCGAATAATCTAAATTTGTAGAAATATAGAATGTTTAGATCAGTATGTATTGAGAACATTTTGGATCATATCTTTTGGTGATGTGAAATAAAGTGCCATTTGGGCGATTTTGCAAAATGTACCTAATTTGAAGTCGTGAAATAATAACTTTATCTCGTTTCTGATAATGAATTCAATGGATTTGTGAAATATTTCAAAGGTCACTGTGACCTTTGTTGGTATTGTAATGGATTTCGAATATCGATTGTCCGCAAAAAATTAATAATTTTTCTATTTTTAGAATATAATCCGATTCTGTGTTTTAGGCAAATGAGAATCTACCCTTGCACCAGCAAGCAGAACAGCTGTACCATCAGGGACAGAAGGAGAAAGAGACACCAACCAAACTCCCTGCCATGACATTCCAATGTCCATCCCTAACAACCCTCCAATCCCAAATATCTGAGTTTGGAGATGTCGTCACCTGGAAATGTCCCGATTACACCACTAAGAAGAAACCCGTCGTGTCAGCTGTGAAGCTAGGAACAGGAAATAACGAACTCAAATATCCCGAAGGATTAGCTTTAGACGAAATAACTCAGAAAGTCTACATAGTTGATTACGATAACAGCTGTGTAAAGGTACTGTCCTTCCAAGGAGAGTTCCTTACTCAGTTTGGACAGGATGTACTCAGGAGACCATATGGGATAGCAGTAACAGAAGAATTCATCTTCGTTACAGACTACCACCACAACTCTCTATTCCAATTCAGTAAAGACACTCTCCAACCAATCAACAGAGCTGGAACTGAAGGAGAAGCTGAAGGAGAGCTAGCTGGCCCTAATGGATTATGTGTAGACAGAAATGGAGATGTGTTCATAGCAGATTGTTGGAACGACAGAGTGAGTGTATTCTCAGGTAACCTCCGTTTCAAATCCTGTATTGGGACAGGAATCCTTTACTTCCCTGTAGACGTGAAACTGAGTCCAGATACACTGGTGGTACTAGACTGGAGTCCTAACTGCGTGAGAATATTCTCCAGGAGTGGAGACCTGCTCACTTCCTGTGTCTCTCAAGGGGATCAACAGAATTTTTTGGTTTATCAACCATCCTTCTTCTGTTTAGATCCAGATATGAATATCTTGATTAGTGACTGGGGACATGACACTATCAAGATATTCACACATTCCGGAGAGCTCATACACACGATTGGGAAGAAATGGTTGACAAGAGGAGAACTCATTGAACCCTATGGTATTGCTCTGTCCCATTTGGGGATAATATTTATTGTGTCACGTAATCCTAACTCCACATTCCAATGTTACTAATCTGTATCTATATCTATTTATGTCCTATCTTGTAGTGTGTCTTGTAACAAACCTAAAAAATACATTTTATATACATATTTTAGCGGGAAAGTCACATCATATATTTGTAGTAGCCCTACACACTGAAAAGCGGGATAATTCCACCTTTGGGGCGTTTTCGCGGGAAATTACTTTCAACATACCGGTATGTTCAAAAAAGCGGGACGTCCCGCCAAAAACGGGACAGTTGGGCAAGTATGCATTGACTATTTCACTCACAGTTCAGAATTCTACACTTATATCTACGTATCATCCAATGTAAGAATTAATAGGAACTCGTATAGTGTCTGAAACAGTACAAGATGAGCATTGACCTCGCTGCACAACAAATAGCGCTTGTAGCTAAATATAACTCTATAGAGTTTGACCGTGTCCATCATGTTCTAGTGAGATTGCACTGTTCCACTACCAAAGCTATGAACTCACGAGTGATGGCTAAGACTGATACGAACTGAGGATGTGGTGGAAGAGGCGTTGCTACTCTCATCACAATCACTCGTGATCAGACTGAAGAAGCTTACTGAAGAAGTGATACTATAAAGAGCTCCAATAACTTGAACATAGAAATAGTCGACTTTTGCTGATTGAGAAAATGGCCACTCGTCACAATGACGTACATTCCTTAGCTACGATTGTGGAGCAAATAAACCACTTTTTCGATCAAGTGGTCCAATCGGCGAACAATCGAAGATTGGCGCTGATCGAAGAAGCAAATGCGAGGAACACCGAAATAGAATCAAGAGTGTCGCGCCGCGCGCAAACCGAGCAAACCTTGATGGGCGTAAAGACGGAGATTGAGCACAAAATAAGGAACAACGAACTCCGAGAGTTGCAGGAGCAGATGCTAGCAGAGATCGAGGAGAAACTAGCCAAAGTGAGAGGAGCACAAGGACACGGATCCTCCCTGGTGTTCAGATGTGACTATGGAATGCTGGAGCAGCTGTTCTCAGACGTGAGTGAGATCGTAGAGCAGCAGGCGCCGAAATATCGAGAGCTGAAGAAGGAGCTAGCTACAGGAAAGTGCGGGAATGCTTCTGGAGAGTTGTTGGATCCGAGCGGCATCGCGATAGACGAGAGCTCCGGCTACATCTACGTCACCGAGTGTGGCTCTGCTCGAGTCTCGGTCTTCTCTGCCTCGGCGGAATTCCTCCACTCCTTCACTCACGAGCACATGGCGGAGCCATACGGCGTCGCCATCAGGAAAGATAACGTGTACGTCTCGGACAGAGAAGCCCACGGAGTGTTCCACTTCAAGATAGAGACCGACATACGTCTTGTCGCTACGTTGGCTGGGAAAGGGTCTAGCGAAGGAAGGTTTGACTCTCCTCATCAGCTCGCCGTCTCGGACAGAGGAGAAGTGTTTGTGGCAGACTCCAACAACCACAGAGTCCCAATACTGGACGAGTTCTTAGAGTTCAAACGATCCATCACGCACGAATCCATGCATTTCCCACGCGACGTAAAGCTAACCAACCAAGAAGTGTACGTTCTCAGCAGCAGTGACTCTCCGTGCATACACGTGTTCTCTCACGCCGGGCAGAAGACACGCTCCTTCATCACGAGCCACGGAGGCCAGGTCACCGGGGCCTGGTTCTTCTGTCTGGACGCTCAGAAGAATTTATTCATCAGCGACGTCTTGTCTCACAGTGTCAAGATATTTTCGTGTGAAGGAGCTCTTGTCCACAAGATAGAAGAACTAAGGAAGGAGAGCTACCGACCTCAAGGTCTAGCTCTCAGCAAGCAACACAGACTCTTCCTCATCTCCCAGCACGACGAGTTCCAGCTGCAAGCCTACTCCTGCTAACTCACTGGCCTTAGACAGTGTAGAGAGATCCTATGCGTTAGTACGAGTTTGTTACTGTTACTGACCATTGTCTTACATGATACGTGTATAGTTATGCATTCAGGTGGCTTAGTGGTTCTGCGAGGCTTGAAAACACAATTCGAGTTAAAATATGAATATTTGAGGAAACTACCTCAAATGGCTCGGTTAAATGATAGTTATAGCCAATAACACCTCTTAAAACATTAGACGGAGTTACCTCGTGCGTGAACTCCTGGGAGAGGTCCAGGGTGAGGTAGAGGAGGTTGTTGAGCACCAGCTCTGAGGCCTGGTGGCACCCCCACCCCGTGCCCTTCAGACTGGAGAGGTGTGAAGAATCGGGGCAGTGGTTGGAGGTGTGAGACGGCTGTGTGTCCTGGAGTGGCAGCACCAGCACGTCCACTAGCTCTATGTTCCGCAGCCAGGGGAGAATCTGTTTCAGAAGTGTGCGCTTATTAAGCGGGGACGCTGTCTCTATCCTAGATACCACATCTGGTGTTAGGAATGTCGGTATTAGCGCGTAAAAGTGCGTACCTGTAGACCATGTCAGAGAAGACGGGTATGGTCAGCTCCGGGTGCTGCAGGGAGAAGTGCCGCACCATGACGTCACTCCTGCGGGCGGCGTAGGAGGAGACGGAGAGGGGGAGAGTGTCCCTGGAGAGGTGTCTCCCCTCCAGCACCAGCAGCAGCCCCACGGCCTCCTCCCGCGTCTGCGGATGCGGGGAGGCTGCCTTGAGGAGGGACAGGTGCAGGAGGCTCACCGGGTCGCAGGGGTACGAGGCCCGCGAGAAGACGCGCGCCATCGCGGAGAAGGACAGGTCCGAGGCGGTCTGGGAGGTCGAGGTGTAGCAGTGGCTCAGCAGCCAGCTGAGCAGGGGGTGCGAGTCTGAGTTGTGCCGCAGCAGCGACTGAATGGTCAGACAGGCCAGGTCCTGGATCTACGCGGGAGATCATAGGTATCAATGACAGACACACCGACACATAGAGCCACTTCTCACCTCTTTGTTCGGAGACTCCAGCACAGCTGTGAGCCAGCTGATCAGGTAGCCGCCCGGCTCCAGGCCCGCCGGGTCGAAGAGAGGCCCGCAGCAGGCCAGGGCGGACATTGCCTCCAGGGACTCCAGGTTCAGCAGCGACGGCTCCTCCAGCTGGAGCGGCCTCCTGCCCCCGGCCTCCTGCTCCGACAGACGCGGGAGTCCGCACGAGGCCGTGAAGAACGTGTACAGCTGAGTCCTACAAGGTGTTACTCGTTTTAAAGGTGTGAATTGTTACTAATAATAAAGGTGTAAAAGTGGTCCTAGAGGGGAGAGGTACCTGAGGTCGTCGGAGCAGAGGGGCCCCCAGGCCTCCTCCTGCCAGTCTCGCTCCCCCATCTCCCAGAAGAGCTTGGCCGCCAGGGCTGCGAAGTGCGTCTTGATGGTGTACTTCCACATCTGCATGCGGTCGGACTCTGCCTCCAGCAGGAGGAGGATGCGCGTGTTCTCCAGGTACCCGGACAGGAGGAGGATCAGGTCGGGGCGGGACCGGAGGGGGGACAGGGTGAAGCAGCGATGGGACGCGTTCATCTCCAGAATACGCGCCAACTCTACTCGCATTCCAGAGCGCCGCTTCCGTCGTCTGACAGTCTCGTTCTTGTCCCCCGCCTCCTTCAGCACCGGCTGCAGCTCCTCCAGGAAACTCAGGAATGCGCCCGGGTGTATCTAGGATACGGGGAGGCGTGAATGGAATGCACCACTGAGTTCGGGGGAATGCTACCTTTCCGAGAGCGAAGACGACGTTCTTCTGCATCTCCGGCGTCTCGCTCTTGATCATGGGGATGATCCAGTGGAACAGGTCGTGTGACGTCATCACCACCTCCGAGCTGGGCGGTGGGGACTCGCAGGAGAGACTTCCCTGACTCGAGACGGAGTCCGTGAGGGACTCCCTGGCCGGGAGTCTGGCGGCAGGGGGCGCCACGAGGGGCAGAGAGGGCGCGGAGTGGCCCGGGACGATGGAGCAGGCGGCGAGGAGGTAGTTCTGGAAGAGGGACACGTCCTGGGGGTCCAGCAGCTTCCGGGACCTATGAGTGGACCCCGACACACTGGGAAGTGGCAGACTCGCGTTGAACCTGTCAGACAGAGGTGTGAAATACCAGTCGTACCGAACCGTCTCCAGGGTGGACTGCGGTACCTGGGGTACATGGCGGAGTAGAGGCTCAGGAGGCGCCGGGAGAGGAAGGGCCAGCAGAGGGACACTGCGGAGGCGCAGTAGGTGGGGAGCAGGTCGGGGGAGAAGAGGGAGGAGAGGCACTGGGTCCAACTCTCCTCCCCCGACACCTTCTGCGCCATCCTATCCGAGAGCCACTCGATGTTGATGAGGACACCGCGGACCGTGTGTCGCTCCTCGGCGCACAGCTGTCTCAGGTAGCCATGCGTCAGCTCCGGCCCCGCCTTGTCTATCAGCGAGTACACGCTCTCCTCATCTGAACACAAACAAACATAAACACAAACACAAACATAAACATAAACATAAACACAAACACTTCACATTCCAAGCTCTATGACTGGTAGGAGGAGATGTGCTACAGAGAGTGGAGCACTGTCGTTATGAGGCAATGCTACTAACTCTACAGTAAGCCACAAGAGAATAGAATGCACCACATCCTGCACAGTGCTACGGAATTCATACACTGAGAGGGACTAATGGCGTGTATGGGTCTAACCGTACATGTCTCCTCTCTCCTAGCAGTGGGACGTACCCTTGCTCCCGGGGATGACTGCTGCCAGCTGCAGCGCCTCCTTCAGCATCTCGAAGGTCTTCTTGCGCGTGGGGTGCCGGTTGGAGCAGATGAGTACCAGTCCCAGCGCCTCCACCTGTCTGAGCGCCAGCAGGTTCCCGTGCGGGGGGGCGAGGGCGCCGGGGGCCCGAGGGGACTTGGACTTGTCCGGCGCGGGGGCGGAGAGCGTCTCGCGCCAGTGCGTGAGGAGTACCGTGAGCATCTTGAGCCCCATGTCCAGGATGAGCGGGCAGCTGTCCGGGATCTCCTTCAGGATGAAGCTCACCACGCCTGAGGACAGAGTTAGTGGACCAGGGATGCAGACTTAGAGTGATTCCACTCCGTAAGATTGAGAGTTACGCTAGAATTCTACGGGAGCAGTCCTACCTTTGATGATGTCCGGACGTACGGACGGGTTGTGTCCTAGCAACGCCTGGATGGCGGAGAATGCCACTCGGTTGAGGTCCTGGTCGCAGTGGATGGTGCAGCGGGACAGGAGCTCCACCAGTTCGTCCGTCTCGAACCCTTCAGGCGCACACCTCGGAATCGCCGCGACACAAGTGCGCAGCAGCTCCACCTTGCACTTCCGCTCTGACGTCATCACCTCCTCGGGGTTCTTCAGGGACTAAAAAGTGGCACGCGTAAGGACACATTCACACCTCCAACCCGCGCCACTTACCTGCGTGTTGGTGGCCAGCAGTGGCTTCCCCACGGAGTTGTCCAGGTGGTGCAGGATCAGTCCCAGCGCCCGCCGGACTCCGGGCAGGTACTGGTGCAGCCCGATCTGCCGGGCCAGCTGGTCCGTGAGGGTGTGCGTGAGGAAGCTTCGCTTGATGCGCGTCATGGAGCCCGAGGGGAGGATCACGGTGGAGGAGGGAGAGGGGGGCTCCTCCTGCTTCTCTAGACTGGAACGAACACAAGAGTCATTTGTTTGTTTGTTTTAACTTAACACGTTTGGGGAGATAACTCATCAGCAGTTAAGTTTATTGATTATTCGAGACAAGAAGTTATTGTGCAAACCCTGGCAACAGAACGGTGTCTCAGGAACGTAGCCTTACCTGTCCGCTATAGCGAAGAAGGCGCGGAAGCCGATGTTCATCCTCTCGGGGTAGATGGCGGGCTTGGAGCCCTTGCAGGCGATGAGCTCCATCACCACCTCCCTCAGCACGAAGTCCAGCTTCTCGCGCGCCACCACGTGGATGATGCGCACGAAGTAGTGCGGCGGTCCCTCCTTGGGCACCAGCCCCCTGGCCCCCCGCGGGAACAGCGTGTCCATGATCTGCTTGAGGCGCGAGTAGGTGAGGGAGTTGGACTCGCACTGCACGCGCACCACGTACACCCACACCAGCCGGTACACGCAGTCCAGCACGATGCGAGTCACCTGGAGACAGAGATGGAGGTTAGGAATGTCTGGTGCTTCCATTAGACACCTGTGTTAAGCTAACTGAGTGGATGGAGTTGATTAGTGATTATGGACACAGAAATCTTATCAGCTGTACACAGATTGGGATGAAAATCTAAATTTATAATTCTATTTATAGTAACACCTTGGTGTTCCTGGATCTGAGGTTGCTAAGGCAGAGGGAGAGGAATGGCGCCCAGTGCTGCAGGAAGAACTGCCCCTGGGACACGGAGAGGAGCATGGTGATGAGGGGGAACATCGTCATGGTGTAGCGCTCCTTCTTCCGCGACAGCAGCTCCTGGCTGTAGCTGAACAGCTGGTCCACGAACTTCTTCACGGGGGGCAGCGACACCTGTGAGGAAGGAGGTAACAACAACAACAACAACAACAACACAACATTCCACTACCTCTAGCCGTATGACGTTGGAGACTGGGATGAGGATCTCCACGAGGGTGTAAGCCATGGAGTTCTTGATGCGCGGGTCTCTCACTTCGATGAGAAACTCGGCGCACTTCTGCAGAAACAGGAACCAGTCCTCCACCTCCTCCACCGGGAACATCTTCACGCGCAGCAGGGACATCCCCCGGATGGTGTTGATGGTGACGTCAGGCGCCTGATGCTGCTGCGCTAGCTCTGCGAGGAATCTTCTGTGCACTGGCGCGTAGCTAGCCTGCATGGACCAAGGACAAGTCAGAGACTACATGGAATCGGTACGGACCATGGACATGTCATACTCATCAGTACTAGCATTGTTGTATGAGTACTGTGCTAGTTAGACTGGAGGATGAGATGGAAACCAAATCGTACATTTTATTTTTATTTTTACGAACCCATATAATAATTTACGGTTACCGTGGCTTCACAATGGATATGCTAGATTCCCAGAGCCTAGAGCTATCCTTAGTAATATAAACTGAGAGAGACGTACATTCCATATGGTGCAATACCAGATAGCATACGTGGTAGGACCAACCTGCGACAGGACTCCTAACACCTCGGCGAACAGGTCCGCCACTTTCCTCACGTTGGCCAGCACGAGGGGGCTGCTGCTGGGCCCGGTGCCCAGGCTGGCGGACAGCTGGGAGACGCCGGGGGGCACGGGGGGGTCCAGACTCTTGAAGTAGCTGAAGGCCATGTTCAGGATGGTCTCCGTCTGGGACTCCGGGACCGGATACAGGTGCAGCATCTTCAGCACCTAACACCTCACGTCAGCCAATCAGACAACAGCTCGGTTCTATAATTAGCACATACCTCGATGACGGCTAGGCAGAAGAGGAAGTTGACCACGAGCTCCCTCCGCTCCAGCGTCCACACCCTCTCCGCCCCCTCCGCTCCCCCCGGGGGCTGTCCCAGCTCCTGCTGGTGCCACTTGAAGAGGGTGGTGAGGATGGAGGGCAGACAGAACTCCGCCACGGACCGGAGACTGGCCAGCAGCTGCTCGAACACCTCGTCCCCGCCCACCTACAGAGCAGCTATAAATAGAACTCAGATGTGAATAGAATTATTTCGGTTTCAGGGTTGAGGTATAGATAACGTGTCACAACTTCACATTCCAATTTCCAGCACCGTCTCCTAGCTACACAATGAACTAAGGTATGCACATGCCTGGAGGGAGTCGGCTATTTTGCTGTCGTACGAGTCCTTCATCGCCTTTTCGATCTTCTTCCCGGCCAGATACACGAAGTCGGCGAACAGGATCTTGAGGACGTGCTCCCCGCTGCTCACGTTGTTCACGCCTGTTCCCGCGTGCATTCCTGAGTGGTTGCTATGCACGGGAGAGCTGGCGAGTGCTCCTTGGTGATAGTGAGTGTCTTCTGGAATGTCTGACGTCATACGTTGCTGACTAGAGGTGTTAAAATACGACACTAACAAGAGATGAGATTGATTGGTAGAGCTAGGAGCGTACAGTACTGTGAGGTGTGAACAGACAACAACAACAACAACAACAACAAGCGACACGTTTAATGACAAGAAAGAGTAAATAAGCTAAATCTTCTCCCGCGGCTGTGGCTTCTTTTCCGGGGAGTTGTCCCTTCCCGCCCCGCGGGACCGGGCGGACCTGGGTCTGGGGGGTCTCTGCTCGGGCGGGGGGGCCGAGGGTCTGGCGGGGGCTCTTCTGGCCGCGCGGGCGGAGGAGGGGCGGATCTGAGGCGCGGAGGTGTCGGGCTGTCGCTTCCGCCACCTCTGCGCCTCCTGCGCCACCGTGAGCAGCTCCAGCCGCCGGATCTCCTCCAGCCGACGAGCCACCGGCCCGTCCCCCCGGGAGAGAGGGTCCGGGTAGGAGAAGGGCGCGGAGAGGACCTTCGAGGTGTCAGTGGCGGGTAGTGGCAGTGAAGTGGCAGCTGGCTGTGTCCTGCAGACAATACGCGTTAATAACCAAACGGATTCTGTTCTGCATTAGATTCTAAGCTAAGTATGGCAGAGAGAGGGGAAGGGATTTCGGACATTGGAACAAGTGAGTTGCTCGTGGAGGTGTCAAGTGGTTACGCAATCTAATAGCGACACTTCTGACAGGTGGAGACGAGGAAGGACACGCCAACACAGCCGAGGGAGCAGAGTCAGGTGTGGAAGATGGCACAGAAGTGGCAGAGGCTAAGAGGTCCAAGCGAGCTCTGAAGCGAGAGAAGCGGTGGCAGGAGAGACAGCAGCGGCAGAGGGAGCAGCGCAGAGAGGAGAAGAAACGGCGGAACAAGAGGAAGAGGGAGCAGGGGGTAGGGGGCAGGAGGACACACGTCTCACTCAGCGACCCCAGGGCTAGCAACCTGAAAGTAGCATTGGATTGTGCGTTCGATCAGCTGATGACTTCTCGCGAGCGCGAGGGGCTGGCTAAGCAGGTGCGTAGGAGAACAACTACCAACAGTTCAATTTATAAATAAAGTTCTATTTATAGCTCAAGTTCTGCTACGCCAGCAACCGCGCCAGTGCTAAGCCAATACAGCTTCACGTGTGTGGTTACGGGGGAGGTGTAAAGGAATGTCTCGACAAGTCTAGCCCAGAGCACGTGAAGTGGGACATACACCTTCATGGCGAGGAGCTAGCACAGGTGTTCACACCTGATCAGCTGGTCTACCTGACAGCTGACAGCAGTGACGTCATGAAGGAGGTGTCAGCGGACAAGTGCTACGTGATCGGGGCGCTGGTGGACCACAACAGACACAAGAGGGTGTGTCTGGAGAGAGCGGACGAGCTGGGCATCCAGCACGCGAGGCTAGGACTGGAGGAAGTGGTGAAGCTGAACAGCAGAAGTGTGCTCACAGTCAACCACGTGTTCGACATCCTGCTGAGGTGTGAAGTTATTCATGTTCACATTCTTAGAGCAGAACTCGCATTCTGCTGAATCCGCGAACAAGGATGATTCAATGCTAATGAAATGACGTCATTATACTCCTTAAAGTTAAAAAATTAGTACATATTACGTAGGTGTGAATATATTGCTACTCTAGCAACGTGATGTGTCATAGGTATGCGAGCAGTGAGGACTGGAAAGAAGCCATCCTAGGATCTCTCCCGGCCAGGAAGATCGAGTACGTGAAGGACCAATCAGAAGTCAGGAATGAAGGTGTGAAGAACCAATCAGATTCTACCGATGGAGGTGTGAAGGACCAATCAGATTCTACCGGTGGAGGTTTGAAGGACCAATCAGATTCTACCGATGGAGGTGTGAAGAACCAATCGGATTCTACCGATGGAGGTGTGAAGGACCAATCGGATCCAGAGGACAGAGGTGTGAAGCTAACCCAGCAGGAAGTAGAGACAGTACCAGCTATCAGTAGTGAATGCATTCCTATCTAGCCTTGCTGTATCCATGCTATGAGTTATACTGACCTAAAAGTAGAGGTGTGAAGTGGTTTAGTGTCTGAGGAAGAGGGGTGGACACCCTGGGGTCTGGTAGGTCTGTAGCTACGTATTGACATGTCTGCAATAAAAAGGGAATCAAGATTAGAGGTGTGAAATGCGAACATAGTTTAACACTTCAGAAAGTTATAATATTTGAGTTTAAAATTTGAAATCTTCACAACACCAAACTGTTGTAGGAATGTTACTAAATATATCACTGCCAAACACGAGGTGTGAACAGACCGAGAAGATCGGTCAGGTCAAAGTTAGATAGAAAACTCTTCTGACAAATGCCTCGCCGCTTATTTATAGTCCGCCAATCCCGCCCAAATCCGCGCGGTGAACAACTCATTAAAATCATTGGTGCTCAACAGAACGAAAGGATTAAAGTGACTTGTCAAACTGTTCTATCTGCCGCTTCACCACTGACAACTTCTCGTGCAGGAAGGAATGCACTCTCCGCAGCTCGTCGTTCTCCTGGCAGAGCCGCGTGGCCTTCTTCTTCGTGCGGCGGTGCTCGGGGGTCTGTCCGTCCAGCTGGGTCAGCCTGTCCCTGTAGACGGAGATCTTGCGGATGTTGGACTCCACGCGCTCGCGCAGCTTCTTGTAGGAGGGCAGGCACTCGTCGTAGGTGCGCCGGTACTTGGCGCGGATCTCCGGGGAGAGGATGTCGGGGTAGAGGTCGGACCACTTGCAGTCCAGCTTCTGGAAGTTGGAGATCTCGTCCAGCGCGCTCGCCGACAGCAGCTCCTCCGCCCCCGACACTTTGTGGCGCTTGTGTCGCTTCTCTTTCTTGGCGCGCTTAGGCGCCGGCGTCTCTGCGTCGGAGTCGGGGGACGGAGGTCGTTTCTTTTTGGCGGGGGACTCTCGCCCGAGGTGTGAAGTGGCAGGAGGTGGCACGGGGGACTCGCGCCCGAGGTGTGAAGTGGCGGCGGGTGGGGGAGGAGGCACTGGGGTCACGGAGGGACCGGGTAACCTGTTGTTCTGCTGCTGAGGCGGGGAAGTGAGTTTGCGCGCCTAAACGAACCAATCAAATTGAAATAAATGACATTTGAATTTGAATGTTTTAGTTCTTCCATCCGGCGATCCCAAAATATAATCAAAAGAATTGTCTGTACATTCCTTATATGGAAATGGTGCAGATATGCACATAGCTGCCAGCAGTGGCTCTTGCTCCCCAAATAGAAAAAATTCACACGCATCCAATGACAATAGTCCCCAACTACGTAAACGGTGGCTAGGAATGCTAACTCACGTGGACTCGCACGGGCGCAGGGTCCCGCGTGGGGGACTGCAGGCCGTTGTGGAGAGGCCGCGCTCTGGGCGGGATGAACCTGGGTCCGGGCGGACGGATGGAGACCGGGGCGCGGCTGAACGGTCGACTCCGTCCGAACTCCGGCCGCAGCCCCCGCTTGGCCGGGCCCGGCACCCGCTGCAGCTGTCGGGCGCCGTACTTGCGCGAGATCTCGCTCAGCTCGTGGAACTTGTCGCGCGTCCGGTCGAACGCCTCCCCCGCCACGGCGCGCACGCTGAGGCGGTACCCGATGGGTCCCAGGAACTTGAGGAAGATCTCCGGCTCCGGCGGGGACCCGACGGACATTCGGCGGGGCCCGGGCGTGTGGGAGCGGACCTCGTGCGTGGGGTAGGTGGTCAGCGTGTGGAGCAGGTCCACCGAGCTGTTCTGCGGCGCCAGCGACACGGAGAAGCTGGCGCCAGAGCTGTCGCTGTTGGTCGCGATGACGTCATCTCCTCGCACCTAGCACCGAGCATTCTAACGCCGTGGCATTATTCTAAATTTAGAATCCGTGTTCCAGACAACTGCCACCGCCGTCACAATTGCCGAACTAAAATGTGGCAGCAATACCGTGTAAAGGTCAGAGGTCACGCCATGACCTGACCAATCAAAGACTACTAGCTCATCCTTATCTCTAAGAATAAGGAGCATTCCTGTCTCGTCTGTTTAACAAGTAGGTTGCTATGGCTAGTCTGACCCAGACTCTGATAAGGGAATATTCTACTTAGCGACAGGGAGCTCTGCAGTTATTCTGGGCGGCATAAGCAGTATCATAAACGAAGTAGTTTGCATTACGCCATTTCCCTCAGACTCGTACACAGTAGAACAGCAACACTATTCTACCACACAGTCACAACAGACAGGAATGCTCCTTATTGAGTCTCATTCTACCAAAGCAATCACTGAGATACGCTCTTTGATTGGTCCCAAATCATATACTAAATATAGGAATAGCTCAGTTGACCAATCCCCAAGTCTGCCTAGCTAGGAACGAATTATTTTCGTCACATAGTGTTACGCAGTGACAATTCCTTGTATCACTACCAACAAGGAGTTCCTATCCTTAATTAACATTCAGTATTCCTCTAAGAATGCTAGAATGCAAGCATTTCATTCCGATTTATCTCAACTCTAAAGTTCAGGAAATCTATGTTGACGAGGCTCGGTTTAGAAACACGATCCTAGATACGCATTCGGGTCGTAGGAATGCACTAGACCTACCTGCGGGAGCGTGAAGGTGCCGGAGAGGTTGTCCCCCATCTCCAGGCGGATGGGCGGGGGGGCGGGGCTGCGGGAGCAGTTGAGAGCGCGCACCACCTGGTCGATGGCGCGCAGGGACCCCTCCGTCAGCTTGAGGTAGATCATGGACACCTCCGAGGAGCTGGAGCGGTCCGCGAAGTGCAGGTCGTACTCCCGGTAGGAGACCAGCGACTCCATGGCTACCGGGGGGGAGGAATGGAATTTGGATGATTGCATGCTGGTCTGTGTGTTCTCAGTGCGAGTCGATAGCTATTGAGTTTGAGGTGTGAACATATTAATCTAGTGCATGGGTATATATTCAGTTTTGTACTCGTTTCAAGGTTTCGCAACCGGGGATAAGTGTCAGAGATTAATTAGTTAATGTCTCAACTGTTGCAACACCAAAACTGAATTCTTCTGCTCAGAGTAAGATCGGTCTGGAATGTTCAGCTTGCATTTTCACACCTTTCAAGCTGCGTCACAAGTGCAACACTTCGCATTAACGGCAGTGAACTGACACTCTAGAGTGAGCAACTGAGTATGCAGGGTTCTCTTAATCGTCCACTCATGGGAAGTGGCACCAGGTGGATCATTAGATAACAGTGGACATTGATACAGGTGACTCCGCTTAATTGGGACACTTTGGTCCCGATTAAGCGGAGTTTCCAATTAACCGATGAAATTTAGTATTAGCTTCTATGTAAGGGAACCATTCCGTTCCTGGAGACCAGTCCCAATTAAGCGGAGTTGACTGTAGTTAGTAGTATTTTCTACGTTATTATGCAATATATCTAATGGATCACTATTAACATTAACGAAGTAGACCCATCCTGTCCCCTACACGCACACCTCATTAGACTAGAACCAATCATAATATGCATACACATCTCTGCTCCTATAACTCCATACAGACAGCTTATAGTACACAATGTCAGCTGTTACTGGTTTAATACAGTTCTCATGCAAGCTGTGACACAACTCAACAAACATAAACAACGACAAACAAAGAACAGAGAGTGAGAGCCTACGCCTCCACTCCCCTGGATTTGGTGAATTCCTCTTGCTTCTTTAGGTCGTCAGGCGTAACGGAGGGTCTCGTGCGAATCTTGGCGCTCAGGAGGTCGCCCTGTGAGTAAACAGATAAACAAGTAAACAAATAAAGTAAACAAATCTCGCGCACGCACCATGGATACTTTAGGCTCCAGCAGCTTGTCCCCTGGCACGTCTATCCACGACATTTTGATGGCCTGCGGGTCTCCTATGACCATATAAGGAAAGTGTTAAAAAATGAAAATCTGCAAGAGTTCCGCTGCTTACCTGGGCTGCAGGGCGATAGCAGGTCGTCTTGGATCTCCCCTGGCATGGTGGGATGTTCCCCTCGCACCTACAGAGCAATTGCGTCACAGTTCAACTCCGATGGCTGAGAGCACTGCCACACTCACCTTCTTGAAGTGCGTAGCTGATTGGACCTTACGGATCGGAGCCATGAGAGCGTCCCTGATGAGAATGGAGATGTCAGAGCCCGAGTACCCGTCCGTCTCCCTCCCCATCCGCTTGAAGTCCCCCTCCTTCACCTCGTGGTGGTTGTCCCCCAGGTTCAGCTTCAGCATCTTCACACGGGCGTGCTCCTCGGGCAGTGGGATGTAGATCCTCTTCTCGAACCTAGACACGCAGCTAGAACCTGAGCTATTTATAGAAAGCAGTGACGTCACTCACCTCCTGATGAAGGCAGCGTCCAGGTTCCAAGGAATGTTCGTGGCTCCCAGCACCAAGATCCCCTCGTTGTCCTGATTCACACCTACAGCCACACATCATATACCCACGACCTAACTACTGATTATCCCACTCTACAGCCCGCTTAAACCAGGAATCTGATTGGCTGGAGTGCATGCACATTGTTGGAGGATTAACAAAGCAACGCGATAGGAGCATAGGAATTCAGCTCGTGGCTCATACCTTGCATCTGCACGAGGAACTCAGTCTTGATTCTCCGCGCAGACTCGCTCTCCGAGTCCGAGCGGGCGGAGCAGAGGGAGTCCACTTCGTCGATGAAGATGATGGTCGGCTTCCTTGCGCGCGCAATTTCGAACAGAGACTTCACCAGCCTAGCAACACAAGAATAAACTCGGAATGCGCATACCATCTGATCTGAGTAGAGCCACATATTCACACCTCTCGCTCTCCCCCTGCCACTTGGACACCAGGTCTGAGCTGGAGACGGAGATGAAGGTGGAGTTGCTGGCCTCGGTGGCCACGGCCTTGGCCAGGTAGCTCTTGCCGGTGCCGGGCGGGCCGTAGAGCAGGATTCCCTTCCACGGCGACCTCTTCCCTAGAGCGGAGCTAGTCAACCGGTGCGTAGCTGGGAGTGCCGGGATACCGGAACTTACCGACGAACAAGTGCGGGAAGCGGACCGGCATGATGACGGCCTCCTGCAGCGCGTCCTTGGCGCCCTGCAGCCCGGCCACGTCGTCCCACTTCACGTTGGGCTTCTCGATCACGATGGCGCCCGAGAGCGCGTTCTTCAGCCGCTTGGACTCCTCGTCCTCCTCGTCGGAGCCGGAGTCCCCCTCCTTCTTGCCCCCTCCGCCGCCCTCGCTGATCGGCTTCTTCTTCCCGGTCGTGAACTTCTTCAGCTCCTCCGCCCGCCGCAGGTACTCGTCGCACTTTCCCCGCAGCGTCTGCTTCGTCTTGTCACTGTGCGCGTCATCTACACACAACACACAACACACATAGCACTGCCATCTATGGAGCATCAGGAGTGGGTAGGATGTTAAGAGGGAAGTACTCACACTTGAGAGAATGCAGGAAGTACTGCACTGCATTCTCGTATAACTGCATTGCTTCTTGGAAGTTCTTCTTCTTGTCTTCCTCAGTGGCTTTCCCAGCCAGCTTGATCGCTTTCTAAACAACACAACAACAACAATAATAATAACAAGAAAGGAATGGAGGACCAATACTAATATCCGTCCTTACCTCCATTGAAGAACCAGACATTCTGATAGTTTCTCGTGGTGTAGAAATATATCAGCTCAATTGTAAGAGTGAGTATTTATAGAACAGAGCAGAGAATATCGTTGCAGTATTAGGTTGCTAGGTTAATTAAGTAAATTCTAAAAATAAAACAAGTGTCAATGAGCCCTCGCAACCAGAAACAAATCAAACTGCATCCTCTGCTGTCATGGAATTTCAAACCATGTGAGAACCAAGCTAGCTGGAAATGACCGTATTTACTTGCATCGCAACGAGTTTGCTAGATCAGAAGGATTGCTGATATGAACGTTTACTTTGAATTATTCCGAGCATTCAAATGCAAGTGACTCCGCTCAATCGGGACACTGGTCCCGATTAAACGGAGTTCCCAATTAACCGATGAACTTTAGTATTAGCTTCTATGTATGGGAACCATTTCGTTCCTGGAGACTTGTCCCGATTAAGCGGAGTTGACAGACGTCTCTGCATCCTACAGTCTAGTCTGTAGAATGCTAGAATGACACATATGGAAATAAAGATAATTTGGAACTCAAACTAGAAATGAGGGATACGGACACTTCGCTACACAACTACAGCTATAATGCTCTCAGCCTATGCATGAATCGTAGGGTGTCCAGCCGTCCAGGGGGCTCAAATTCTCCCCCCCCCCCTGGATACGGGCCCAGGTTAAAAGTATTATAACTGAGTTGTGCGGTGGGGTCGATATAGCGAAGTGTCCGTATCCCAGAAATGAGTGTTATTTGATTCAGGCTTAAGTGGATAATACAGATTCTAACGACGCAGCTCCATTGTTAATAACAAAGAGAAGAATAACACAATGAGAGAAACGCACGTGTATCCGTCTAGCTCTTGTATTAAACAGGCCTATATCCTCACAGTCCCTTTCAGTAGTAACGAAATGCTCGACTACATTCTCATCTACATACAATGCATCTTAGTAGAATTCGATTACGTATTCGATATTAACCCACACTGAAATTTAATCTTATTTTGGCCTTACGAGTTCAGAAAATAAAATGCGGTTTTGTAAAATTTTTCAAGGGTAAATAACGGAACCCCAGTCAATAAACAAACCACTCAGCCACTCTACTAACTAGACAAGATAGGATAACGATCAAATTTCAAAATAAAGAATGAGAAGTCGATTAATGAAATAGAAGTGATATAATGGGAGTTCTATAGATAAGTTCTAAATACGATGAAGAACGATTATGTAGCGTCACGATCCTCCTCTTCCTCCTCGAACTCCCCCTCATCCTCAGCAGTGGCGTCCTGGTACTGCTGGTACTCGGACACGAGGTCGTTCATGTTGCTCTCTGCCTCTGTGAACTCCATCTCGTCCATCCCTTCCCCGGTGTACCAGTGCAGGAAGGCCTTGCGACGAAACATGGCGGTGAACTGCTCGCTGATACGCTTGAACAGCTCTTGGATCGCGGTGCTGTTACCGATGAAGGTGGAACTCATCTTGAGACCACGGGGCGGGATGTCACAGACGGCGGTCTTCACGTTGTTGGGGATCCACTCAACGAAGTAAGAACTGTTTTTGTTCTGTACATTCAACAACTGTTCGTCCACTTCCTTCATCGACATGCGACCACGGAACATCGCGGCCACTGTGAGGTAGCGTCCGTGGCGAGGGTCACAAGCGGCCATCATGTTCTTCGCATCGAACATCTGCTGAGTCAGCTCCGGAACTGTGAGTGCGCGGTACTGCTGGGAACCGCGGGAAGTGAGGGGGGCGAATCCAGGCATGAAGAAGTGGAGACGCGGGAAGGGCACCATGTTCACAGCCAGCTTCCTCAGATCCGCGTTCAGCTGGCCGGGGAATCGGAGACAGGTGGTCACACCTGACATGGTGGCAGACACGAGGTGGTTCAGGTCTCCGTAGGTGGGAGTAGTCAGCTTCAGAGTACGGAAGCAGATGTCGTAGAGGGCTTCGTTGTCGATGCAGAATGTCTCGTCTGTGTTCTCAACCAGCTGGTGGACGGACAGAGTAGCGTTGTACGGCTCCACCACTGTGTCGGACACTTTGGGGGAGGGAACCACGCTGAAGGTCATCATGATTCTGTCGGGATATTCCTCACGGACTTTCGAGATAATGAGCGTTCCCATCCCAGACCCAGTCCCGCCTCCGAGTGAGTGAGTGAGTTGGAATCCTTGTAGGCAGTCGCAGCCTTCCGCTTCCTTGCGCACAATATCCAGCACTGAGTCCACCAACTCAGCTCCCTCTGTGTAGTGCCCCTTAGCCCAGTTGTTCCCAGCTCCGCTCTGTCCGAACACGAAGTTGTCGGGACGGAAGATCTGTCCGAAGGGACCGGAGCGGACGCTGTCCATGGTACCGGGCTCCAGATCCACGAGCACAGCTCGAGGCACGTACTTGCCGCCGGTGGCCTCGTTGTAGTACACGTTGATGCGCTCCAGCTGCAGGTCGGAGTCCCCGTGGTAGGTGCCGGTGGGGTCGATGCCGTGCTCGTCCGAGATCACCTCCCAGAACTTGGCTCCGATTTGGTTGCCGCACTGGCCGGCTTGTAAGTGGACGATTTCTCTCATCGAAGTGAAGGGGTTGCGAGTAGAATAGAAGACTAAGAGAGTAGGAATTAATGCGCATATTACGAACTCGCTCTATTTATACTCCAGCGCAGCGAACAACTGTCATATTTTTAGTACGGCTATTCTTAGAGAATGTTCTGGTAACCGCGCTTACTTTCTTCGAGGTGAAAACCAAACAATGACAACTTCATCAATGATCTGGAATGCAGAGCTATTTGGATACATTCCTTTGATTCTCAAAGACATGTAGTGGAATTCGCATATATATTATTAGCAACTCAGGTTTTGATCACGAAAATATTGCTAGTACGCGAAGTTGAGAATAAGGAAACAGAATTAGTATAGAATTCTGCACTTTGGACTTGAAAATTGGTTGCCAATAGACGAACTCCACTGTATTTCAAGTGGATAGCTCACCCAAATGATTTTAGCGCTGCAAAGAATCCTGTAGACTGCACCAAGGAACACCTCGACACTCAAACAATTATTTTGATGACTGTTAATGCTATTTATCATTGCATTTCTGAGGTTGCAAGTCATTTACTATCAACTAAGTCCGCTTCGTGGTCTCCACTAATTGATCACATCTAGCCTACTGTATATAAGGTCTCACAGCAACTTGCAGATTTGGGACTAGGGATGCGGTAGAAGATGGTTGAACAAATACGTGAGCTACCTTAAATCATTAACAAAGCACAATAGAGCTTAGGAATGTATTACCAGCATATATAAATATGGTGTCAAAGTACCCATATCCGTTGTTAAAATTTAGATTAGTCATCAAATTATTGCGCAACAGGTTATATTTGGGTCAAATTTAGTGATTTTCAGAGGTCGTTTAAGGGCACTTCTAAGCAGTGGCGTAGCCAGAACGTTTGTGATGCCAGGGCCTGCTTCCATGGTCCAAGAAAAATTTTATGTGTCTTTGCTTGTGTCCGCCGGAGGCTCCCTTCGGGCGCCTGGGGTCACATTGATTAATTATAAGGGAGATAGCATCTCTAAATATGTCTGTCCTACTGTTATAATCGATATCACTCCCGCTTTTTGTATTCTATGTATAGTACTTTTCTATTGCGTCCTGCCATGTCCCGCGAAATTCAACGCTGTGAACCGCTTTAAATCATGGCTCAGGTTGGCATGTATGCGAATTAAACAAAGAAATTGATTGGTCCTGAAGGGACAGATAAAATATCAACCAGCTGATAGGCACTCCTTCCCAGAGCTATCATGGAATGCATGCGTGAGTACAGACGCGTAATGAGAAAATACATTTCTAAGTAGAATAGTACGGATTAAGTAGTGAATAGATTATGTGGCGTCATGATCCTCCTCCTCTTCCTCGAACTCCCCCTCATCCTCAGCAGTGGCGTCCTGGTACTGCTGGTACTCGGACACGAGGTCGTTCATGTTGCTCTCTGCCTCTGTGAACTCCATCTCGTCCATCCCTTCCCCGGTGTACCAGTGCAGGAAGGCCTTGCGACGAAACATGGCGGTGAACTGCTCGCTGATACGCTTGAACAGCTCTTGGATCGCGGTGCTGTTACCGATGAAGGTGGAACTCATCTTGAGACCACGGGGCGGGATGTCACAGACGGCGGTCTTCACGTTGTTGGGGATCCACTCAACGAAGTAAGAACTGTTTTTGTTCTGTACATTCAACAACTGTTCGTCCACTTCCTTCATCGACATGCGACCACGGAACATCGCGGCCACTGTGAGGTAGCGTCCGTGGCGAGGGTCACAAGCGGCCATCATGTTCTTCGCATCGAACATCTGCTGAGTCAGCTCCGGAACTGTGAGTGCGCGGTACTGCTGGGAACCGCGGGAAGTGAGGGGGGCGAATCCAGGCATGAAGAAGTGGAGACGCGGGAAGGGCACCATGTTCACAGCCAGCTTCCTCAGATCCGCGTTCAGCTGGCCGGGGAATCGGAGACAGGTGGTCACACCTGACATGGTGGCAGACACGAGGTGGTTCAGGTCTCCGTAGGTGGGAGTAGTCAGCTTCAGAGTACGGAAGCAGATGTCGTAGAGGGCTTCGTTGTCGATGCAGAATGTCTCGTCTGTGTTCTCAACCAGCTGGTGGACGGACAGAGTAGCGTTGTACGGCTCCACCACTGTGTCGGACACTTTGGGGGAGGGAACCACGCTGAAGGTCATCATGATTCTGTCGGGATATTCCTCACGGACTTTCGAGATAATGAGCGTTCCCATCCCAGACCCAGTCCCGCCTCCGAGTGAGTGAGTGAGTTGGAATCCTTGTAGGCAGTCGCAGCCTTCCGCTTCCTTGCGCACAATATCCAGCACTGAGTCCACCAACTCAGCTCCCTCTGTGTAGTGCCCCTTAGCCCAGTTGTTCCCAGCTCCGCTCTGTCCGAACACGAAGTTGTCGGGACGGAAGATCTGTCCGAAGGGACCGGAGCGGACGCTGTCCATGGTACCGGGCTCCAGATCCACGAGCACAGCTCGAGGCACGTACTTGCCGCCGGTGGCCTCGTTGTAGTACACGTTGATGCGCTCCAGCTGCAGGTCGGAGTCCCCGTGGTAGGTGCCGGTGGGGTCAATGCCGTGTTCGTCCGAGATCACCTCCCAGAACTTGGCTCCGATCTGGTTGCCGCACTGGCCGGCTTGTAAGTGGACGATTTCTCTCATCGAAGTGAAGGGGTTGCGAGTAGAATAGAAGAGTAAGAGTAGGAAATAATGCGCATATTACGAACTCGCTCTATTTATAATCCAGCGCAGCGAACAACTGTCATATTTTTAGTACGGCTATTCTTAGAGAATGTTCTGGTAAGCGCGTTTACTTTCTTCGAGGTGAGAAGCTGAACACTGACAACCTTTATCAATGCTCTGGAATGCAGAGGCTATTTGGATACATTCCTTTGATCTCAAAGACACATGCAGTGGAATTCGCATATATATTATTAGCAACTCAGGTTTTGTTCACGAATGACAATTCAGCATACTTAGTATGAAACAAGAAAGCGACGTATTGTTTCTCTAATATCCCCAAGCGCCCACTGGATAACTCTGCGGACACACAGTGTTCGCAAGCCGCGCAGTGCAAGCAAGCGGAGCGCGCCTGTACTATTTATCATTGCATTTCTGAGGTTGCAAGTCATTACTATCAACTAAGTCCGCTTCGTGGTCTCCACTAATTGATCACATCATTTCTGATATTACCTCTTGCAACTTGTTAGTCAACAGAAATATGAAATGCTATGTCACACTGAGAGGTATTATGATGGAGGAAATAAGATAAGTCGATACAGTCTGTTTCATAATTATTTACAATTTTTGAGGTGATTTTGAATGGCCCTAACTTACTATGTACAGTCGACTCTCGTTAATACGAACACGGATAAGGAGTACAATCGGATAAGAAGTACAAGTTTTGATTCCCCAACCTAATCTATGGCAAAATATATACAAACGAACTCCGGTTAACACGAACACGGATAAGACGAAATATCGGATAATAAGTACGATTTGTGGGTTCCCTTCAGTGCGTTTTCAATACTAAATACATCGGTTAATACGACAACATGGATAATGAGTTCTCTATTTGACAAGTACAATTTCATACTCTCACGTAGTTATCACTATGTATATTAAGTATTTTGGACAAATGTGGCTATGTACGTACTTCGGTTAATACGTACTCCGGATAAGGAGTACAAATCTCCACGGTCCCTTGGTGTACGTGCTAACGAGAGTCGACTGTAATCTGTTAGGCAGTACTTCAATGCAATTTTTCTCAACTATACACTCATTCTAACGATTTCTATTGATACCTTTCCAACTCTTTGATACCCAACTATTTTTTTTAAAATTTATTCACTTCCGGCGGCCTTTTTTCTCTCTTTTTGGTCTCGAAGTTAATTCTGACAAGCTAGTTAATGTAATTCAACTAATTTTCAGCGAATAATGCAGAAACAACGTAGAGAAGACGTGGCTAAGCTCATTGAAACTTCAAAACTTCCAATGAAGGGCATTGCTTCTATGTGCGGTGTCACCCTGAAGACGGCCTATAATGTTAAGCAACGAATTTCAGCGGGCGAAAGCATTGAGCACAGGGGTGGAGCTGGGCCTAAAAGGTGCCTCAACAAAGGAGACAGGATCTCACTCTCTCTAAATATTAAAAACAATCCCCGAATTTATTTGCGGACTATGCAGAGTAGTCTAAAGGTTTCACGAGGAGTTGATGTGTCGTATTCAACGGTGAGGAGATGCATCAAAGAGATGTCCTATTCCAAGAAAACTGCCATCAAAGGACCAAATATTACTCCCTCCCATGAAGCATTGAGAGTTTTATGGGCTAAGAAACACAAGTTCATCAATTGGAACAAGGTCTTCTTTACGGATGAGTGCTCCATTTGGCTTTGTGGCGGGAAAGTACAGATGTGGACCAAGGGTACTCAAAAGCCCGTCATCAACATTCCGAGACATTCACCCAAGATCCATATTTGGGGCGGGATATCTACTCGAGGAACTACTCCTGTGCATATTTTTAGAGAGGATTTCAATTCTATCGCATATTGTAATGTGATAAATGAATGTTTGACAGAGACAGCAGACCTACTCTATCCAGACGGTTGGAAACTCCAGGAGGATATTTCGAGCATTCATAAATCCAAGCTCTCTGTCTCATACAAAGAGGAACGCGCCATTAGATGCATAGATTGGCCATCCTGCAGCCCTGATTTGAATCCTATAGAGAATTTATGGGCCGTTCTTAAGAAAAGAATTCTAAACAGGGCTCCTAAGACGATCGAAGATGTCAAACACTATGTCGATATAGATTGGGGAACCTTTGATCCAGAATTAATTGGCAACTTCACAAAATCTATGCGTAAGCGGTGCGACCTTGTGATTGTTGCTCAAGGCAAAAAGATTAACTATTAAACCATATCCTATTTAATTGTTACTAAGGGGCCATAGAACCAAAATAAAACTTGAATGAGTGTATATCAACTTGAGTTATCAAGTTGCATTGGGTATAATAATTGTAAATAATTATGAAACAGACTGTAGCACAGTTGAAGGGAAGAGTTACAACTGTGTCTATAGCCCCTCTAGGCCAATTCCTACATTCTCAGTGAGATACCTTCACTGATCATTCCTTATGTTAGAATGACGGTTGTGTCGAATTATACAAAGAAATTGATTGGTCCTGAAGGGACAGATAAGATGTCAACTAGCTGATAGGCACTCCCTCCCAGGTAACGGTAGAGCTATCATGGAATGCATGCGTGAGTACAGACGTGTAATGAGTAAATACATTTCTAGGTAGAATAGTACTGATTAGCTAGTGAATATATTATGTGGCGTCATGATCCTCCTCTTCTTCCTCGTACTCCCCCTCATCCTCAGCAGTGGCGTCCTGGTACTGCTGGTACTCGGACACGAGGTCGTTCATGTTGCTCTCTGCCTCTGTGAACTCCATCTCGTCCATCCCTTCCCCGGTGTACCAGTGCAGGAAGGCCTTGCGACGAAACATGGCGGTGAACTGCTCGCTGATACGCTTGAACAGCTCTTGGATCGCGGTGCTGTTACCGATGAAGGTAGCGCTCATCTTGAGACCACGGGGCGGGATGTCACAGACGGCGGTCTTCACGTTGTTGGGGATCCACTCAACGAAGTAAGAACTGTTTTTGTTCTGTACATTCAGCATTTGCTCATCAACCTCCTTCATCGACATGCGACCACGGAACATCGCGGCCACTGTGAGGTAGCGTCCGTGGCGAGGATCACAAGCGGCCATCATGTTCTTCGCATCGAACATCTGCTGAGTCAGCTCCGGAACTGTGAGTGCGCGGTACTGCTGGGAACCGCGGGAAGTGAGGGGGGCGAATCCAGGCATGAAGAAGTGGAGACGCGGGAAGGGCACCATGTTCACAGCCAGCTTCCTCAGATCTGCGTTCAGCTGGCCGGGGAATCGGAGACAGGTGGTCACACCTGACATGGTGGCAGACACGAGGTGGTTCAGGTCTCCGTAGGTGGGAGTGGTCAGCTTCAGAGTTCGGAAGCAGATGTCGTAGAGGGCTTCGTTGTCGATGCAGAATGTCTCATCTGTGTTCTCAACCAGCTGGTGGACGGACAGAGTGGCGTTGTACGGCTCCACCACTGTGTCGGACACTTTGGGGGAGGGAACCACGCTGAAGGTCATCATGATTCTGTCGGGATATTCCTCGCGTATTTTGGAAATAAGGAGAGTTCCCATCCCAGACCCAGTCCCGCCTCCGAGTGAGTGAGTGAGTTGGAATCCTTGTAGGCAGTCGCAGCTCTCAGCTTCTTTACGAACTACATCCAGCACTGAGTCCACCAACTCAGCTCCCTCTGTGTAGTGCCCCTTAGCCCAGTTGTTCCCAGCTCCGCTCTGTCCGAACACGAAGTTGTCGGGACGGAAGATCTGTCCGAAGGGACCGGAGCGGACGCTGTCCATGGTGCCGGGCTCCAGATCCACGAGCACAGCTCGAGGCACGTACTTGCCGCCGGTGGCCTCGTTGTAGTACACGTTGATGCGCTCCAGCTGCAGGTCGGAGTCCCCGTGGTAGGTGCCGGTGGGGTCGATGCCGTGCTCGTCCGAGATCACCTCCCAGAACTTGGCTCCGATCTGGTTGCCGCACTGGCCCGCTTGTAAGTGGACGATTTCTCTCATCGAAGTGACGGGGTTGCGAGTAGAATAAGTTGGAAATAATGTGCATACTCTCTAATTCTCTCTTTTTATAGTCCCGCGTCGGCATCTCTGAATAGAACTAGCGCGCGGTTATTTTAGCGTACATGTTAATATTCGCATTAGAATAGGATAATCATAGCTCAGTGATCGAAATATCAAGAATCGCAATCTCCTGGATATTCCTGAGTTGTTAAGTAACTAATTTGACACTTCTAACAATAACAACTCAGAAACGGACAGTTTGGAATCCAGAATAATGAACTATTCTCCCTTAAGATCCTACTCAATACGAGTATTCGAGTGTTAGAACTGCCCCAGCTTCCAATGACTCCACATATACAATAATCTCCCAATATATAAATACCGCAGACCTAATATCCAATACACAGCAACAAACAAACTATAGAGTTGAGTCGCGATCGTTCTAGTACTTCGCTCCGCTAGACAATTCCAATATTTCCTTGATCTTGCTCTCTTCCAAATCCTTGAGATCGTCAGCTAGGATCTCCTTGGAGAACTCCTAGAGAGGGAGAGAGGATATTAGGTAGAATGGACCAGGGAACACTCGTAGCAGTGAGTCTAGCGACGAACCCGGACAATGGCCTTCACGAATGCCTTGTCAGTGGAAACCTTGGCCTTCTTGAGGGGAGGGACGCTGGGTCCTATCCAGGTAATGAAGACGAATTTCTGCCTCACCGACATATCGTCTCCAGTCACCATTCTGCAGTATGCGAAGCATCTCTCTTCCGCTACACAACAGAATTCAATGACTCGTCTGGGAGTTAGGCAAACGGCTCCTACGCACTAACCTGTAAAATGAGCCAGCATTTCACCATACTCCACTCCCGTAGCTTTCAGTGCTATACTCTTTTCCTTGTAGCTCAGGACGAACCTAGCAAAATCCTCTCAACTCAGTGCTGGCAGTGAGCTAAGCACCGCCACAAGTACGTACGAATACGGAACTTACCAGTTCACGTCATTCCCATCTGCTCGCACTTCTTCGTAACAGTTAGTAACTTCTTCAGGGTTTTCTAATACATTCGCAGAGGCCATAGTAACTAAAGCTAGATCAGAATCAAAATGTGGAGTTTCATTAAAATAAAGTTTCTATTATGATCACTTAGCGCCCGTTCAAGTTAGCTACGCACCGCTAACCTTCCGGTCAAGCTAGAAACGAGCAATTCTCAGCCACGGAGGAGTGACACCCACAGAGAATAGAGTCATGATTCAACCAATCAGCTCTCAGACTGAGTCCGGGCAGCAGGAAATGAGTTCGCGGTAGTATAAATAGCCGCGGGGCTGAGTCAGCCTATTCGCGCAATGGGCAACGTGTACTCCTTTCCTATCCCTCGACTCCCGTTCTCCTACGTCTCTCTCAGGAAGGTGTCCAGCACCGGGGAGCCGCTAGGGTGCAGGGACCTGTACCCCCCTCTGATGGAGCAGGAGGCCTACGAGCAGGTTGAGAGTCCGCTGTGGCGAGTGGTGCATGAGGTGGGGAGACAGATAACCGAGACAAGGGCGAACTCTCGAGATGAATTGCTGCGGAAAACAAACGAGCAATTCCAGGGTTTGGGACACAAGTACATCGAGAACCTACTCGAGTATTTCTTCACGATTGACATAAATGAGGACGGACTGATAGACTACAGAGAATTGTGAGTTCATTTGTCAGTCGTGACGTCAGTTCACGAGCTGTTTCCTGTCTAGGTGTCAGTCACTGAACACGATGGGCGACAACAGCGGTGAAGACAAACGGAAACATTTGTTCCGAGAGGCGGACACCGACCACTCAGGCGCAATCGACTTCATGGAGTTCGTTCATGTAAGTTTTAATGAATGTTTCAGAGTAGTTGCGAGGTTATAGGATTAGTCAGTACATACAACCCACTCCCGCAATGAGTGGTTAGGATAAGGTTACACTAGCTCTACCACAGACATGGCTACTCTGCTCTGGTACGGATATCTAATACTCCCACTCCCGTGTAGCTGATACACCGCCTGAACGAGGAGAAGGGGGAGCGAGAGGGGGGCAAGATGATGCAGCTGTTCCGAGCCATCGCGGAGATCAGCTCCGACGTGACTGACGTCCAGAGGATCCGCTGCCTCTCCCCCGAGACTCGCTTCCAGTACGGATTCTACTGACCCAGTAACCGCAGCGAGAGAAAGGAATTCAGATATCTACATTAAATTGCTATGTGCTATTTAAAGAACATGAGCCTAACACTAAATGTACACTCTGTTGCTAGGGCGCTACTGAGGAATGCGGCTCCTCAGCCAATCAAGTAAGGTGGCTGACCCCTGGTCGATGACCTGGTTTCCCGGCACCTTGAAGAGGTTCCCCTGGACCAGGAGGGAGCGTAGGGAGGGGCAGAGGGACAGCTTGGGGGGCAAAACCCTGATCGAGTTGTTGGAGAGGTCAAGGGCGGACAGTTGCGGCAGCTGCTGCAGAGAGACCGCGTCCACTCTGTCTATTTCGTTGTTGTCTGCGATGATCGCATTCAGAGACGGCATTTCATACAGCACCTGTAGAGAGCATGGATAAGACGCCATAGCCAATGCTACAATCCTATAGGAATCGAGTAACCACTGAATCATGAACGCAATGTACGGGCGAAATTTAATGGGGAAACAGGTTAAAGTGACTAATATGCTTATTCCTGGAGATATATGAATGCTAGAATTAATAAAATATACACAGATATACATCGTATGACATTCTTCCATTGCAAATTCTTTAACCAACTTCAGACCTGTAGCAGACCCTGGCCTCTAATTGGTATAAAAATGTGTGTCACGTTCCGTGCGTAGATACGTAGTACTACTTATTGTCTGTAGTAAAATAGCATATTTTCCGCCATTGGATTCTCGGCTTATTTACAGAGCCCAACTACACTGGCACAGAAGTGATCAGTGTTATATGTGATTGTTCAATTGGAACCATTATTAATTAAGAACACACACACATGCTCAGCTAATACAAGAGATCTAATATTGATAATACAAGAGATCTAATATTGATAATACAACAGATCTAATATTGATAATACAACAGATCTAATATTGATAATACAACAGATCTAATATTGGTATTTCAGGAGTCGATGGTTGAGTGAAAGTCTAAATCGGGTGTTAACTTTTCCAAAACGCATCCTCAACCTTTCTCTGAGAATCAACCCGAAATAGACGGCGCTTGCCGCGAAGAACTGGAAGACTATGGTGAAGTATGCGACGCCTAGAAGTGCAGAGGTGACGTAGACCTTGATCGTGTAGGAGTAGAGCAGAGTCTCAATCTGTCCGTCCGACACGAGGGGCGGCTGATAGTAGGGCGTGCCGTAGACGTAGTTGAAGAGACAGGGACCGTAGAACAGCGCCACTGAGACAAGGAAGAAATAGCTAACTACGAAATCGACGATGATGAAGAGCAGAGTTCCTAGTCCCATACAGCCCATCACCACTGCGAACTGTCGGCAGTTCTCCACTGATCCTCTCACTAAGTAAGGCCTGCGCACGCGGAACTCTCTGATACGCCACTTGAGCGTCTGATAGAACCTGAGAGAGTGTCTGCACCATATAAGGAAGTAGGCCAGCTCCATCAGAGGCTCCACGACCTTAGCGAATAGAATGAGGTGAGGGACAGTCCCGGCGATGACGAGAAAGAACGACAAGAGAGAAGTGAGTGAGAGGAAACGACGAATGAAGTGGAAGGGATTCAGAGAGATGTCATGCAGCGTGATGTGCAAGTAATGCAAGAGAGAAGTGAGGAATGCGAGAGAGAACAACAACCCAGCTTGACCCGACGCAACCAAGAAAGCTTTGAAAGGATTCTCATGGATCAGGTTGATGTCGAAGATGTGTGAGTGCATCAGCTCAACGGAACAGTTCGGTAGCATATGTCTGCTCGAGAGGTACAAGTGCTCCGGTGGTAGCACGATGCCTAGTGCGTATATTTGTATGTAACCGCATTCAGCTATGCTGATTAGCAGCAGGAACGCATACTTCACCATTTCACACCTGTTCTTCCTAGCATCATCTGGATTTCCTTCACGCACACAAGCCTTATGCATCTTAATACAATTCGCGATCTTGTTAACGAAGTAGCCTGCCCAGATAAGGGTCAGTGAGACGAACACGAAGTCCAATGGAATGCCGAAGGCGTATTGAAGTTTGATGAATACAGATACTGTGTCGTAGTCTACCATGTTAGAACTTTGGTTTAGCTTTTCCTCCTTTCAGTTCACTTAATTATATAGACAAATGTGCACTACAAACTGTGCTAATTCTGCACATAAATGTCAATCGTGAAAGAACTGAAATTAAAACGAATCTCCTTAGGCGATAGTGCTGACATGTCGCGACTGTTGCTGTTCCTCGTGGCAAACAATAGAAACTTGGTTTTTACCATTCGCTGTGTCAAATATAACAATAATATGATAATTTACTGAAAGTTCTGCGCACATGAACCAAAATATGCTAATGCAAACCTGTTTTCATTTAATTTCATTAAGAATATAACCCAGTTGTACATAATTTCCCAGAGATAAGATAAGGTAGCAGGAGATGCTCCAACAGAATGAATCACTGAACGGATTAGAGGCACTGATGGATAGGATGGACAGACGAATCATTCCTTGAGTTGTGAATTCACAGTTCCGTGAGGTCTTACACTGCATAACCATGGATGGCTGTGAAGTATAAGAACCTCGCGGATCTACGCAACAGACGTACCTTAGGCAGCTCAGTGAACTGATTGGATCCGATCCTGATGTCCAGGAGGCAGGAGAGCTGGGGCAGCTGCGGGGGCAGGTCTCTGAGTTTGTTGTTGTTCAGCTGGAGCAGATTCAGCGCGCGCAGACCACACACGCCGGGCGGCAGCGCGGACAGCCGATTCATCTGCAGCTGCAGTCCCTCCGCGAGCGCCACACTGAGGAAGAACTGGTCGGGGACGGAGGCGAGTTTGTTCTTGGAGAGATCCACCTCCTTAGCCTCGGGACACAGCTCTGACGTCAACAGCTCCGCCGGCAGCTGCTCCCAGCCCTTCCCGTTCAGGCGCGCGACTCTCTTGTCGTGAAGGTGTCGCTGCAGCGGGTGTTCTTCCGGAAGCAGAGGTGTCGCACCGGAAGTGGCACCTTCCTCCTACAAACACCTTACACCAGTATAAGCAGTACAGAGGTGTGCTGTAGCTAGGAGCTAGCAGTACAGAGTGTGCTGTAGCTAGGAGCTAGCAGTACAGAGTGTGTTGTAGCTAGGAGCTAGCAGTACAGAGTGTGTTGTAGCTAGGAGCTAGCAGTACAGAGTGTGTTGTAGCTAGGAGCTAGCAGTACAGAGTGTGCTGTAGCTAGGAGCTAGCAGTACAGAGTGTGTTGTAGCTAGGAGCTAGCAGTACAGAGTGTGCTGTAGCTAGGAGTTAGCAGTACAGAGTGTGCTGTAGCTAGGAGCTAGTAGTACAGAGTGTGTTGTAGCTAGGAGCTAGCAGTACAGAGTGTGCTGTAGCTAGGAGCTAGCAGTACAGAGTGTGCTGTAGCTAGGAGCTAGCAGTACAGAGTGTGCTGTAGCTAGGAGCTAGCAGTACAGAGTGTGTTGTAGCTAGGAGCTAGCAGTACAGAGTGTGTTGTAGCTAGGAGCTAGCAGTACAGAGTGTGCTGTAGCTAGGAGCTAGCAGTACAGAGTGTGCTGTAGCTAGGAGCTAGTAGTACAGAGTGTGTTGTAGCTAGGAGCTAGCAGTACAGAGTGTGCTGTAGCTAGGAGCTAGCAGTACAGAGTGTGCTGTAGCTAGGAGCTAGCAGTACAGAGTGTGCTGTAGCTATGAGCTAGCAGTACAGAGAGAGGTGTGATATAGCTAGGAGCTAGCAGTACAGAGTGTGCTGTAGCTAGGAGCTAGCAATACAGAGGTGTGCTGTAGCTAGGAGCTAGCAGTACAAAGTGTGCTTTTGAAGGAGCTACTCAGGATTGAGTATCAAGAAAGAGTTCAACTCACGATGGGTATTTTCGAGATGAGGTAGGCCAGCAGCTCTCCAGTGCTCTTCGAGAGCATTTCCGGTCTCAGGTCCTTGAGCAGGTTTCCCTGGAGAGAGAGTTGGGCGAGTGGCATGTGTCCCAGGGTGTAGGGCACCTTCACCAGGTTGTTGCTGGAGCAGTCCAGCCGCTGCAGCTGCGTCAGGGTGGTGAGGCTGTCCGGGAGTTCGGACAGCAGGTTCTCGCTCAGCTGGAGCGAGAGGAGTCCGCGCAGCTGCGGCACGGCCTCGGAGGGGAGGGAGCGGATCTTGTTGACGGCGAGGTTCAGCTCGGCGAGGACGGTTCCCTTGGGCAGCACCGGGAACTGCTGGAGACCGTTCACCGACAGGTCCAAGCTCTGGAGACGGACAAGGCCAGTCATGTCCGGGACCTACGCGGGGAGTTATTAACAGCTCTGCCCTCTCTAACAACGGACAAGGGGAATGGAATGTGTACCAGGGATAGTTTGTTCTTGTTGCAGGAGAGCTCCTGCAGAGCGGAGAGGGCGCCGATCTGGTCCGGTAGGACGGGGAGCTGGTTGTGGGAGAGGTCCAGCTTCACCAGACCCGTCAGCTGCCCCAGAGCAGCGGACACGGAGGTCAGCTTGTTGTCCCGCAGACTGAGCAGATTCACGCATACCAGAGCGCCGATCCAGTCTCCTAGCTGAGTGAGCTGGTTGGAGTCGAGCTTGAGGGAGGTGAGGAGGGTGAGAGCGGACATCTCAGATGGCAGGGAGGGGATGCGGTTGGAGGAGAGAGAGAGAGAGGTTAGGTTGGTCAGCTTTCCGATCTCCGGAGACACGTGGGAGATCTCGTTAGCTCCGCAGTCCAGCGCGACCAAGGGCAGGAGCTTAGAAATTCCATCCGGTATCTAGGCAGACATGAAATAAATGGTTTCACGCAGGACTGTCTCTAGGACTATGCAGGATCAGAGGCAGTTGCACACCCTGACAACCTCTCCCATCAATGAGAATGCATGCAAATAGACTCTACACTTCTCTTTTAGGTTCCGCTTGCAATGCTAATTCATTTTCTTTAGTTTTCTCCCTAAAACAGCATTGATTAACTGACATGGGTTCTGGACCAATCATTATACTGATTGGTTTCCAGTTCAAACACTCTATCCACATTCTATCCTTATTTTTCAAACTAATTCTCCTCACCGAAGGAGATGAGAGTTCTTAGCATTAAAAGAACGATCCGATTAGCTTATGTCTTCAGCCATTCAGCCTAGAAACCTAGAGCCTAGAGAGGAATGCTGTGGAGATCGTACCTGCTTGATGGAGTTGGAGTTGAGCAGGAGGCGGGTGACTGGGACTTTCTCGTACCACATCACGTCCTTGTCCATCTGTTCGAACGAGACGGCCTCTTTCGATTGTTTGTGCTCGTTCACCGACAAAATCTCCTCCGAAATCTCTTCCAGCCCGCGCGCCACCAGACTCAGCTTCCCGCTCCTCTGCGCCTCCTCCAGCGTCCCCTTCCCCACCCCGCCCAGCTGAGAAGTGGCCACGCCCCCCTTCCCGAACGTCACCTGGAATGCCATGTAGCTAGTTTGGTAACTAACGTACTAAATTTAGCAGGAATTTCTTCTCTGAGGCTTTCCATTGGAAAACTTCCATTTTCTACCTTATAATTTGAAAAACCGATACGCCCGACTTGTAACTAAGTTTTAGACCATTACGTAATTACGTACCGTATTGCTTCGAATAAGTGCCCGGGCGCTTATTTATCTCGTGCACCCTTTAGACCCGGCACTTATTCAAGCCCCGGCGCTTATTTTTTTCATTCGCTATTTTGACCCGGCGCTCTTTTTTTTTGTTTACTACATTGACTGGCACTTTTATTTCTGCCACAACTGAGAATGTTAGTTCTATTAAAAAAGGATAATGTAATGTTTCAAAAAGCACTTGTATCTATGCCACTACTGAGAATACTAGTTTGATATGATGTTCAGAGAACTGAAATGCCCCGGCGTCCGACGCTTATTCGAGCCCCGGCGCTTATTCAGGGAAATACGGTATTTAAGTCCCAATCAGAGCTGCACTCCAAATCCAGAAATAACGTCGTTACAGGAAATATTCAAAGCTTTGAAGTTGAGAAGCGACTATTGATCCAAAATTCTAACTAGAGATAATTATCATAATTATTTGGTTGTAGAGGATCTAAGATAAACCAGGATACCAAATGTAAGTAATGGAATGTAAAGTACAGAGCTAGTGCCTAGCAACAGCTGGCTACTTCTTGCCGCTCTTCTTCATTCCCCCAGCACCCATCGGTCCCTTCTGCGCCGCCTTCTCCTTCGCCTCCTTCAGGGCCTTATCGGTCTCTCGCTGCTTGGCCTTGAGGGCCAGGTCCTCTTCGTCCAGCTCCACGGGGCCTTTCTTCGGCTGCTTCAGCGGTTTCTTCTTGCCTCCTTGCCGTCCAGACATGATTCACGATGTTCTACTCTAGCACGGGAAACAACAACACATTATTAAGTAATAAACAGCGATAGTTAATAATATTTTTAATAAATATACGCAACAAGTTATCCGCACCATGCATTAGTCGATCTTGAGAAAGAAGATCGCAATCTTAGCTGATATTTGATCGGCGATCCTGATCAAGATTCAAAATTTCAAAACGGGTCTCGATGATTTTTGTTACTTGACACAAAACACACAATTTTTATCGGAGCTAAAACCGAAATACGTATCAAGCTTGGTTACCAGAATACGAATAGTCCTTTAGTGAAAATAGATTCAGTAAATGATGGTGAGGAGAGTAGACAAAACAAATCTCCAAAAAATCGGAAAAGATCGTGATCTCCCGTCCGATCATTCAAATAAAAAGATCGCCGATCCTCATTCGATGGTCAAAATAGGATCGCGATCGTAGTCGAGCGATCAATGACCGCGGATCCTAACGCCTTATACGGTGGCATTCAAACTGTGTACGCCGGCTCTCAATGAGTCTGCCAAATATAAAGTTATATCTCAACATTATTAATAATAGCCTGAGTTAACTGTTGGGTGTAGAAATAAAGTTCAAAAAGGTCTGAGGGAAGTTGAAGACCATTGCCCAATAGTGTAGACAGAAATGGAGATGTGTTTAGTGTATTTGTCAGGTAACCTCAGTTTCAAATCCTGTATTGGAAGAGGAGTGCTTAGATCCCTGTAGACGTGACACTGAGTCAGGATACACTGGTGGTACTAGACTGGAGTCCTAACTGCGTGAGAATATTCTCCAGGAGTGGAGACCTGCTTACTTCCTGTGTCTCTCAAGGAGATAAACAGAATTGTTTGGTTGATGGACCATTCTTCTTCTGTTTAGATCCAGATATGAATATCTTGATTAGTGAATGGTGATTAGTGACTGACACTATCAAGATATTTACACATTCCGGAGAGCTCATACAGACGCTAGGGAAGAAATGGCAGAGTCAAGAGAACTCATTTCACCCCGTGGTATTGCTGTGTCCCGTTCCGCGAAAATATTTACTGTGTCGTATAATCCCAACTTCACATACCATTGTTTCTAACCTGTATCTATGTATATTCTATTTATATTTGATCTTGGGTTGTGATTGTATTAAAGTTGTGATAAACTTTGACAATTTAACTTCACCTAGTCAGCTCTCGCCAAGTTGAGACTATAATCTTCCTTTTTGAAATATTCTTACTTTACGCTGCGCCAAGTTGGAATTGTTCAGAATGTAAGGTTAGTCCTACTTTTCTGCGCAAGTAGGAATTCCTAATTTGCGCGGAATATTCATGAACAATTTTAAGGTTGCATGAATTATTTATTTGAAATTATTTATTCGTTCTCGTAATATCATCATCAGTATTGCTCTAACGAGCGAGAAATGTCATTTTGGGTCTCAAGTCCATGGTCTCCTTCATAGGCCAGAGTGCTGGCTCCATTCCGGACGCAGGGACTGTCCTAGGAATTTGAAAGGAAATTCTATTTAGACTTTTGGAGATTTTTTCATGCTTCACTCTTGTAGAGAATCTCAATTAATTAATTATGAGTAGTTCTTAATTGTCAGTTGCCTCAGGTTGTGAGTTTAAAGGTAGTTCAAGAGCTTCTAACGAGCGAGAAATATTTGTCGGATCAGTCAGTACGCATTCCTTACTACCCTACACATAGTTACATAAGTGCAGAATGTAGAGTAGCTGTGTGAACGACTTTGGTCAAGTTTCAGTGTTTGAGCCACCATTTTAGGAATTATTCACTCAGACTGGGATTCAGAAGAAAGGAGAATAGCGAACCTACTCGGTCTACCATCCTGTTAGTAATAACCAATTGAGTTCTCTCTCTCTGACAGACTAAGCCTATTGTCAGAGCTGCTGTGACATCGACGCATCCATACGCTGAGGTTAGTATAAAAGCGCCACTTCTCTGCCGCTAGCAAATGGAGGTATTCCTGCAGTACATCGACGACACGAAGCTCGACCACTTCTACACGCAGGTGTCGCGGCGCTCGGACCGGCGGGCCTACTCCCTCCCGGAGAACCAGCCCCTGCGGGACCTGCTCCCCGAGCTCACCAACTTCCTCCGCTCGCCGCACAAGGTTGGTTTCCGCGATAATATCCTCGTACAACGTAGCTGATTGGTGGCAGTTGGCGGTTATTGCAGCTGTGTATGCACCAATGTTCTGGCGGCGGATCCGTGCATCCCCGGACATATCTGTCTGTTCAGAATTAATTTTTTGTTCATTTTTTGTCGGATATCTTCATTTGTGATGAATATGGAGAACTCCTCGCTCTCATAATTAAGAGATAATGCATGGTCCCTCCACCAAAGTTCTAAGTCCACTCTTGGCACTGAAATTAGAATTATGAACTTCAATGCGTTTGCTGAGAGTTCAGTACTGAGTTAGACTGGTTAGGATGGTTAATACCTCACCGGTATACACACATTATGTTTAACACCATCACGAGTATATACACATTATGTTTAACACCTCTTCGGGTCCGTAGGCGGGGGACGCGTGCTTGCAGCTCCAAGGACCGGACACACAGCGGTACTTGGACATGGAATGCACGCTGAAGGAGCACGTGGAGGACTTCGGAGTGAGAATCACGAAGCAAGACACTTTCCTGATAAAAACCAAACTCTCAATCCTTATCTCTCTTCTCAAAGGTACAATGCATTCCTGTGTGTCCCATGCGTCGCTAGGAACCCATACTAAGTTTGAATAGCAACGAGAACTCATCCAAATATTGAAACGTTCCCGACTTGTCCGCACTTGTAAGTCCCGATTGGTTGCAATCGGAACTAGCGAGTGTGAATAGCCGCGCTTGTCTGACTGAGCTGAGTGGTCTCCGTAGATAAGATGGAGCAGTGCGCCAGCGGCGGAGACACACGGACACTGCGGACCATCCTCAAGCACATGCCGGACATAATTGACGTGAGTTGAGTTGCTAGGTTACGCTTCAGCCGCTGAGGTATTTATATCTCTGGACAGGAGGACAGCGACTTCGCGCCGGAGCTGCTGAGGCAGCGCGGGCTCTGCTTCCTGCGGTCTCTGACGGAGCGCGACTGCTACTCCAACTTCGACCGGCGGAAGGTGACGACGATCGTGCTGAACGTGCTGCTGAAGATCGTGAGCTACGTGGACGGGATGCTGGCGGTCTACCACGACCGCAGCTCCGTGGCCTGGCTCTACTCGCAGGTGAAGATCTGCTCCGAGGCGCGGAACCCGGACGGGCGCAACACGGCCATCGCCATCCTCTACATCTTCGTGGACAGCGAGCTGGAGACGGAGGCGGGGCTGGAGGGCGCGCCGGGCCCGCACGACCTGGCCGTCCTCTTCGTGAAGTGCGCGCAGGAGATCCACCTGCGCGCGGGCACGGCGCCCTTCTCCGAGTTCCTGGACATCCTCTCCGAGAAGACGGCCGCCGACCCCGAGACCGTCCTGGCCGTGATCCAGCTCATCAACAAGACCCTCGAGACGCTCAAGGACGCCGACGAGATGGACTACTTCGACGACCTGGTGTCCGCGCTCCTGGAGCAGGGGCTCAGCAAGATCATGGAGGTATGCTGTCTTGTACTGACATTCCACTAAGGCTACTCTGTTGCTACGTTACTTCACAGTTTAAGTGTCGAAGTTAAATTGCGATCGCAGATTCAGAGAGGAGCACCGAACTAATAGGAACTACGTCGAGATAGTCCATATATAGCTGTGCTATACTTATATAGCTGTACTATACTGATAGAGCTGTATTACGTCATAGCTGTATTATACTGATAGAGCTGTATTACGTCATAGCTGTACTATACTGATATACAGTCAGGGTCGCTTATTGTGAACCACCAGGGGACCAAAAATCTGTTCATAATAGAGATACTTCATATTAAGCGAACTTGATTCAATACAAATCCTATCTAAAAATGAAATTGGGACCGGGAGGTTAGTTCATAATAAACGAATGTTAATATTAATATTTTAAGCGACCCTGACTGTAGCTGTATTACGTCATAGCTATTCTTACGTCGTCCATGTTTGGTGTAGAAACAGAAGCAAGGCAAGTCTGCCAAGAACAAGCTAGTGCAGGAGTACAACAAGTTCGTGGTAAGTTACTACGGATCTCAGCTGATTCAGTGACAGGAGTGATAGAGCTATTTTTAGAAACTCCTGCGGATGGAGTACGAGGAGGGCAGTGGGGACCTGGACTCCATCCTCAAGAGCTGGTGAGTCCTCTATTGACGAATCAGCTGATCGGCTGTTGATTGGTTGACGGTGATTATTGTAGCATGGAGAGGAGGCCCAGCTACCAGCCCGGGGGCGTGAGCTCAGGGTCAGAGGACAACCTGCTGGCTCTGGACAGAAAGAAGCGCAGCAGTCTCTCCCACAACCCTGTCTCCTCGCCGCAGGACGACACCAGGTATGGCAGCCACCTCCTCAGTGGAGTAGGACAGTTCTGATAGAAATGTGTTGTAGGTCTGAGAAGAGCAGATCCCTGACGCCAGACATCCGGATAGAAACCCCGCGCAAGTCCAAGGAGGCGGAGGGAGGGAAGACGACTTTCGGGGACCGACTGAGCACACCGGACTGGAAACGAAAGGATTTCTCCTACTCTCCAGGTCAGTTCCGAGAATAGATACCAGGTAGGGGTCTAGGAATGTTACACTGTTCTGTAGGGCTGACTTCAACTCCGAAACCTGAGACAGATACTCACAAAGAGTCTCTTTTCCCGAAGCAGAAGCGGACAGACCGGTACGCGCCAGCAGGAGACAGCTACACCCCCGGAACCTACCGGTCCCTCCAGAACGACTCCGGCTACCAAAGCCCGGCACCGAAGCCGGAGCCGACGGAGCAGATCTTCTCTCCGTACGACCGGCACCGCAAGGTCTACTACGAGAAGAACGCCGCGGAGAGCTCCAGCGAGCCGACCCCCCGCCGCCACCCGTACAGCCGCCCGGACCCCAGCAGCGCTGCCAAGACGGAACATTCCAGGACCGTCTCCAAGGACGCCGCTCCCAATTCTCTGGAGTCGCGGTACTCTGCGGTACCCAAACCCGCGACTAACACAGTCTCGTCGCTAGAATCTCGCTACTCAGCCAAGGCCAAGGAGGAGACGGGCCACTCCCTGGATCCCCGCTACCTCCTGAAGCCCGTGTCCGGCTCCAACTCGTCTCTGGAGTCCCGCTACTCCTCAAACACCACCTCCACCTCGAGCGAGGAGAACCCGACTTCCCCCAACCCCAGCTCCAGACTGGCAGTGGTGAAGTCGCACCCTTACCAGAAGCGGGAGACCCTTCCCTCCCCGGATGGACCTCCCAGGAAGTTGGACTCTCCTTTCTCCAGCTTCACGCGCTCATCGGGGAAATCCATCTACAGCGTCAATAGGTCTGAAAATAGTGTAAACAAATTTGAATATAGTACTGTAAACAAGCATGTAAGTACTGTAAACAAGCCTGAAAATAGTGTAAACAAGCCTGAAAATAGTGTAAACAAGCCTGAAAATAGTGTAAATAAATCTGACACGAAGAGTTCGTCGCCGAACAACGTCAATAAGCAAGATCAGTCGAGCAGCGCGAGAGGGAAACTCGACACGGAGAAGAGCAGTGCAGGGAAATTGGAGAATCGATGGAAGAGAGTTGAGTCGAAAGAGAAAGCAGAAGTGAATGTAGAGTCAAGCACGAACAAACCGGAGAACCGGCCTCGCGACCGTTTGGAACGGCGACTACAGCCGGACGCGGACCAAGTGATCCGAGCTCTGCAGGACGCCCAGGAGTCCAGATCCCCTTCCCAGGAGTCCAAGTCCCCTTCTCAGGAGTCCGTGTCCCCTTCCCAGGAGTCCAGATCCCCTGCGCAGGATGACGCACCTTCCCCCTACGCGCTCTACAAGAGCGCCGCGCAGACGCAGAAGCCGCGGCCGCTGGCGCACTCGTACTCGCAGGCCGCCAAGGCAGAAGATGTGCTCGGCAAACTCCCACTGACGGGCGTCCGGTCGCTGAAGGAGCGACGCATCGCTTTGGCGCTGAGCAGCACGGACTCTGTGTCCGTGGACGTGAAGGAGCAGGAGGCCACACCTGTCAACATCCCGCAGCGGCCTGACCCCGCAGAGAAGAATCCGCTCCCGGCGCCGGGAAAGCTTGCAGGACCCGCGCGACAAGGAACGGATGCCGGACAGACGGACGCTCCATCTTCTCGTCCCTGCGACCCCCCCGACCTCCCAACTCCCGAGTCAGCAGCGCCTCCGAAGGCGGGCCGGCTAGGAATGGCGGACACGGGATGCGACCTGGCGCCTAGCAGCCTCCTCACGGACCGGACGGACGTGTTCATCTTTCCTTTCTCTCCGGAGCTGAAACTGGAGCCGAGCGAGCTGAGACTGCCGGAGCTCCAGGTCCCCACCGCCCCAGAGGCGGCAGCCTCCGCGCTGACGAAGCAGAAGAGCCAGACGCTGCCGTCCCCGCGGTCCACCAGCGCCGCCTCCTCCGCGCCCTCCTCGCCCACCGAGGAGAGCCCGCTGGCCAAGCAGCTGCTCGCGAAGAGGAAGGAGAGCGACGCGGGGAAGGCGCTCATCCCGCTCCCGGAGGTCAACTTGGCGCGGCACGAGCTGACCTTCGGACAGGTCGAGTTCCGGCTGCTCGACAGCAAGTACGACAAGGACCCCTACCAGGCCAGCTGCCCCGCCAAGACGCGACACGTGCCCGGCACTATCCCGCCGCCTCCGCCAGACATGCCGCAGTGCCGGGAGATTCCGGCGCCTCCGCCCGACATGCCGGAGGTGAGAGGCGGGTCAGGGGTGGCGGCGAAGCTGAGCTCGATCCGGTTCCGCTGGAAGATGCTCGGGAAGGACAAGGGAGAGAAGCGGGACATCTGGTCAGAGCTGAGGCGCGTCGTGGCGCCCTCTGAAGTCATTAAGGCCTTCGTCAACCTCGTAAGTTCTCCTCGTTACTGATCGGGAGCAAAGGAATGTGTGAGTATTTGTTCCGTCTAGCCTACCGCCACTCCGCCGCCCACCAAAGCCGCCAAGCCGAAGGAGACGACGGTGGAGGTCCTGCACATGAAGAGGCGCACCAGCCTCGGCGTCACGCTCAAGTGCCTGCACAAGTTCAAGATGGGGGAGGAGGACAACTTCCGGAAGCTGCGGGGCTATCTGGAGACGCTGGACCTGGAGGTGCTCAATGAAGAGATCATAGAGGTGAGCTCTCCGTTTCCCCGCCCAGACCAACCAATAGGATCAGACATGGCTTCGATTCATGTTCTAGCCTTAGTCTGAGAAATTCAGTCCCCATATCAACAGGTTTGATACAATAGAATGTCTGTACTCTGTAGGTTTTGGAAAAGGACGTCCTGACGAAAGGGTTCGGGAAGGAGCTGGAAGACATCCGGCGCGAGAAGCAGGAGGCTCTGTCTCAGGGCACCCGGATAAAGCTCCGGGAAGAGGAGAAGTTCCTGCTCGCACTGGGGGAGGTGGAGAATCTGAACGAGCGGATCGACATCGCCACCTTCTGCCTTCGCTTCCACGAGCGAGAGGAGGTGAGGCCGCGAGCTCGAGAGGAGACGGACGGAGTTATACTTTCTCTCTGCAGGAGCTGGCGAAGAAGCTGATGGTGCTGATGGGAGCAGCGGCGGAGGTGAAGGAGTCGCACACGTTCAAGTTCGTCCTCAGCACCCTGCTGTCCATCGGGAACGCCGTGGAGCAGCGGGAGGCCGGCGGGTTCGACTTGGAGTTCCTGGAGAGAGCGGAGTCGTACAAGGACGCCTGCCACAAGAAGGACCTCATCCACCACGCCGCCGTCTACGTGATGGAGAACTTCCCTCAGAGCTCCAACCTCTACTCAGACTTCCCCAACGTGCACGACGCGTGGCGGGTGAGTGCTCTCCTAGCTCGGCCAGGCTGTGGCTGGCTGGCTTCAGTGTTGTTGTGTTGACAGATGGAGCTGGAGTTCTCGGAGCTGAAGGCGGAGATCATGAGGGAGCAGGAGAAGTGGTCGCGATGCAAGACAGTCCTCGACAAACTCAAGCTGCCCACCCAAGACAGGTATTTCCATATATGGAAGCGCGATTCTAGGCTTTATGGTTAATTGCGATTGTGTTAGCTTCATTCAGAAGTTGGAGCAGTTCGGACTGAAGATCAACAAATTCTACATAACTCTGGGCAGGATGGAGAACTAGTGAGTGCTCATTGGCTGGTAAGTCTGACTCCTTTGAATGTTGCTTCTCTGTAGCTACCGGGACCTGTACCTCTACCTAGGATACGGGAGGTACCTAGCGGACTCACAGAAGGTAGGTTGTAGATTGGGGAAGTGAGAGGTGTGAAGTGTGTATTACGATTGTGTCACAGCTGTTCAGCTTCCTGAAAGTCCTGCACAACTTCTCTCTCCTCTACAAGTCGCACCACGAGCGCATCATCCAGATCCGAGAGAAGATGGAGCAGGAGAAGCGCAGGCAGCGCACACGAGGCAAGAAACTCCCAATCGTAAGTCCTACATTCCCTTCCCGATGGAACGTATCTAGGGTGTGAACTCCTTTTAGTACGAACTAAGTATCATCCTGCGATATGCTGGGTTTCTCCATGTGACGGTTTAATGATTTATTCACGAATGAATGTCCGCAGTTTCACACCTTAGTTGGCGTTCTGTCACTCATCCTTAGTCACAATACATTACGAACAAATTTGGATTTCGTCAGCCAATCAAGTTAGCTGATGCGTCGGCGTTTGTAGGCGGAGAACATTCAGGTGAAGATGGTGGAGCCGGAGGCGGAGGGGGCGCCGAGTGGGGCGGAGGACGAGGGCACAGGAGTGGCCAATAAGGCGATCAGTGCCGTCATCGCGCAGAGGAGCAGAGAAGTGAAGAAGCCGAAGACGGGGGTGCGATACCGGGAGAAGAAAACTCACGGGAACCGGCGAGAGAAGCGGACCTCCAGTAAGTTCCTAGCTTCGCTCATGATTCCGGAATGAGATTCTGTAGCGGCGATTAAATGGAAATAAAATAATGCTTTTCCGTCCGATTAGTTCGCAGAACTCTGAACGAGGAGGACGGACTGATCGACCTCGCCAAGAAGGAACTGGAGTCTGAGAAGAACGAACAAGAAACCGCGGCGAACTGACTTGTACATTGCACAGATCTGAGTACAGATATTCTTTAATACCACTCTAGCACTAGATTTGCATTTGATTCTTTACCTGGAAACTTGTATTATTTCAATTATTTTGCCCAATCTACGGTGTTAACTTTGGTTGCGGGGCTCCGGCACGTGTGTGGAAGGGCCAGAACGTAGCTCTAATCCGACCAATCAAAGCAGCGAGGCCGCGCTGCGCTGTAGGAAGAGTTGTTGACAGAATATACGGCCTCGCAGCTCTCAGATTCTCAGCGGAATTGTTTTGTTTCTCCGCGAATCCCTGAGTGCTATAATTGGAATTATCTTTCTAAACAAATCGCCTCATTTCATTGTTGATTCGTTCTCAAATTATTGACAACTTCTATTGTGACAGCTTATGTGACGTAATACATGATAGATGGATAGATATACACATTCCATACATCCAGTGGGTTGCCAGGCTACAGATGGAGAGGGAGAGAATGCCTTATTTTGGCGGAAATGACAGAATTCAATTAGCTGTAAATAAGAAGCCCGCGTGACTGCGCTATCCGCTTCACCATCTGGCCGCGTGGGCTTCTATTAGGCTCGGCCTGCGCTTAAATAGTCGGCTGGAGCTGCTGCTTTGTCTGCGATGAACTCTCAGCTGATTCCGATTCTTTTCTTCGCTCTTCTGGCGCTCGCCCGCGCCGAGTACAACGAGTCCCTCTGCTCCGTCTGCGAGGAGATGGTGCAGGAGGTCCAGGGCGCCATCCAGTCGGACGTGTCGCTGGAGCTGGCGGGCGCGCTCATGCAGGATATGTGCGCCAACTCTCTGGAGGACGTGGCGCCCGTCTGTAACTTCCTAGTGGACGGGTACCTGTCGTCCGTGATGGAGATCACCTCCACCCTCGCCTACGAGCTCTGCCCCCTCCTGGACCTCTGCCAGTCCTACTCCCCCTTCCAGGCGGACGGAGAGAAACAGCTGCAACTGTCCGAGTGCTCCCTCTGCCAGCTGGGCGCCCTGGAAGCCCGACACCACCACCGGAAACATCCCCCCTCGCCCCCCTCCCCTCCCTCCCCTCCCCTCCTCGCGCTGGTCGCCGCGCACCCGCAGTGCCAGGGGGACGCCGAGGGCTGTGCGCGCGCGGTCTCGTTCCTCTTCTCGCGCCTCCTGGAGGCCGGCGCCTGGAGCCCTGGCTGCGACGGACTGGACTCGTGCCGGGACCGCGGGGCGGGGCAGAAGCTGCCGATGGGGTCCAAGTACTGCATCTTCTGCAAGGTGATCGTGAACCAGGCGCAGGGCAGCCTGGCCTCCATGAGCACGGAGACGTTCCAGGGGATGCTGGAGAACGTGTGCGAGGGGCTGGACGGAGCGGGCGGGGTCGGGAAGGACGACGAGGACCTGGAGAAGCAGTGCGAGGAGCTGAAGGAGAAGTACGCGTCCGTCATGCTGCAGATCATCCAGAAGGTCTCCCCGGCCAGCCTCTGCGGCATGTTCAACATCTGCAGTGAGTTCTTAGGATAGGAATGGGTACCATGGTAACAACTAGGGACTGATGGAACGTAAGACACTATCTAATTAGCTACTGAGATGTTATTTCAAAACTACCTTTGACACCTTCCAGCTGTTTAAAGGACAAATTACAAACTTAGAAAATAGGAAGTAGTGCGTCTTCGCTCAGCTTCGTAGTGTAGGGCGGTAGTATGGGTTCCTATTTATGGGTTCTGATGCTCAGTGCAGCAGAGACCATATTGAATCCGATTTGGAGAACTTACAACGAAGCGAGAACTTCGCAGCATTCGCAGTGTAGACTGAATGGAATAGAACGGATTATGTGGAATCGGACATGTCTGAACTATTCCGTGCGTTGTAGGCGACTCCGTGCAAGCCTTGCAGCAGTACCAGCCCGACGTGATGGACAGCAACGTGTGCTTCATGTGCCAGACCGTCTTCTCCTACCTGACGGAGCTGCTGCAGGACGGGAACATAGAAGGGAACATCGTGTCCGTGATCGAGAAGGTGTGCTACACCCTCCCCAGCGGCGTCTCCTCTCAGTGCTACAACTTCGTGAGCACCTACGGAGCCTTCCTTCTCTCTAAGGTCAGCCCCGCTATTCCGCCGAATGGAGCCAGCGTTTTATCTCGCCTGTTTAGATGGCGAGCATGATCGGAAGCAAAGCCGTGTGCAACACCATCCCCGGCTGCTACAACCAGACGGAGGAGTGGGAGATCGCCCCCGAGACCAAACAGCTGATCCGCCAAGTGAGCGTCTACGAACCGGAAGAGCTGGCGCGCGACAACTTAGAGGCGTTGACCTGTTCCTGGTGCACCTACATGGTGGGACAGCTGCAATCCGTCATGAATAATCAGGGCGGCGACAACATGGTCAGTTCTTAAGACAGATGCGACCTACCGTTTCTAATTATAGGAGGAGCTACGATTTATAATTATAGGAGGAGCTACGATTTATAATTATAGAAGCTACGGTTTCTAAAAATAGAAGGAACAACGGTTTCTAACTACGAGTCCGTTTCTATTTTTAGAAGAACAGGGTGTTCAACAGCAGCTGCGCGCTGCTTCCGTCTAGCTTCCACAACGTGGACTGCGGCGTGTGTCGAGAGCGCTACGAGAAGACGATCACCTCTCTCCTCAAGGACGGGGTGAAACCGTGCGATATCTGCCAGCAGCACATCTCCTGCTGCCGGCTGAACGCCTCGCGGACTCTCACGCGCGTCAGCGACGAGATTCTCAGCGCCTATTATTGGATAGGAGCCGAGGCGTTGGCGCCCTTTTTCTCCGCGCCGGGACACCGACACCTCATCTCCAAGCACAAGAGCAAGCACCCGTCCCCGCCGCCCCCGCCCGACCAGGCCCAGTGCATGGCCTGCGAGTTCCTGGTCGCGTCCGCCTTCGAGGAGAAGCACCTGCACCTCCCGCACGCGCCCGGCCACGACCGCCGCGAGCTGCGGCACGCCTGCAAGGAAGTGCCCAAGGGCTACAAGGACATGTGCGAGGCGGCGAGCAAGAAGATGGCGCACACGCACTTCCAGAAGCACAAGCTGCACCACGGAAGCCCGCCCAAGGCCTGCGCGGCGGTGGGCCAGTGCAAGAGCAAGGCGACGGGCCACCTCCTCCTTCTGCCGCTGGAGTCCCAGAACCTGCTGCTGTACGGGATGCAGGACGGCATCAACACCTGCGTGCTGTGCAAGCTGGTGGCGGGCGTGATCGCAGTGCAGCTGAAGGCGGCCAACCTGACCATCAACCTGGTGGAGTACATGGTGCAGACCGTGTGCAACATGATGCAGCGCGACGAGTGCTGGGACGTGGTGGACAGCCTCAAGACCATCATCCGGAAGGTGGGCCAGTACGTGGACCCCGCCGACGTGTGTGTGAACACCGGCTTCTGCAGCAGCGCCGGACTCCCGCTCCTGGCCCCGGCGGAACCCCGGCCCCGCTACCCGGACCTGGCCGCGTGACGGTGCTACAGACTGAAGTGTATGCTACCTAACTCTACGCCAATAATCCCCGTCCTCTAACCTGTAATGTCAATGATTTACTTTATACACCTTGTTATGTGCGCCATCAGTTTACACGTAGAGCTTAGTTATTATTAGTAGCGGTGTAGCTATTACAGTCGACAAGTCGTTAACTCTAATAACTCGTCTCAATGACGGTGACGCCCCAGTTGTGCACATTGTAGTGAATCACGACACGCTAGTCCTGTTTCAGTGACTCGCAAGAATGACCTGAGTATTAGCAGCGGTGTGGTCATTATTAGTACTGTTGAGGTTCTACATTATCATGGATGGTTTTGTAGTGTAGAATTGTGAGATTTTGTTTCGCTTGTCAATAGGCCTTGTGGTTCAATCGATTTAATCGTAAGTTGATAACCATCCCACCAAATTGTGGCACGCGACACAATTTACTATGGTAAACCAGATGTGGTCCATGGATAATTGTATTTTGCATTTATGGTCCATATGTGGTTTACCATAGTAAATTGTGGCACGCGACACAATTTGGTGGTGATGGTTATCATTTATGATTAAATCGATTGAACCACAAGGCCATTTGAGAAACGAAACAGAATCACGATTCTACGGATAATCTCAGAATTCTACCCTACAAACCCATCCATGGTAATGTACTATAAGAATCTCACGGATCTACGCAAAGTCCCCTAGCAAAGAGAGAATTGAGGGAGAGAGGGAGATCTCGTTAATTAATAGACAGAGTACGTTACTACGTTATTGGAACATATGAATTACTCATAGCAGAATATACACAGTCAGTCCGGGGTCTGGCTAGCAGCAGCCCTCCTTCTTGGGACCGTCGAGGGCCGGTCGGCTCGGGAAGGTTCCTTGTTGCTGCGCGCCGAGTTTGATGCCATTAGCCTAGACGGAGCGCCAAGTAAGAGCGGAGAGAAAGAAGCGAAGCCTTACCAAGCACAACTCACCTCATTGGTCACGTCCACAGTACCAGCCTTGATCTTCTCGTAGATCTCGCGCGCAGTGCCGATGAACGCCTGTGGATAAAAGTAAATAAAAACAAACATACAAAGTAGCCGAGAGCAAGGGAGTACCTCCTCCACGTTAGCGGCGGTCTTGGCGGAGGTCTCCATGAAGATGAGTCCATGCTGTCTAGCGAACTCCTCTCCCTAGGAACACAAGTATGATTTTGGAATGTGAATAGAACTTAACTAGTTGCGTGCATAGACTACCTCGCTAGGTTGCACCTCCCTCCTGGTGTCCAGGTCACTAGACAAACAAGAAAAGAATAACATTCCAATCTAACTAATTGGTTACCTACCAGGAATAGATAGAATCCTGAGATTGCATTCAATTGTCTATGAAATGAATAGAACCTAAATATTCCCGTACATTCCTCTCCTCCCATTACGTCGCTACCCTACCTCTTGTTCCCGATCAGCATGATGGTCATGTTGGAGGTAGAGTGGGCGCGCGCGTCCTCCAGCCAGGTGGTGAGGTGCTCGAAGGTGTCGCGCCGAGTTATGTCGTACACGAGCAGCGCGCCCGCGGCGCCGCGGTAGTAGGAGCGCGTGATGGAGCGGAAGCTCTCCTGCCCCGCCGTGTCCCAGATCTGCAGCTTGATCTGCTTCTGGTCGATCGTGATCATCCGCGCGCCGAACTCCACTCCTAAGAAGCGAGACTATAAAAGCCCAGCTCAAGCAGACTCACTCTAGGATTGAAAGTGGATGCAGTTTGAGTTATATTTTAGGCATAAACACAGTTAATAGATTTGATAGTTCCGTGAACCTGAAAGACAGGCGGGATCTACTCCTCACGAGTTATTCACTGAGGAGATGATGGTAATAAATATCAAACACAAATAGTCTGAGGGGCAAAGTCCGATCAGATTGGGAGGAGATAAGTTTAGATGCAATGCTTCAGCTTAGTGCACGGATATCGAGTTTCTAGTTCGGCAAATAAGCAAATTAATGAAACAGAATCGTAGCACAGATAAACTACCGATGCAGCAATGCACTATTTGGGCATCTGAACAGTCGCATTGAAGGCGATTACTGGGTAGGAGGGACAGGAATGTCTCGAGTGAGAGCGAGGGAGGACTAACCTATGGTGAGGTCGTGCACTGGCTGAAATCTCTTGTCTGTGAACTGCAGCAATAGGCAAGACTTCCCAACACCTGAGAAATAAACAAAAACATTAAAACATAAACAAAAACACAATCGAAATAGCTCAATACGACTCTACCTGTGTCTCCGATGATGATGTACTTGAAGAGGTAGGAGTAAGACATTCTAGCTAGAAAAGCTAAAAATACAATCAATTAAAAGCAAATATACAAACGAACAATCACAGAGGTCTGTGTGTGCAGCAGTGCCGCTCTCGCGCCCTGTACAGGTCCCCCGGGCCGTACGATCCGGCGGTTAGGTCCAATGTCCCGGAGAGGGAGAGCGACTCCGTGGTGTTCGCGGACGCTCCAGACAGAAGCTCCCGCACTCTGTCCAGACATTCCTCCATCGACTCGCGCACCCCTTTCCCCGAGAGCGCGTTGACGAGTCTGTGCGAAGCGGAGGGAAAGACTCCGAGGTCGGAGCTGATGTCTCGACAGAGCGCCTCGGCATCGGCGCACGAGACCTCGACCCCCGCGCCCGCCCCCTCCCAGCTGTTCCCCAGCAGGAGCAGCACAGGCCCGGGCCCGGGCGGGAGCGCGGACAGCTGCTTCAGCTTCTCCAGCCAGATGGCGCGCACGTCGTAGAAGGACTGGACGTCGTCCGTGCGGTAGATGAGCAGCAGCGCCGCGGCGTCGCGCAGGTAGGCGTTGGGCGTGGAGTAGTAGCGCTCCTGCCCGCTCGTGTCTGAGAGCCGGACCTACACGGCGAGGCTATTTATACTCGGACAGAGCTACGTCACTCCTCGTGCGTTGACCAATGTGCTGATGCTATTCATACAGGTTGAGTTCTAAATATAGAAGCATGCTGAGGCACTGAGATTGTGCAAACAAAGTGAAAACAAATTAGAACTCAAACGGCTCTACGTTCAGGAATTGAGCTCATTCGTGGATAAAATGGGAAAAAAGGCGAATTTAGATTTAAAGAACTTCTCAATAGCTTTGTGAGACGATTCAATCAAAGCGAGATTATGGATGTTCTGAAATATTTAGCGGTTCGTGAACTCACTGAAGTACGATAAAGATTTTTCATCACAAATACTAGAGAAGAATCAAGTTTCATTTTGCAAGACATTCAGGGGGAGGAGGCATTTCAGACCTTCCTACCTCATACCTGAGTTTGTCCTCCGACTAGACCTGATACAAAAATTTATATTTGTTTAATTTGCGAAGGAGTGGAGTGAGTTAATCAAACAAAATCGCGTCGGGGATAAGACCGAGTTTCTAGAGGAAATTACGGCAGTAGGCTGACATGCATATTAGTTTTCAGTGGTAGAGAGTGAGTGGAACAAGGAGACATTAATGAAAACAGTTTTGGCCCCTGTTAATAGGAAACTTGTTTCAGCTCCAAAAGGATCTCTAGTGGGAATGGGCGGGCAGTATTTCATTATCATTATCTCATTATTAGATAACATAATAAAGCTACAAGTATAATTATACATATAATAAGCTACAAACACCTCAGGCAATGAAGTCTCAAAACCGTAAAGATATATCAAATACTAGCCATATTGACTAAACCCTGCACCTGAAACATAATGCGATACTGACTGCCACACTGACACTAATGACGATATGTCCAGGGACAAATAGTAAAGCGGGAGGAGCTAAAACAAGTTTCAATTAACAGTCACAAGCTTAATTATATATAAATTAAAAATCCCTAAAATGTCTAAAACAAGTACCTGCCATTTGTGCCCATCAATTTGCAACTCTGGGAGATAGAGAATATCTGGTGGAGGGTCGAAGTAAGGGTAGGGCTGGAATGGAGGAAAGAAGGAGCGTATTTGGTTGAAGTAGGTCGTTTTACCAGTAGAGAAATTCCCAATGAGTTGAAGCTTGACAATTCTTGAATGACCAGGGTCTAATTTTAAATGGGTTTCCATTTAAATGAAAAGTAGCTAGTGCTAAAAATAGTAGGTTGTAAAGCAGACAAATCTAAACATGAAAAAGGATTAAACGATGGATTCGTTGAAGAGTAAGATTTGCAAAATGCATTCATTATTTGCGTAAAATATTCCAAAAATATATAATGTTGATTTTTGAAACTTGTCACACTACCATCCTTGTGAGAAGTAAATTTGGTATATGGACGAAACCCCTTCAATATTTGAAGTCAAAGTTCTAGCTATTTTACCATCAATGAAGAGCATAGATTTGGTAAAATGGAATAATTATTTATGTGAATATTTGCCATTTGAGGAGTAATAGCTTTCTTTGATCATTAAAGTTGAATCTTATAACTAAGTCATCCGACCTAATTTACGGAGCTTGACGAAACGGTTCCGGGATTTCAAATGCCTATTTTACGGAATATTCCATTCCGGATATTATAAATGCATAATTTACGGAATATTCTGTAAATTAGGCATTTATAAGACCACGACAAGTACACATATGCCTACTGGTCCAAGGTCACACGGGGAGCGAATGAACACGAGATCGAGACACCACGAGGTATCGCTATCGACCCGATCAACAACTTCCTCTACATAGTGGACAGCGGCGACTACACTGTCGGACCGAAGTGTTCGATGACTTTAGAGGGGAACGGCGAGATGACAGTACCGTACGGGATCTACATCTATGAGAACTACGTCTGCATCACATGCATGGACTCGCCAACAGTGAACCAGACTTGCGTCATGAAGATGGACAAACTGAACGGGAATGTCCTAGCGCAAAAGGACACCATGGATCCCATTCGTGGACAGCGAGGACGACAATAACATCAGGATATACGGCTGTGGCATGTACGACCACAGACTGCATGCTTTATATAGCAAATAATCGAAATACAATACTATAGAAGGTTAACATGCAGTATACAAACGAATTGATATGGACCAGTATAGAAGGTTAACATGCAGTATACAAACGAATTGATATGGACCACAATAAAGCGGTAACAAGCAGTATATAGCAGGGAAACGAGATGCAACACTATAGAAGGTTAACATGCAGTACATTTAGATTGAGTCCCGAGAGCACACATTGAGATAGTTTCCTCAAGAAAAAAGTTAATATCATCATCAACTTTACGTCATGAAGGATGGCAGATGGAGTGCTTATGTTGCCAGGTACGTGAAATATAATATGTGCGTTACGTGTATTATGAAAATGATGAAATAGTTATGACGAATTGATGTTGATTCCAGCAATTTAAGAATTAAGAGATGAAACGGAGGCTGAGGTAGGGCTTCTTATGTTGCTATATAGATTAGTTAAAATATGTACAGGGTGTCCCATAATTATTGTCGTATGTTTCTATGTTGTCTTATTATAGGTTAAATGTATCAGATCTTAACCATTATTTACCAATATATCTTCCATTCAATTGTATGCATTTAGCAATACGAGCTGGCATACCAGCCACTAAATTCTCCAGGATCGAGGGGTTGATATTAGCCCAGGCAACTTTGAGATTCGCCGATAACTGTTGGAGATTCGTTGAGGACTTCATATCATTCAGCTTCTCCTGCAAAATACTCCACAGATTTTCTATCGGATTTAAATCCGGCGAGTTGCCAGGCCATATTCCTTTGGCCCAGAAACCAGACATGTTGTTCCTGCACCATTCCTGTGTCCGATTTGCGGTGTGTGCAGGAGCACCGTCTTGCATGAAAATTGCTCGAGACATGTCTGGTAATAACTTCCTGGTCAAAGTATCCCCTGTATTCCTAGAACGACTCACCGCAGTACTATAGGATTTCTCCAATACCTCTTCTGTATAGTACTGAGAAGTTACTGTCTGTTTAGGCGGAACGAAATGTAACTCTGAGAGAGCACGATAGCTCATAACCGCCCAGACCATCACTTTAGGGGGATTTTTAACTTTTTCGCGAGGTGATATTCCGGAGCTGTCAGTTGACCAAACTCTGTCATTCTGGGCTGAAGTTGAGTGAAACAATTCAAATGGCGATTCATCACTCCATAGGACTCGCTTCCATTCCCCCAAGTCCCAATTTTGTCTTTCAATACAAAAGTTAAGACGGTTTTGTATCTGTTTCTCACTTAATTTGGGAATTTTCGGTCTTTTATAGGCATTTGCGCCTAGAGTCACCTTCAAATATCGATGTACTGTCGATTTAGAGATATTGTAACCCTTTCTCTTCAATTTGGTAGCGATTTTTCTAGTCGAGTTGCGGATTTTCCCGAGAGATTTGGACATAATAATTTTTGCTTCCCTCGACACTCTTGATGGAGGCCCAGCACCAGGCTTATGTCCAAGATCTTCTCCTCGTCTATATCTTGCCCACCAGCGTTGAATTGTTCTGAGTGGTTTATCCAGACACATGGCAACATTTTTCTGAAGCATGCCACCAATGATCATACCAACGGCCCTGTTTCTCAGTGATTCTTTCGAGTTTACGACATCCATTTCGGTAGAATTATACTCCGATGATAAAATCGTCCAAACTCGTGCAACAATTGGAATTTATTACAAGGTTCTATTTCAATTCGAAAGTTGATTCATAGTAATACATATCACATGAAAAGAAAGTATATAGAGAGCGAACCAGGAATACTATAAACAGAAGTTTAAAATATTCTATACGACAATAATTATGGGACACCCTGTATATCAATATAATTAAATGCGTTCAATATGAACTGAGACCAAATTTGTAACTAATTTAATAGTCAAATTGTGTTCAAATACACGACAAGAATACTATAATGACATTAATAAGAGCAGCAGTATCTCGTTGTTTAGCATCACTGGCTGGGTAGGGGAGAGCACTGTAGATGTGTACACCAGCACCTCCATGCGTTCATTCTCCCATCTCTGTCCATGCATCAGTATGGCCGTCCATCTGTGAGAGCATCCCTGTGTACCCACTGACTATCCAACTGTGTGCTCCGTCTTGTTGTTCCTCCATCAGTGTAGTAACGCGGTCCGTGTTAGTCCGCCCCGGCTCCACCCCTACCCTTTCCACCCTGATCACCGAACTGTGGGCCCCTTCTATGTTTCCCTCCCGCCCGTTCCTATAGTTAATTACTCGGGTTGACCCCTCAGGGTTCCAGCAGCCGTTTTGTGGCCAACTGTGAACGCACTTGGGACGCATTCATGTACCTTTCCCCAACCTGAGCTAGAATTGGAGGGTGTCAAGGCCAGAGCCCCTCCGAATTGAGAGACCCCTCATTATGTAACCTAACTGTATAATTACTATACCTATACTTATACCTTGACACCATTTAAGGACCTCCCAATACACTTAGGATGCAACAATGAGTACGGATGTGAATTTGGATGCAAAATTAAATGACTAAAACGGACATTAGTTTAACTTAATTTAACTTAACTTTAAACGATACGAGGGTATTCGAACTTACACTTACACTGAACTTAATTTTGAACGATATTCGAATTCGACCTTATAACCTAACTTTCCACGTAAACGAAAACGAAGAATTACTCTCTTATTCGACCTTAAGCTGAACATTAACCTATCTAAACGAACGTATTGAGGAGACCACATGGACAACTTCGAAGCTCATTATTAACAACCCTCCCCCCTCCCACCAAATAAATATTCTAAACCTAATAGAATCAACAATTTTTAGCTATACCCCTCTAAGGGGTATGCACGACAAAGATAAACTGAACCTAGACGGGAGGTATAATTTGGAATACCTCATAAAGCGCACTGAAAGTTTATTAACCTAGTCTACTGACCTAACTGAAAAATAATGTACCTTACCACCCAGAAAATGATGAAGTTAGCGATGAGTGAGGAATGAGGCTAGAGGGGATACAGACAATTCGTGACATTACAATTCGTGACATTACAATTCGTGACATTACAATTCGTGACATACAATTCGTGACATTACAATTCGTGACATTGCTATTCGTGACTATTCAACATAGAATTGATGAATTCAATGTTAGAATGTGAGAATGAATTTCTCTCTCGGGAAGTAATTCTTTTAGTTGTCATTGTCTCTCATCTTTAATTAATCAATAAACTAGTTGAATGAAACACTTTAATCTCAACTAATGATTGTTTACACGACTACAAGAATGTCACGAATTGTAATGTCACGAATTGTATGTCACGAATTGTAATGTCACGAATTGTAATGTCACGAATTGTCTGTATCCCAGGCTAGAGACATCTCACACCTAGAAAGAATGAGGGAGTTGATTAGTTTGAAAATGGGAAAGAAGTGAGTGATGGCGTTAAGATTTGGCACATACCTTAGCTCGATGGTCTGGCAGTTTGGAAGTCCCTCAGTCTGAAGATCTGGTAGTCCCTCAGTCTGAGGATCTGGTAGTCCCTCAGTCAGAAGATCTGGTAGTCCCTCAGTCTGAGGATCTGGTAGTCCCTCAGTCAGAAGATCTGGTAGTCCCTCAGTCTGAAGATCTGGTAGTCCCTCAGTCTGAAGATCTGGTAGTCCCTCAGTCTGAAGATCTGGTAGTCCTTCAGTCTGAAGATCTGGTAGTCCCTCAGTCTGAAGATCTGGTAGTCCCTCAGTCTGAAGATCTGGTAGTCCCTCAGCCTGAATCTGGCGGTGAGAATTCTAAAAGAAAAAAGATCAGGTCGGTCTATTTGTAAAGTCTATTTGTCAAGTGTAAGAGTAGGATAATACTAACCTGATGGAGAGTTGGCTGTGTAGCGGTGCCCCCGGGGGTGATGAGGTGAAGCGTTGAAGAAGGTATAGCGAATATTGCCGGCAATATAGTTTCTGCAGCTTCTTCACCAGTATATATACTCTCTCCGGTCCCACACAACAGTAGGCATCTGTGAGTTGGCACCTGCCAATCATTATCTGGAGTAGACACCTGCAAGACTAAACACCTGTCGACTAGACTAGAGTGTGGACACCTTTGAAGCAGGTGTTGCCTCTGACAAGTGCTTAGTACTGAGTTAGTTCTAATTATAACTGCAATAGACAGGAGGTTGCGACAGGTGTCTGCTCCTGCATGGAACGGTGTAGAGTATATATACAAGTGATGAACACAGTTTCGAACAATTTCAACAGATCCTTTTCGCTCTCCATCACTCTTCCAAACTTCTCATCTGATGGGCTTCTCTCTCCAACTCATCATAGCTAGCTACGTGACAGCAACTGGATGCATAGGCCACATCTACAGCGCAACCACAGCATATCTCCGGGAAAGCTACGTTACAGCTACAGCATATATATGATATCTCCGCGAAAGCTACGTTACAGCTACGTTACAGCTACAGCATATATATGATATCTCCCAAAAGCTACGTTACAGCTACGTTACAGGTACAGCATATATATGATATCTCCCAAAAGCTACGTTACAGCTACAGCACATCTCCGCGAAAGCTACGTTACAGCTACAGCATATATATGATATCTCCGCGAAAGCTACGTTACAGCTACGTTACAGCTACAGCATATCTTCGAGAAATCTACGTTACAGCTACAGCACATCTCCGCGAAAGCTACGTTACAGCTACAGCATATAGATGATATCTCCGCAAAAGCAACGTTACAGCTACGTTACAGCTACAGCACATCTCCGCGAAAGCTACGTTACAGCTACAGGATATCTCCGGGAAAGCTACGTTACAGCTACAGGATATCTCCGGGAAAGCTACGTTACAGCTACAGGATATCTCCGCGAAAGCTACGTTACAGCTACAGGATATCTCGTTACACTACAGGATATCTACGTTACAGCTATTTGATGTCATAATTAATTACGATGTATGCTATTGTAACTTATACTTATAGAAATAACAATTAAATTAGTCATATGGGGTAGAAACAAATCAGAAATGAAAGGGTGACTAAGTAGTATATATTTAGTGATTGTTAAACCCTCCTATCCCAAAGCTATGATGTAAATATATCTTGTGAAAGTAGGCAACTATGAGTTTTGATTCAAACGAATAAAACAAGAAAATAAATATATAAATTTCGATACATATTTGTGGACATCTAACCTGGCAACATAAGCAAAACCGAATAGTAAATATAGAACAGCGAGCATTGAAGTAAATTTTAGGGAAAATAAATCAACAAACACCCAAAATGAATTCAAAAACAATACGTTACTTTTGTGTCAGAGTAGAAGTTGAGAGTAAATCTATTTCCACTTCATTAATCTAAAAATTGAGAAAAATAAATAAAACAACGAAGAATTAATTGGAATAAGGGCAAAGTAAACCTGGCAACATAAGTGAAATACGTAGTTGTATTTTAAAGAAATTTGATTTAAATAATCTGCGACCGGATGGTCATGACTAGATGGTGAGTTATGTCGTCTTTGACTTACCTGACTGGTCTGACAGTTGTTGAGTAGCATGTATTATGCGGTCTGTTGCGGGCTTGGGGAACAGTCGGCCCCGAGTGCAACTCCGATCGTGGTGAAATCAGTGGTACTTCTCACATCATTCAGTACTAAACGAACATTTCTTTACAGTGACATTTTGAGAAAAGAATGTGGCCAAAAGGGCCGAAATGTAGGCATTTTGTGTAAGAAACAGTCTAAGAACAAAGTGAAAGTGAGCATTTTCAGTTTGAAACAGCATCAAATTGAAAGTGAAAGTGAGCATTTTATCTTCCCTGTGGGTGGGTACAGCGACATTTTGAGAAAAGAATGTGGCCAAAAGGGCCGAAATGTAGGCATTTTGTGTAAGAAACAGTCTAAGAACAAAGTGAAAGTGAGCATTTTCAGTTTGAAACAGCATCAAATTGAAAGTGAAAGTGAGCATTTTATCTTCCCTGTGGGTGGGTACAGCGACATTTTGAGAAAAGAATGTGGCCAAAAGGGCCGAAATGTAGGCATTTTGTGTAAGAAACAGTCTAAGAACAAAGTGAAAGTGAGCATTTTCAGTTTGAAACAGCATCAAATTGAAAGTGAAAGTGAGCATTTTATCTTCCCTGTGGGTGGGTACAGCGACATTTTGAGAAAAGAATGTGGCCAAAAGGGCCGAAATGTAGGCATTTTGTGTAAGAAACAGTCTAAGAACAAAGTGAAAGTGAGCATTTTCAGTTTGAAACAGCATCAAATTGAAAGTGAAAGTGAGCATTTTATCTTCCCTGTGGGTGGGTACAGCGACATTTTGAGAAAAGAATGTGGCCAAAAGGGCCGAAATGTAGGCATTTTGTGTAAGAAACAGTCTAAGAACAAAGTGAAAGTGAGCATTTTCAGTTTGAAACAGCATCAAATTGAAAGTGAAAGTGAGCATTTTATCTTCCCTGTGGGTGGGTACAGCGACATTTTGAGAAAAGAATGTGGCCAAAAGGGCCGAAATGTAGGCATTTTGTGTAAGAAACAGTCTAAGAACAAAGTGAAAGTGAGCATTTTCAGTTTGAAACAGCATCAAATTGAAAGTGAAAGTGAGCATTTTATCTTCCCTGTGGGTGGGTACAGCGACATTTTGAGAAAAGAATGTGGCCAAAAGGGCCGAAATGTAGGCATTTTGTGTAAGAAACAGTCTAAGAACAAAGTGAAAGTGAGCATTTTCAGTTTGAAACAGCATCAAATTGAAAGTGAAAGTGAGCATTTTATCTTCCCTGTGGGTGGGTACAGCGACATTTTGAGAAAAGAATGTGGCCAAAAGGGCCGAAATGTAGGCATTTTGTGTAAGAAACAGTCTAAGAACAAAGTGAAAGTGAGCATTTTCAGTTTGAAACAGCATCAAATTGAAAGTGAAAGTGAGCATTTTATCTTCCCTGTGGGTGGGTACAGCGACATTTTGAGAAAAGAATGTGGCCAAAAGGGCCGAAATGTAGGCATTTTGTGTAAGAAACAGTCTAAGAACAAAGTGAAAGTGAGCATTTTCAGTTTGAAACAGCATCAAATTGAAAGTGAAAGTGAGCATTTTATCTTCCCTGTGGGTGGGTACAGCGACATTTTGAGAAAAGAATGTGGCCAAAAGGGCCGAAATGTAGGCATTTTGTGTAAGAAACAGTCTAAGAACAAAGTGAAAGTGAGCATTTTCAGTTTGAAACAGCATCAAATTGAAAGTGAAAGTGAGCATTTTATCTTCCCTGTGGGTGGGTACAGCGACATTTTGAGAAAAGAATGTGGCCAAAAGGGCCGAAATGTAGGCATTTTGTGTAAGAAACAGTCTAAGAACAAAGTGAAAGTGAGCATTTTCAGTTTGAAACAGCATCAAATTGAAAGTGAAAGTGAGCATTTTATCTTCCCTGTGGGTGGGTACAGCGACATTTTGAGAAAAGAATGTGGCCAAAAGGGCCGAAATGTAGGCATTTTGTGTAAGAAACAGTCTAAGAACAAAGTGAAAGTGAGCATTTTCAGTTTGAAACAGCATCAAATTGAAAGTGAAAGTGAGCATTTTATCTTCCCTGTGGGTGGGTACAGCGACATTTTGAGAAAAGAATGTGGCCAAAAGGGCCGAAATGTAGGCATTTTGTGTAAGAAACAGTCTAAGAACAAAGTGAAAGTGAGCATTTTCAGTTTGAAACAGCATCAAATTGAAAGTGAAAGTGAGCATTTTATCTTCCCTGTGGGTGGGTACAGCGACATTTTGAGAAAAGAATGTGGCCAAAAGGGCCGAAATGTAGGCATTTTGTGTAAGAAACAGTCTAAGAACAAAGTGAAAGTGAGCATTTTCAGTTTGAAACAGCATCAAATTGAAAGTGAAAGTGAGCATTTTATCTTCCCTGTGGGTGGGTACAGCGACATTTTGAGAAAAGAATGTGGCCAAAAGGGCCGAAATGTAGGCATTTTGTGTAAGAAACAGTCTAAGAACAAAGTGAAAGTGAGCATTTTCAGTTTGAAACAGCATCAAATTGAAAGTGAAAGTGAGCATTTTATCTTCCCTGTGGGTGGGTACAGCGACATTTTGAGAAAAGAATGTGGCCAAAAGGGCCGAAATGTAGGCATTTTGTGTAAGAAACAGTCTAAGAACAAAGTGAAAGTGAGCATTTTCAGTTTGAAACAGCATCAAATTGAAAGTGAAAGTGAGCATTTTATCTTCCCTGTGGGTGGGTACAGCGACATTTTGAGAAAAGAATGTGGCCAAAAGGGCCGAAATGTAGGCATTTTGTGTAAGAAACAGTCTAAGAACAAAGTGAAAGTGAGCATTTTCAGTTTGAAACAGCATCAAATTGAAAGTGAAAGTGAGCATTTTATCTTCCCTGTGGGTGGGTACAGCGACATTTTGAGAAAAGAATGTGGCCAAAAGGGCCGAAATGTAGGCATTTTGTGTAAGAAACAGTCTAAGAACAAAGTGAAAGTGAGCATTTTCAGTTTGAAACAGCATCAAATTGAAAGTGAAAGTGAGCATTTTATCTTCCCTGTGGGTGGGTACAGCGACATTTTGAGAAAAGAATGTGGCCAAAAGGGCCGAAATGTAGGCATTTTGTGTAAGAAACAGTCTAAGAACAAAGTGAAAGTGAGCATTTTCAGTTTGAAACAGCATCAAATTGAAAGTGAAAGTGAGCATTTTATCTTCCCTGTGGGTGGGTACAGCGACATTTTGAGAAAAGAATGTGGCCAAAAGGGCCGAAATGTAGGCATTTTGTGTAAGAAACAGTCTAAGAACAAAGTGAAAGTGAGCATTTTCAGTTTGAAACAGCATCAAATTGAAAGTGAAAGTGAGCATTTTATCTTCCCTGTGGGTGGGTACAGCGACATTTTGAGAAAAGAATGTGGCCAAAAGGGCCGAAATGTAGGCATTTTGTGTAAGAAACAGTCTAAGAACAAAGTGAAAGTGAGCATTTTCAGTTTGAAACAGCATCAAATTGAAAGTGAAAGTGAGCATTTTATCTTCCCTGTGGGTGGGTACAGCGACATTTTGAGAAAAGAATGTGGCCAAAAGGGCCGAAATGTAGGCATTTTGTGTAAGAAACAGTCTAAGAACAAAGTGAAAGTGAGCATTTTCAGTTTGAAACAGCATCAAATTGAAAGTGAAAGTGAGCATTTTATCTTCCCTGTGGGTGGGTACAGCGACATTTTGAGAAAAGAATGTGGCCAAAAGGGCCGAAATGTAGGCATTTTGTGTAAGAAACAGTCTAAGAACAAAGTGAAAGTGAGCATTTTCAGTTTGAAACAGCATCAAATTGAAAGTGAAAGTGAGCATTTTATCTTCCCTGTGGGTGGGTACAGCGACATTTTGAGAAAAGAATGTGGCCAAAAGGGCCGAAATGTAGGCATTTTGTGTAAGAAACAGTCTAAGAACAAAGTGAAAGTGAGCATTTTCAGTTTGAAACAGCATCAAATTGAAAGTGAAAGTGAGCATTTTATCTTCCCTGTGGGTGGGTACAGCGACATTTTGAGAAAAGAATGTGGCCAAAAGGGCCGAAATGTAGGCATTTTGTGTAAGAAACAGTCTAAGAACAAAGTGAAAGTGAGCATTTTCAGTTTGAAACAGCATCAAATTGAAAGTGAAAGTGAGCATTTTATCTTCCCTGTGGGTGGGTACAGCGACATTTTGAGAAAAGAATGTGGCCAAAAGGGCCGAAATGTAGGCATTTTGTGTAAGAAACAGTCTAAGAACAAAGTGAAAGTGAGCATTTTCAGTTTGAAACAGCATCAAATTGAAAGTGAAAGTGAGCATTTTATCTTCCCTGTGGGTGGGTACAGCGACATTTTGAGAAAAGAATGTGGCCAAAAGGGCCGAAATGTAGGCATTTTGTGTAAGAAACAGTCTAAGAACAAAGTGAAAGTGAGCATTTTCAGTTTGAAACAGCATCAAATTGAAAGTGAAAGTGAGCATTTTATCTTCCCTGTGGGTGGGTACAGCGACATTTTGAGAAAAGAATGTGGCCAAAAGGGCCGAAATGTAGGCATTTTGTGTAAGAAACAGTCTAAGAACAAAGTGAAAGTGAGCATTTTCAGTTTGAAACAGCATCAAATTGAAAGTGAAAGTGAGCATTTTATCTTCCCTGTGGGTGGGTACAGCGACATTTTGAGAAAAGAATGTGGCCAAAAGGGCCGAAATGTAGGCATTTTGTGTAAGAAACAGTCTAAGAACAAAGTGAAAGTGAGCATTTTCAGTTTGAAACAGCATCAAATTGAAAGTGAAAGTGAGCATTTTATCTTCCCTGTGGGTGGGTACAGCGACATTTTGAGAAAAGAATGTGGCCAAAAGGGCCGAAATGTAGGCATTTTGTGTAAGAAACAGTCTAAGAACAAAGTGAAAGTGAGCATTTTCAGTTTGAAACAGCATCAAATTGAAAGTGAAAGTGAGCATTTTATCTTCCCTGTGGGTGGGTACAGCGACATTTTGAGAAAAGAATGTGGCCAAAAGGGCCGAAATGTAGGCATTTTGTGTAAGAAACAGTCTAAGAACAAAGTGAAAGTGAGCATTTTCAGTTTGAAACAGCATCAAATTGAAAGTGAAAGTGAGCATTTTATCTTCCCTGTGGGTGGGTACAGCGACATTTTGAGAAAAGAATGTGGCCAAAAGGGCCGAAATGTAGGCATTTTGTGTAAGAAACAGTCTAAGAACAAAGTGAAAGTGAGCATTTTCAGTTTGAAACAGCATCAAATTGAAAGTGAAAGTGAGCATTTTATCTTCCCTGTGGGTGGGTACAGCGACATTTTGAGAAAAGAATGTGGCCAAAAGGGCCGAAATGTAGGCATTTTGTGTAAGAAACAGTCTAAGAACAAAGTGAAAGTGAGCATTTTCAGTTTGAAACAGCATCAAATTGAAAGTGAAAGTGAGCATTTTATCTTCCCTGTGGGTGGGTACAGCGACATTTTGAGAAAAGAATGTGGCCAAAAGGGCCGAAATGTAGGCATTTTGTGTAAGAAACAGTCTAAGAACAAAGTGAAAGTGAGCATTTTCAGTTTGAAACAGCATCAAATTGAAAGTGAAAGTGAGCATTTTATCTTCCCTGTGGGTGGGTACAGCGACATTTTGAGAAAAGAATGTGGCCAAAAGGGCCGAAATGTAGGCATTTTGTGTAAGAAACAGTCTAAGAACAAAGTGAAAGTGAGCATTTTCAGTTTGAAACAGCATCAAATTGAAAGTGAAAGTGAGCATTTTATCTTCCCTGTGGGTGGGTACAGCGACATTTTGAGAAAAG